>OX608079.1:44885811-45367668 GCA_951509765.1 Sphenella marginata | reverse complement strand
AAGTTATATATAGGACATGGTATAACCCTTGAAAAGATCGATTCAGTACTTTTGGCTCATGTAAGCGGTTAAAGCTTTATAAGCAAGGAGCGTGGCCGCTCCCACCAAATTCGCTATTGTTTAGGCTCGGCATAGATTGGTTTTTAAAATGGGCGAAATCGGATGAAAACCACGCCCCCTTTTTCTAAAAACTAACGCTGGGTATTTAATGTTCGGTTCACCCGAACTTAGACTTCCTTACTTGTTCTTATTTTCTGTGGTAGTACTATTCGAATATTTTTGTTAATAGATTTTTAAATGGATATTCGCTGTTTTCTTTGCTTGTACCTATGAGCGTGCATTTATGTTTTGTATGTTTTGCATGTACATATGTGTGTATGTTTGCGTGTACAAATGTGTGCCCAAGCAGTAACAATATTTCTTTCATTATTGGAATAGTGGTAACGAATAGTTGTATTTATTCGGTTAATGATGGTTGAAGAGTTTTTGGCTTATTATCAGGGATGCTCAACTATCGAAACGATTCTATTTCGTTTTGCTATTTCACAAAAAAAACGTAACGAAATAATTTCGTTCCGTTGATTCACAAAACAAAATTATCAAAATGATTTCGTTTCGGTAATTCCAATAGCTAAATTATCAAAACAGTTTCGTTTCGATAATTCACAAAACAAAATTATCGAAATGGAAATGATAACGTTGCAACGAAATAAATCAACAAAATACCTCAATTAAACTGAACTGGCAATGCCTCCACGAGCACATACATACATACTTACATTTGCGAAAGGTGCCATGTTGGCAAATCTCTTTCATTTGCCTCAATTCGTTTGTGGAGTCGGGTTCGCACCCCAAATTTTGTCAAAAATTTTTTTTTCCTTTTTTATATTATTTTTTATATTTTTTCCATTTTATATTATTGTTTTCTTTTTTAATTCTGTAATATAACCATTTTCTGATCGGCTACGTTATATTCATATCTCAAATTTGAATGTTTTTGTGTCGGGGACAAAACAAAAAAGTGAAAATATATAAAAAAATAAAAAATCTACCTACTAATGATTATCCTTAACCAGCTCATTCAATACAAAGAGTTCGCAATTTTCCATGACCATACCTACATACTTACATACATATGTATGTAAGTACATTTATATGAGTATTTAACAAAAAATAGGAAGCAGGTAGTATTATTTTGTGTATGTTACTTTACGCAAATTAAACTATTTACACATGTGAACATGAAAATTCAGGACAAGCCTGTCCTTTTCTTACCATAATAAACAGTATACATAATGAATTTTGGCCCTGGCATCTCTTGCTTGAAGCCCTAGCACAATACCTACCAAGCAAATGTAACTGCATAAACATATAAATGTACAAATACATATCTATGCATAGTAACTTTATAGTAAATGTCTATTTACAGCTTCAATTATTACCAGTAATTGTATTTTATTATTCACACAACACTGTACAAATAGCTATTTACTTATTAAGATAACAAGCCAAAAACTATTCAACCACCATTAACCGAATAAATACAACTATTCGTTACCACTATTCGAATAATGAAGGAAATATTGTTACTGCTGGGCACACATTTGTACACGCAACCATACACACATACATCCAAAACATACAAAACATAAATGCACGCTGATAGGTACAAGCAAAGAAAACAGCGAATATCGTTTTAAAAATCTATTAACAAAAATAACCCGCCGAATAAAAGTTTTGTTTATTCGAATAATATTTATTCGAATAGTCCATGCCTAGTGTGAAGTCTCTGTAGCTATTAATTCATTTGACAATTTTTAGATTAATTCATCAATTTCATGTAATGAATGATGATGCATATTCTTTGACACGACGAACAAATTTTCCTATTTAGTTTCAAATCGTTTGGGTGTAATCGCGTTTTATTTATAAGAATAATCACAGCTCAAGTGAATTAAACATTGTATGCTACACGCGGCGGAAGTTAAAAATATGTATACGATAAGTTGGATATGGTTTCTTCCCCATAATTTTTAGAACACCAGAGATGTCAAAGAAAGATCTCATCACTATATTTCGACAGCATTTTAGATAATCTTTTTTTCATTCCAGAACACTGTGTGCAAAAATTCTTTTTGGAAATTTGATAGAGCCATCTAGCGTAGAAATAGCATTTAATGGACCTCAGAAATGAGTTCGTCGTACACAAAAACCCATAAATTGGTATTTAAAAAGTTTTATTCGATAAATTATACTATAAAGGATATTCAAGGACTCTATGAAAGATTTTTTTGTTCATTTGAGCTTAAATCGAAAAAAACTAAAAGTCGTGTACTATTGGCATCTAATGACATTAATTAGCTTTGGTTTCAGTAAATTCCAAATCAACAGTGCAATTATAGTTTACTACGCTATTTATATTATCCTAAAAAAAAGGATATTTAAGGATAAAATGAAAAGCCGAGCAACTCAGACTCTCCGACTATCATTTTCGGTACATCAGAGACGTCAGAAAAAAGATGGCATCATTAGTTTTTTGCGTCGTTCTAGGTCATCTTTTTTTTCATTCCAGAACGCCGTGTGGGGTAGCGTGAAAGAAAAATTTAACTTAAAAAATAAGGGCCACCCTGAAGTATATGCATGCATCAGGCGCGTATCCAGGAAATATTTCCGGGGGGGTCCAAATTTTGTTTTCAAAAAAAAAAACGGTTTGATTTGAAAATGGAAATGACTAAAGTTATTATTCTTACTACTGCAAGCGCCAAAAAAATGTATCAAAACCGAAACTTTGATCTCAGATAACTATTGATTGAGCCGAAGTTTTGCACTTCGAAATATTATGGAAAACGCATTAAAAATTTTGTATGGGAGATGGTTACGCCTCAGGGAATTTTTATAGGTAGGTACATAAAGCTTCGAAGAGGAACTCAAAATAACCGAAAGAAAGAACCGAAATAGCGCTTAGGTGTACACAAGGCAAATTAAACAAGGTAGAATTGACAAATGAAATATTTTGTTTTTGTAGGAATTCTGGCCTCATAAAAAGTTTATTTTATTTGCATTGCATGCTATTGTAATTCGCAATCAGCTTATAAAATATTTCGAAGATATTGTTTATGTTTTGGAAAGCCAAAGTGTGGTTTTTCATAGCGAAAATGAGGAAGCCAATCGCGCCATGCCTCAGAGCCAACAGTGCTCGCCACCAATAATACACACCCTCTCGTTCTCCAAAGAACAATTTTGAACATTTAGGCAAACACGGTCATCAGAGCCTGAGCCAAATAAATAATAAAATAAAATAAAATATTAAAAATAACTTAAAAAACAACTCGCCTTCTCTAAAGCTTAGACAAATTTTACTGGCAAGAAATATACAACCTTTTATTTTGTTTAAGTTTCTTCCACCTAGCTCTAGGTACGAAGCAGTGATACGACCAAAAACCTCAAACTTGGCGAGGGTACTCGAGGGCAGACACTGGTGACTGCGCCATCCGGCACTCACCATCCTAGCTTTAAGCCAGTAGTTTTAAGAGGACGTGGTCAGAAATCCTGGGGGCGGATTAAGATGTTGCGTATCGCAAGGGGGCCTTCATGTTGAGGCCCAATGCATAAAGTCTTAAAAAATGCGCCACCCATCAGCAAACATATACATGCATGTGGGAGGATGAATTTGTGGTTCAACGGTTGTCCTCGAGTGGACGACCGTCTACTTTTCCGGCGATCGTTGACGGAACCACATATCGGCCACCCCAGGATTTTCACCATCAGCCAATTTTAAGGTAGCATTCTAATTGCACAATTATTTTTAGACCAAATATACGGCAACTATTTATAACGAGCATTCTCGTTCCTTTTATTTTTCTTTTCTCACTAAATAACCAATCGAACGCGGTGCGCCCAAGCCATTGCCGCTCCTAAGAACCACCACATCCGATTTGTTCAAAAAGTATAAACCAACGTATTTACCCTTACTGGTCCAAGTTCAATATTTGGGCCTCATACAATGTTCTTATTAAAAAGTTAAGCCGCATTTAAAAAAGTCAAAAAATTATTTATACATACATATATGTATATATATATAGTTATTTGTAAACTATCTAATAAGCCCACTTTTGCCACCAAGTGCTACTTTGGAGTCTACCTCTTTATAGACCTTGACCGCAAAGAACAAGCTTGCATATGTACCTATATATTAATATAGCAACGATTTGGATATCGCGATTTGTTATTTCTTCAATAAAAAATAACAAACTAAAAAAAATTTGAAATTTTAAAATCGAACATTTTTTCCATTTGACGTTAAAACTCCTACAAAAAAAGAGAACTGTCAAGTTCTCTACTACTTTGTTTAATATAGTTTGGATTGTATGAGTATACGAAGGGACAAATTTTCCACATGTAATAAAATGTATTTTATTTGGTTTAACTTGCATTAAATTACTTTTTTTCTGTATAATATAGTCACAATATGTGAAAGATAGATATCTAGTAGATATTATCAACTTAATGTCCTACCCACATTGTTTTGTTTTGGAGTTAGGTCCTTTTTGGAACACTGTTGATCTCGAAAATAACAATTATGTGGTAACCATGAATTTGCGCTAACGTATTTCAAAATGCTGCCTACAGGCTGTGCTACCAGTTTGAGAGATGTATCCCTGTCTTCGGGATTTTCGATTGATTATTTACCAGTTGATTTGGCCCAAGACTGAACCACGAATTTCAACTTTTTCTCTTTACCAGAAACGCCGTTATGAAATTCGTATGTAAAACCACTATGATTCTCTGGTACCGTTTTCGAGATATTTTCAATTTACCGTTACGGATCAAGCAATTGCAAAAAGGTTTACAGAATCAAAATCACAATAAAATTTGGTATAAATGCATCATACATTGTTTTTTGCTCAACCAGATTGTTTTCGAGATATTAGCTTATCATTTCAGATTTTTTTTTTTTTTTTCATGAAAAAATATGAAAAAAATTACTCGTTGCGAGAGCAGCATTCCAAAACCGCAACTTTTTTTCCAGATATTTTTTCTTTACGTATAGCTCTGTTTAATTAGAAAACAGATAAGCTATCATCGAAGAAAATCGATGCAAAACTACGTAAGTTATAAACGATCAAATAAAAATACATACCCAGGTTGCGCAATTTCAATGTATGTATGTATACACGATTAACAACATAGCAATGACAATAATTTTTCTTTAAATAAATCAAATAGTACTTTTAATACTCGAATTGTTTTATGGTAGGTAGAGTTGTTGCATTGAAAGGAAGAGTGGTTGGGTTCGAAACCTGCTGTAGGCATGTAGTTATAAACATGTATTTCCGTCACTTATTGGTAAGTGTGCAGGTAGATTTTCAAAAGAACACAGAAAATTTGTAAAGCCTACATCTAAAACAGGTAGTATTTTCTTTTCCCGGCTTCGCATAAAAAGGAACCTTCCTGGCTAGGTAAATTTTATTCTTGTTCCGAGTATAAATATGAGTTAATGCGCCTTAACACTTCATAACATCTGCAAGGCTAGCCGGAGATAGTTCAGTTCATAAGTCAAATTTCAAAACCGTGATTTATTAAAAAAAATACAATGAGTAAAAGGACGCGAGAATTTGAGTGTAATAACGATCCAGATATGTTCTGTTTCATGTGTGGCCAATATACTATCATGAGGCGACGACGAATGTTCTCAGATCGTATCAAGACTTTATACTCCAAGTATTTTGGCATTGAGCCTAAAAATGCTGAAAAACCATAGACACCGAACACTTTGTGTACATCGTGTCGAGTAGAATTGATTCAGTCGGAATCAGGACAACAAATAAAATTTGATACACCAATGATATGGAGAGAACCTACTTACCGTTCAATAGAAAATCAATAACAGTAACATTACCAGTACTACATTGAACGGCAGTTGCGGATCCAGTTTCATTGTCAACAGTAATATCTGAGTGCGTGGAATCAAGTTGTACTGAATTTCGCATGGGAAACGAGAGAAACGTTCTGTCACAAGCACAACTTAATGATTGGATAAGAGATTTGGAATTATCCAAGGAAAAGGCCGAGATCCACACTTCTCGCAACAATTTAAATTTGTGTCATCCGCTGTTAAGGTGATATATTGTAGAACTCGCACTCCATTTTCCAAACACTATACCAAGAAAGACAGTATATGCTACTGCAACCATATTCCTGGTTTATTCAAAGAGTTTGGTCAAACATATGATTCAAAAGAGTGGCGATTGTTCATAGACAGCAATAAACTGAGTTTAAAGGCTGCACTATTGCATATTGGTAACAAAAAGCCTTCTATCCCGATTGCGCATGTAGTAAATACAAAGGAAACCTACGAGGAAATTCAAAAACTACTAAAATTTATCAAATATGCGGTCTACAAAGTTTCTACACCAAGCACTGCTGCTTCCTCTGCAAGTGGGATAGCCGAGCTCGTAAGGACCACTACGCCAGAAATGATTGGCCGGAAAGAGTTGAGGTTACCGTTGGTTTGGATAACATCAAATACACCCCTCTTGTCAAGAATGAGAAAATCATACTTCCACCCTTACACATCAAGCTCGGTCTCATTAAAAACTTTGTTAAGGCTTTGGACAAAGAAGGCGAAGCATTCGACTATTTGAAAACAATTTTTTCAGATATTTCTCAAGCCAAGATAAAGGAAAGTATTTTTGTAAATTTAAAAAAAAGTTAAAAATGGGGACTTCCTCTTTTGGTTGATACTCATATTGCGGGGAAATTTGGAGGTTTTATGGCAACCTTATTTTTGCCGATAACTCTGTTGTCGATTCATTTATCAAAAAAATATCATTTCTGTGAATCTTTCCAGGTCACAGAGAATATGTGTACAAAGTTGTATACTGCTAGGAGCATTAGTTTTGGCGTGAAAATGTAACAAATATTGTTACTGACACATTTATATATTAGTATGATATGCTGATACCCACGTAGGGCGGCAGTGTACCTATGCAATTGATTTTTGATTAAACTGACATTGAAAAAAAACAAAAGTTTTAGGCAGGCACGCTTAGTTTTTTTTTCGACAAACTAAATGAATTTTTCCTTATTCCTCCCTGAAAATTAGTATATCTTTTTTGTTTGTTGGCCGATATTGATAAAAAAAAGTGCAGATCCCTTTCTAAGCTTCAAGCAGTATATTTGTGAAACTATCATCAAAATCCATGTCTTAGTTTCCGAGATCCTTAAGTTCAAACAGACAGACAATAATTTTAAAAATGGATCAGATAAACTCTATAGCACTCCCCAAGTCATCCCCAGTCATTTGAAAGAAATTTTCAATGTATAGAAACGACTTTTCTAGAGATTTATTATAGTATAGATTCCGTGGTGTAACTTTAATGAAGCCACAAAATCAATTGCATAGTATGCTTTACTCTTATCCTATTCACGCCAAACTTCACACAACTTATTTTTATACATAAATGAACCAAACTGTGGGGTGACGTGAAAGAAAAATTAAACTTGAAAAATAAGGGCCATGCCAGGCCCGTGCGCACGGGGGGTTTGGGGGGTTAAACAACCATCCCCCCCCCCCCCCCCCCGCCAATTCTAAGTTGCAATGATTTTGCAAAAGCTTTCAAAAAACAGTTTGTAAATCTTATATTGAATCTTGACTAATAATTTTTGACAAAATTAGTTAAATTAATTTTACGGAAGAAGAAATTGGTAAAAGTTGCAAAGAATAAGGTTGGCCAATACATAAGTCCGGCACTACCTATGAATTGCACTTGGAGTTTTCGAAATTACAAAGTTGTGTAGCGTATGGGCATTTTTTTTTTAATTTTACTGACGAAAACAGTGAGCAGTTTCAATTAACAGAGCGAATGAACTGCAAGGCTCAATTATATGAAAGATTTCGAGTCTTTTCTGACCCTTTTTGTTAGGTCCATAAAGCTAGCAGCTAGTAGTAGTTAGCAGAACAAAAAACTAACTTATGGACAATGATGTGCTCCAAATGTGCTCTTGAAATAACCTACCCCCAAAAAAATTGCTCCCCTTTTTTTAAAAAAAAAATTCATGTTCTGCTAGCTTTAGGCTAAACCTAGCAGAGAAATATGCGTAAACAGTGAAAGAAGACAATTAGCGCAAATGTTATTATGCAGAAATTATGTGCTCCAAATGTGCTTTGGAAATAACCTACCCCCAAAAAAGACGACCTGCTCACCCTATAATAACCATATCTGGCAGAAATTATGTGCTCCAAATCTGCTCTTGAAATAACCCTCAAAAAAATTGCTCCCCTTTTTTTTTAAAAAAATTTCATGTTCTGCTAGATTTAGGCTAAACCTAGCAGAGAAATATGCGTAAACAGTGAAAGAAGACAATTAGCGCAAATGTTATTATGCAGAAATTATGTGCTCCAAATGTGCTTTTGAAATAACCTACCCCCAAAAAAGACGACCTGCTCACCCTATAATAACCATATCTGGCTTTCTATGTATTGTTTTGTACATACATACATATACACTTATGCATTTGTGGACATTAAGAAAGAAAAACACTAGCGCAGTAGCGATCATAGCTGGTCAGCTTGAATGACAAGTGCGAGGGCCAAAAAAACAAATATTGTCATCACCCTGGCTTAATGGTTTTGTACAAATGTATGAGTGGTTGTCTGGCAAAATTCAACCCCCGCGACTGAAATCTTGTATCCTTTACGCATTGTTTGTCTCTGCTGCATTGTTTGGACTGCGCAATTCGATCGCAAAACTAGTAATAGGAAAGTATATTTACATATATACATACATGTGTGCAGTAAAAGTTGTGGCGCTTAGTTGAACGTCAAGCCACGAAAAATGGGAGTCGGGCACTACACTGGCATTTGCCCCCGTCCTGACGGAAAATGGACAGAATACGACGATTTGCAAGACAATGAAAAAACTAGAGGAGACACAATGCTATGTTGTCCAAGCATGTTAATTTTCAAAAAAGTCACTAAATACTGAATAAATTAATTTCTATTGCTATACACATATATTTGTTTTCTGTTTGCGGGGATGGGCACTTAATGAGCACATAATTTCTGCATAATAACATTTGCGCTAACCGTCTTGTTTCACTGTTTACGCATATTGCTCTGCTAGGTTTAGCCTAAAGCTAGCAGAACATGAATTTTTTTTTAAAAAAAGGGGAGCAATTTTTTTGGGGTAGGTATTTCAAGAGCACATTTGGAGCACATAATTTCTGCATAATAACATTTGCGCTAACCGTCTTGTTTCACTGTTTACGCATATTGCTCTGCTAGGTTTAGCCTAAAGCTAGCAGAACATGAATTTTTTTTTTAAAAAAGGGGAGCAATTTTTTTGGGGGTATGTTATTTCAAGAGCACATTTGGAGCACATAATTTCTGCATAATAACATTTGCGCTAACCGTCTTGTTTCACTGTTTACGCATATTGCTCTGCTAGGTTTAGCCTAAAGCTAGCAGAACATGAATTTTTTTTTAAAAAAAGGGGAGCAATTTTTTTGGGGTAGGTATTTCAAGAGCACATTTGGAGCACATAATTTCTGCATAATAACATTTGCGCTAACTGTCTTGTTTCACTGTTTACGCATATTGCTCTAGCAGAACATCATTTTTTGACAAAAATAGAGGAGCACATTTTTTGGGATTAGGGCACTTAATTAGCACATTTGGAGCACATCATTGTCCATAAGTTAGTTTTTTGTTCTGCTAACTTTGCTCTGCTAGCTTTATGGACCTCTTTTTGTTGTAGGCGTAAAGAGAATTGTGTGAAAATGAACGTTGGAGAGCAGATGAGCGACACCGTTCAAATATTTGAATGTTTTCAAACATTTTCTGAGGCTTTTTTTTATTTCACCTAACAGAAGGTAAAGATCGCATTTTTCATGGACGTTTATCAATAGTCTGGCTTTGGTTTGTTAATCGTCGAGATCTAAAACTGCTCAGCTACAGAGAAAACCTCATCAGCTAAGTAAGGTAGATAAAAAAATAGATGACACAATTAATAAATAATTAGTTGACAGCGAATAGTTATTGTAAAGAATAAAGATAAGAATCAAAGGATATGAAATCAAATTGTTGATATGTATTTAGGATAGAAAGAATTTACTTTTTTATGCTGCATAGTGAGTCTGCAATATTAAACGTATCAGAATGAGAGTTATAATCTTGACACAAACAACGAAAAGGCTCATTTAATTCAAAATTAGTTTGACACTGTTTCAAGATAAGTGGTTTAAAATGTCTTGATGGACGAGAAGGTACATTGAAGTTCACTTCGCTCAAAAGAAACGGGCTTACGATTGAACCATTTAGTAATGTAGTCATGAAAACAGTTCCAAGCAGTTCCCTCCGACTAGAAAGGCTGTGAAGATAAATTAGTTTTAAGCGACTCGTATACGATGGCAAATTATCCAAGGGATCCCAGTGAAGATCTCTTAAGGCAAATATTAAAAATTGTTTTTGAACTGATTCTTAGCGATCCACGAGGACCTGGTAACGTGGGTTCCAAATTATACAACCGTATTCAAGTATCAGTCTGACTAATGTAGTAAAGAGTTTTAGTTACATAAATTCTTTAGACCATCGTTTAGCAAATGCTAGAACGCCTCTAGCTTTATCGACTGTTAAGTTAATGTGGCAGTTAAAACCGAGTTTTTTGTCCATAGTAACCCCAAGTTCAACAAAATCATACATTTGCTCAAGACTATAACTGTTAATTGTATAGGAAGCTGGCTGTGATATTACTCTCGAAAAACCCATGTACTTACATTTCTTTTGATTAAGCGGCATATAATTTAAATCGCACCAAGTAACTAGTGTATTTAGATCTGATTGAAGCTTCTTCGAATGACAAAGCTTTACATCGTCGGCATACATTAAAATTTTCGAAAATTATATTACTGTAGAAATATCATTTATAAACAACAAGAACAGAATCGGGCTAAGGCAAGAAGAGATCTAGCGATTGAGACCCGGCTGGAAACCCAACTGATCCAGTGTATGAATAAGCGAAAGCTTTACTGAAATCAAAGTAAATTCAAGTAAGTTTGTAACGGTGGACTTTCCCTTACAGAACCCGTGTTGACAGTCGGAAATCAAGGTAGAGATAGGATTCGTAAGCTGATTGGTAACATTAGCTTCACACACTTTTGGGATGGCAGAAAGCTTTGCTATGCCACGATAGTTCTCTATAGAAGCCTTGCTTCCGCTTTTATGAAGCGGTAGAAGAAACGGCTCTTTCCATGGTTTTGGAAAAACACCACACTTTAGTGACAGATTGAACAAATTGGTAAGGGGTTGGTAAATATTGTTAGCACACTTCTTCAAGAAGCATGTAGGAATCCTATCAGGACCGCATTTAAAAAATTCATTTAAAGTTTTCAGATAAATAAGAACATCATTGGCGCATATATAGAAAGTCAGAATTGGTGACGGCAGAATAGTTAGAAGGGAAAAATTGCGCAAAGAAATTATGGTAGGTAGGTAGGTGGAATGGCTGCGACCCAGGTCGCCCAAGTAGCTTTTAGAAGCCGTTTTGATGCCATAAAATACTTGTTTAAACCTACTTATGTAGTATGGATATCTGTTACAACCAACCAGAGTTGTTGATAAACTCGAGGATATTTGGGATCCCTATCTCGGATATACGATCCAAGCTCCCCAAAAAGGGGCTCCCAAAGGATTTCATTCGCCTTCCGGCTAGAGCCTGGCATTCACACAGGAAATGCTCAACGGTCTCTTTGGCATCGCTGTCGTCGCAGCTTCTGCAGTGATCCCGGTGCGGAATTCCCATTTTTTCCGCATGCGTGCCTATCGCCCAGTGACCTGTGAAGACTGCTATGAGTTTGTGAGTGCTAATTCTTGACCTGCTTAGAAGACTCCTCGTCCTCTTTTCGCTATAGTCTGGCCAGGTGGATCTTGATATTGCACAACTAGTGGTGTTACTCCATCTCAATTGTGCTTTGTTCCGGTAATGTTTATGGATGTTTCCCTTGGCTACTGCTAAGGGTACCCCTATATCTACATTGATTACTTCCTCATTTTCGTCCGATGAGCCGCTGCGTGCCAGCTCATCGGCTTTCTCATTACCTTCGATACCCCTATGGCCCGGAACCCAGGTAATGGATAGTTCAATGTTAGTTAGTGCAGCCAAGATCTGCTTACATGCGTGCACCACGTTCGAACTAGTGTGTGGTGCTGCTATTGCCTTTATTGCTGCTTGGCTGTCTGAAAAGATAGTGACTTTACCAGTTGTGTTCAGGTCCTTGAGTGATCTGCCGGCCTGCAAGATCGCAAGAACCTCAGCTTGAAACACACTGCAATGCGATGGGAGTCTGAATGATACGGCAATGTCCAGGGACCCCGAGAAGACGCCGGCCCCCACCCCTGAGTCCATCTTGGACCCGTCGGTGTAGACTTGGATGCCGCTGTCATCTTCGACCCTGCCCCTTTTCCAATCATTCCTACTCGGAATTGAAGTAATAGTACTACTCTCAAACGCCAGTTTGTGAGGATAGAAGTCGGTTATGGCATTTGTAGTGCCAGCTGGAAGATGGTTGAGAATGCTACTGTGACCCTGCTGAGCATCCCTCCAACACCCGGACTCCCTGAGTCTGAGTGCGGTTTGAGCCGATGTACTCAGTATGTGTAAGTCTATTGGAAAAAGGTTCAGAATCGGATCCAAGGCCGCAGTGGGACAGGTGCGCAAGGCTCCGGTGGCACCAACACATGCCGCCCGCTGAACCTTCTGTAGGCTGATGAGGTTATAGTTCTTCCGAAGAGCTTCCCACCATACTACAGATCCATAGGTCAGAACAGGCCGCACCACCGCCTCGTACAACCATAGCACCATCCTTGGCCTTAGACCCCATTTTTTTACCAAACATTGATTTGCAGGCATAGAAAGCGACGCAGGCCTTCCGCACCCGCTCTTCAATGCACGCCTTCCAATTTAACTTACAGTCAATTATGAGCCCAAGATATTTAGTGGTAGCAGATAGGGATAGCCGCTGGCCATTTAATTTCGGTAGTTCGAAAGTAGGCGGCTTGTACTTCCTTGTGAAGAGTAGTAGATCCGTCTTCTCCGGATTCAGCCTGAGGCCACAATCATGTGCCCACCTACTTAGTCTTGCCAACGTTCTTTCCATGATTTCGCTCATCACGGAAGGGAAGGGACCCGAGACTAGGATCGCCACGTCGTCGGCGTACGCCACGATTTTTGCCCCACTTGTGGTGAGTTTTATTAGTATGTCGTTCATAGTGCGGAGCCATAGCAGAGGTGATAGCACTCCGCCCTGCGGTGTGCCTCTACATATCTGCTTCCTAACTTTTGCCCCTCCTAGCTCGGCGGATATTTCTCGGTTAAGGAGTAGGGTCGTGATCCAATTCCTTATTGGCTCCTCCACCCCTACCCTTACGAGTGCAGCTGATATCGCATCGGCTCTCACGTTGTTAAAGGCGCCCTCCACATCAACGAACGCGGCCAGAGTAAATTCTTTGTATAATAGTGACTTCTCAACTGTTCGCACCACCTCGTGTAGTGCGGTCTCTGTGGATTTCCCCCTCAGATACGCGTGCTGCGCTTCCGAGAAGGTGGTATCCTGAAGAAGCCCCCGTATATGGATATCTAGTAATCTCTCGAAGGTTTTTAACACAAAGGATGTGAGGCTTATCGGCCGAAAGTCCTTGGCCACCTCATGTCCTCTTCTGCCAGGTTTGAGAATGAAAACCACCCTCGTTTCTTTCCACGTGGACGGGATGTGGTTATGAATGATGCATGCTGCGAAGATCTCCTTCAGTTCCTTAACCAAAGATGCTTGAGTCTTCTGCAGCATAATGGGAAGTATTCCATCCACTCCCGCTGATTTATAAGGTGAGAAGCTGTTAATTGCCCAGGCAATTTTGTCTACTGCTAAAATTTTGTCTATCAAAGAGGTCGGTGCCTCCAGTTGCGCCACCCTTCTTCTCTGCTCTAGCTCTCCAGAACCATCCGGAAAGTGAGCTCCTATTAGGATGTCAAGGGTTTCCGCTGATGACCCTGCCCATGTCGCATCAGCGCGTTTGACGAACGTCTTGTTTGTGTGGCTCCTGGCGAGGATCTTTCCGAGCCTTGCTGAGTCCTTCGTGGACTCGATTGACTCACAGTGTTCCTGCCAGGATTTCGTTTTCGCTGTTCTTACTACTTTTTTGTACTCTCTCAAGCAGATCTTATACTCTTGGAAGTCCTTCCTAGAGTAGCAGTCATTAAAGACCCTCCTGAGATTCGACCTTAGGTCGCCAAGGTTCTCATCCCACCACGGTGGGAAGGTCTTTTTGCTTCTGGATATCGGACAGGCAGCTTTGTAGGCTACCTGAAAGTTTTTCTCTAGAGACCTAACTCGATCGTCCAGGCAGTTGCTAGATTGTATGGATTTTTTATTTCTACTGAGCCTATTCCTGACTATCTTGTCAAATAGACCCCACGAAGTTCGCTTCGGGTTCCTATAGGGTTTTCTTATCTCCCTCTCCCATTCTACACCAAAGAGAATTATTTTATGGTCAGATAGAGATAGACGCTTGGACACCTCCCAATTCCTTATCACAAGATCCTGGGAGTAATTTGTAATTTATTTATGTAATTTGTACAAGTAAGACTGACTGAGTCTTTTGATAGTACATCAATCTGATTAACACATTAAATAGTTACAATGTAAATTTACCATAAAACCATAAAACAGTAATAATGGTTAACAAAGAAAATAACTTAAAACTATACAATTGAAACATCTTCAGAAACTTATGTAGGTAGGTCAATAAAACAAAGATAGGACCATAATTTAGAGTGATAGTTAAGGGATGAGAAAAGATAATACTGCTTGCTTGAAGCACCCTGCTTTGCGAATAGCTTTAATCCTGTTAGGAAGGGAGTTCCACAGACGGATTGTACTGACAAAGAACATTCTGGAGGAGACTGTGAGCCTAAAGCTCGGCACTAATAGATTAAATGTACGGGTAGACTGGCAGAAAATTAGATTCCTAAATAGGTAGGGCGGATCTTGATAATAAATTAATTTATGCAAGAAACATAGATTTCTCATTTTAAGGAAATTATAAATATCACATCCAAGAATTTGCGATGCATAAGAAGAAATATGATCAAATTTCCTTTTAGAAAAAATAAACCGGGCAACGTTGTTTAAAGCAAGTTGCAACTTACTTAGAGAAATTGAATCTAGGTTACCGTAGATGAGTTCACTATAAGAAATTTGAGGTATTATAAGGGCTTTGATCAGTTTCATCTTTGTGTCCCGTGGTAGCAAATAGGCAGTTCTGTACAAATTCCTCGGTGTATAGTATATCTTGCTGAGCACAAGACTAATATGGTCAACACAGGTCAGCTTACAATTGATTTTATAACCTAAGTTGGTTACCACATCATGAAAAGATATTTTATCTCCATTAAGCGTAACATCAGGAAGGCTATTTAGATCATTTGACATGTTTGAAATCGCTATCGCTTTTGATTTAGTTGTATTAAGATACAGTTTATTTATGTTGGCCCAGTTTTCTATACGTGCTAAATCTTCAGTGAGCCCGATGGGGCGAGACATGTATATTTGTGTATCGTCTGCATATAGATGTATGGAGGCATTGTGGCAACAACTTACTATGTCATTAATGAAAAGTGAAAACAACAGTGGGCCTAGGATAGATCCCTGTGGAACACCAGATGCTATTGATTCCAAATTAGATAAACGGTCATCACATTGAACTCGCTGAAAGCGCTCGGACAGATAACTTCGCATTAATTTTATAGCATAAGGACCGAAATTATAGCCTATTTCGAGCTTATGAAGTAGCAATTTGAAGTCTACCATATCAAAAGCTCTCGAGAAATCCAGAAGTACAAGTACAGTGAGTTCATCATCGTCATATGCTGGACGTATATCTTCCATGATCTTTAGCATAGAAGTAGCACAGCTGTGCCCTTGTCTAAATCCCGACTGGACCTCAGTAAGTAAATTATAATTATTTATATGTTCAGTTATCTGCTTTGCTAATAACTTTTCATATACCTTAGATAAAGCAGGCAACAGACTTATTGGTCTAAACTCTTTGTGAGAGCTCGGAGACTTGGTTTTAGGAACTGGGATGACATAAGCCACTTTCCAGATTTCATAGTAATATCCAGGACTTCTTCTCACCCCGCAAAGTTCTCTGAACTTGGAAAAGCAAAGGTGGGAGAGCTGCCCGTGTTACATATATATAGGTTATTCGATAGTAAGAAATCAAAAAGAGACTCACCCCGTTCGTTCGTTTCGCTACTGCCCCACATCGTGTGTCTGGCGTTGGCGTCACAGCCCAAAAGAGTTGCCTCCTTATTCTCATCATCTTTTCCGATCAACTGTTGTACTTCCGCTGGAGGTGCCGGTCGATCGTGAGCCATATACGCAGAGGCGATCGTTAAGCTACGACCGCCTCGTGACTCAATCCTGACCACCGTTAGATGAAAAGTGCTGAAATTAGGTAAAAAGAAAGCATTAATAGTATCCCTAACTAGGATGCAAGCCCTCGGTTTACCTTCTCCAAGTGTGTAGAACAGATTGTATCCCCTGGCGTTGAGGCCCCTGACCTTGGAACGCCACACCCAGGGTTCCTGCACCAGGCAGATGTCGATGTCCTCCTCCCTGAGGAGGACCTGAAGGTTGTCCGAGGCGATCTTGGAGTGTTGCAGGTTGATTTGTGCCACCCTAATCATCGGACTTGGGAGGCACACCCGCAGTTTTACCGGAGGTTGCCGGAGCGCTATCACCAGCCGGCCCTGCCAAACGAAGCCCCTCCAGGAGCTTGTTGGCGTCTTCAACCTCCTCCAGGTTGTTATCAGGCGCTACCGCTGCCGGGAAAATCTTCAGCTTGGCGTTCCTGACGCCGAACTTCAGCTTATTCCCCCTCTCCTCGAGTGCCCCCAGGGACTCATTGGAGATCAGCAGTAGCGCTGGCTGGCTGTTCCTTTGCTGCTCCTCGATCTTAAGAACAGCCCAGTCGTCCATCGGGACACCTGGATTCTGCATTTTTAGGCACTGGATTATCCTCCCCTCATCCAGCTTCATCTTGGGCAACCAGATGCGTGCCCGGGGTCTCCTGGGAATCTCCGAAGCCAAGATGATCTTAATCTTAAGACCATCAGATGCGTTGCTTATCTTGGCAACACACCTCTCCAAGAATTCCCTTGAGAAGCCGTCCGCGCATTTGATCACCCGACAGCCTCGGCAAATCTCCTCACAGTTGAAGACGGGCACTGGGGTTTGGTTCTCCATGAGGTGCTCGACGACCATCTCAGACAGACGTCCCTCTATGGAGCTCCAAGCCGCAAGTACTTGCCTCCCACTAGCCCCCCCAGCATCGACCAGTGCAACCTGGAGGTGATCTCTGACCACCTCGCTGTAGGTATTCCTGGCCGCTGCTGCAGCACTAGTGGAAGGGCCCTCATGCTGTTGGCCGAATTTGCCCTTCTTGACATCGCGTCCGTTCACCTCGTGTGATCGATTGCGCTTTGCCGACACTTTCGGTTTGGATGGTTGTTGCTGTGGCTGGGCTGCTGGCTTATTGGTATGGCTGCTCTCGTAGTCCCTGACCACTGCCTCGCACCATACCCTGTCCTCTGCGTCTCGCGCGTGGATCTCGCCAGCCTCTTCATTCCGTCTGATTTTCTTCAGAATGAAGACAGCCCTGTGGTACTTGGCTCGCTCCAACGTACCCGAAGATTTTTTTGATCTTTTGGAAGCCACTGTGGCTGGTGCGCTTCCTTTCCCCTTATTTGGGTTAGGAGGGAGGGTACTATGGCTGGTACCCCTGCCCCCCCCCTTCCACGGTTATCTTTTGGCTTGGGATGACCGGGGTACTATGGCTGGTACCCCTGTCCTCCCTTATGCTGGGATACGCCATCATATCACCAATTCTCTATCAAATACAGAAAAATGTGTACCATCAAAAAAATTGTCTTGGGTATAGTTTAGGTATCAGAGTATGCAGTTTCAGAAAAGTTAAAGAACATTTAAATTTATGATGTATGGGTCTAGGTATCTGTTTCAGCAAATATGTTTATCTTAGTGGAAAATGTATGCGAATTCAAATCTAAATTAAAACCCCCCCAAGGCCAATTCCTGCGCACGGCCCTGGGCCACCCTAACGTATATGCATGCATCAGGCGCGTATCCAGGAAATATTTCCGGGGGGTTCCAAATTTTGTTTTCAAAAAAAAAACGGTTTGACTTGAAAATGGAAATGACTTAGATAAAAGTTATTATTCTTACTACTGCAAGCACCAAAAAAATGTATCAAAACCGAAACTTTGATCTCAGATAACTATTGATTGAGCCGAAGTTTTGTAGGAATTCTTACTTCATAAAAAGTTAATTTTATTTGCATTGCATGCTATTGTAATTCGCAATCAGCTTATAAAATATTTCGAAGATATAGTTTATGTTTTGGAAAGCCAAAGTGTGGTTTTTCATAGCGAAAATGAGGAAGCCAATCGCGCCATGCCTCAGAGCCAACAGTGCTCGCCACCAATAATACATACCCTCTCGTTCTCTAAAGAACAATTTTGAACATTTAGGCAAACACGGTCATCAGAGCCTGAGCCAAATAAATAATAAAATAAAATAAAATATTAAAAATAACATATTTGTAAGTTTGGCAAGCTCGGTACGAGCTATAGACCTATTAATAATTTTTTCTGTAGCGAAAAATTATTGTTGTTTTTGGGTTTCTTAATAATTTTTTATTAATTATTAAAAGTTTTGTTGAGTTGAACAGGAAAAATTTTAGAGACAACCGCCATAGCTTTTCTTATAGATCCATTTCGGAAGTTGCTAACTTCACTCATCAGAGAAATTTTGGCACGCATTGCTAACTATTAAGCTAACAATACGCTGGGTTTTTTGCCTTCTAAACGCCCTGTTCAATCAACTTTTTACCAATTCATGTACCAACAACGCCATTTGACGTTTTAGATTTGGTATCATGATGGATTTTTTGCAAGTCTGCTTTGGTGTCACAGTTTGCCAACCATGTGCTCTTGGTTTTTGTTATTGAGATTTTTACACAAACAACAAGCTTGTGTTTTTGGTCTTTATATTTGAAGTATCCTGGTTCGGTACGAGCTATAGACCTATTAATAATTTTTTCTGTAGCGAAAAATTATTGTTGTTTTTGGGTTTCTTAATAATTTTTTATTAATTATTAAAAGTTTTGTTGAGTTGAACAGGAAAATTTTAGAGACAACCGCCATAGCTTTTCTTATAGATCCATTTCGGAAGTTGCTAACTTCACTCATCAGAGAAATTTTGGCACGCATTGCTAACTATTAAGCTAACAATACGCTGGGTTTTTTGCCTTCTAAACGCCCTGTTCAATCAACTTTTTACCAGTTCATGTACCAACAACGCCATTTGACGTTTTAGATTTGGTATCATGATGGATTTTTTGCAAGTCTGCTTTGGTGTCACAGTTTGCCAACCATGTGCTCTTGGTTTTTGTTATTGAGATTTTTACACAAACAACAAGCTTGTGTTTTTGGTCTTTATATTTGAAGTATCCTGGTTCGGTACGAGCTATAGACCTATTAATAATTTTTTCTGTAGCGAAAAATTATTGTTGTTTTTGGGTTTCTTAATAATTTTTTATTAATTATTAAAAGTTTTGTTGAGTTGAACAGGAAAATTTTAGAGACAACCGCCATAGCTTTTCTTATAGATCCATTTCGGAAGTTGCTAACTTCACTCATCAGAGAAATTTTGGAACGCATTGCTAACTATTAAGCTAACAATACGCTGGGTTTTTTTTGCCTTCTAAATGCCCTGTTCAATCAACTTTTTACCAATTCATGTACCAACAACGCCATTTGACGTTTTAGATTTGGTATCATGATGGATTTTTTGCAAGTCTGCTTTGGTGTCACAGTTTGCCAACCATGTGCTCTTGGGTTTGTTATTGAGATTTTTACACAAACAACAAGCTTGTGTTTTTGGTCTTTATATTTGAAGTATCCTGGTTCGGTACGAGCTATAGACCTATTAATAATTTTTTCTGTAGCGAAAAATTATTGTTGTTTTTGGGTTTCTTAATAATTTTTTATTAATTATTAAAAGTTTTGTTGAGTTGAACAGGAAAAATTTTAGAGACAACCGCCATAGCTTTTCTTATAGATCCATTTCGGAAGTTGCTAACTTCACTCATCAGAGAAATTTTGGCACGCATTGCTAACTATTAAGCTAACAATACGCTGGGTTTTTTGCCTTCTAAACGCCCTGTTCAATCAACTTTTTACCAGTTCATGTACCAACAACGCCATTTGACGTTTTAGATTTGGTATCATGATGGATTTTTTGCAAGTCTGCTTTGGTGTCACAGTTTGCCAACCATGTGCTCTTGGTTTTTGTTATTGAGATTTTTACACAAACAACAAGCTTGTGTTTTTGGTCTTTATATTTGAAGTATCCTGGTTCGGTACGAGCTATAGACCTATTAATAATTTTTTCTGTAGCGAAAAATTATTGTTGTTTTTGGGTTTCTTAATAATTTTTTATTAATTATTAAAAGTTTTGTTGAGTTGAACAGGAAAAATTTTAGAGACAACCGCCATAGCTTTTCTTATAGATCCATTTCGGAAGTTGCTAACTTCACTCATCAGAGAAATTTTGGCACGCATTGCTAACTATTAAGCTAACAATACGCTGGGTTTTTTGCCTTCTAAACGCCCTGTTCAATCAACTTTTTACCAATTCATGTACCAACAACGCCATTTGACGTTTTAGATTTGGTATCATGATGGATTTTTTGCATGTCTGCTTTGGTGTCACAGTTTGCCAACCATGTGCTCTTGGTTTTTGTTATTGAGATTTTTACACAAACAACAAGCTTGTGTTTTTGGTCTTTATATTTGAAGTATCCTGGTTCGGTACGAGCTATAGACCTATTAATAATTTTTTCTGTAGCGAAAAATTATTGTTGTTTTTGGGTTTCTTAATAATTTTTTATTAATTATTAAAAGTTTTGTTGAGTTGAACAGGAAAATTTTAGAGACAACCGCCATAGCTTTTCTTATAGATCCATTTCGGAAGTTGCTAACTTCACTCATCAGAGAAATTTTGGCACGCATTGCTAACTATTAAGCTAACAATACGCTGGGTTTTTTTTGCCTTCTAAATGCCAATTCATGTACCAACAACGCCATTTGACGTTTTAGATTTGGTATCATGATGGATTTTTTGCAAGTCTGCTTTGGTGTCACAGTTTGCCAACCATGTGCTCTTGGTTTTTGTTATTGAGATTTTTACACAAACAACAAGCTTGTGTTTTTGGTCTTTATATTTGAAGTATCCTGGATGTAAAAACAAGAAAGACCGCAAAAACCAACAACAAATATTAAGAACCGTAGCACGGGTTTACGTACATAAATATGTACAAACAAAAAAGTCCAGCACACACATTGGTACGTATGACCGAAGGTCTAACAACAATGTGTGCTCACTGTTGGCAAGAACAAACAAACAAAAGGGAATTAATTGAAGTGGAGATAAATGCATTGTGACGTCACAGGGCATCATAGCTTAGATGTTAGAATTTTCTAACAGCGGCTTTGGTGCAGACACTGGTTCATATCCCAGTGTCCGAAAAGGGATCTGATGATGAACTTGGAAACTCTGAAACATGTAATCCTATCCATCGCTGTGATTTAACAAGGTAATTTTTCTCCAATTATCAATTTTTCCCAAAAACTGACAATTAAAATTCATTACGAATTATTGTTTTCTCTGGTCTCGAGCTTGCCAAACTTACAAATATGTAAAAACAAGAAAGACCGCAAAAACCAACAACAAATATTAAGAACCGTAGCACGGGTTTACGTACATAAATATGTACAAACAAAAATGTCCAGCACACACATTGGTACGTATGACCGAAGGTCTAACAACAATGTGTGCTCACTGTTGGCAAGAACAAACAAACAAAAGGGAATTAATTGAAGTGGAGATAAATGCATTGTGACGTCACAGGGCATCATAGCTTAGATGTTAGAATTTTCTAACAGCGGCTTTGGTGCAGACCCTGGTTCATATCCCAGTGTCCGAAAAGGGATCTGATGATGAGCTTGGAAACTCTGAAACATGTAATCCTATCCATCGCTGTGATTTAGCAATGTAATTTTTCTCCAATTATCAATTTTTCCCAAAAACTGACAATTAAAATTCATTACGAATTATTGTTTTCTCTGGTCTCGAGCTTGCCAAACTTACAAATATGTTAAAACAAGAAAGACCGCAAAAACCAACAACAAATATTAAGAACCGTAGCACGGGTTTACGTACATAAATATGTACAAACAAAAAAGTCCAGCACACACATTGGTACGTATGACCGAAAGTCTAACAACAATGTGTGTTCACTGTTGGCAAGAACAAACAAACAAAAGGGAATTAATTGAAGTGGAGATAAATGCATTGTGACGTCACAGGGCATCATAGCTTAGATGTTAGAATTTTCTAGCAGCGGCTTTGGTGCAGACACTGGTTCATATCCCAGTGTCCGAAAAGGGATCTGATGATGAACTTGGAAACTCTGAAACATGTAATCCTATCCATCGCTGTGATTTAACAATGTAATTTTTCTCCAATTATCAATTTTTCCCAAAAACTGACAATTAAAATTCATTACGAATTATTGTTTTCTCTGGTCTCGAGCTTGCCAAACTTACAAATATGTAAAAACAAGAAAGACCGCAAAAACCAACAACAAATATTAAGAACCGTAGCACGGGTTTACGTACATAAATATGTACAAACAAAAAAGTCCAGCACACACATTGGTACGTATGACCGAAGGTCTAACAACAATGTGTGCTCACTGTTGGCAAGAACAAACAAACAAAAGGGAATTAATTGAAGTGGAGATAAATGCATTGTGACGTCACAGGGCATCATAGCTTAGATGTTAGAATTTTCTAACAGCGGCTTTGGTGCAGACACTGGTTCATATCCCAGTGTCCGAAAAGGGATCTGATGATGAGCTTGGAAACTCTGAAACATGTAATCCTATCCATCGCTGTGATTTAACAATGTAATTTTTCTCCAATTATCAATTTTTCCCAAATACTGACAATTAAAATTCATTACGAATTATTGTTTTCTCTGGTCTCGAGCTTGCCAAACTTACAAATATGTAAAAACAAGAAAGACCGCAAAAACCAACAACAAATATTAAAAATAACTTAAACTAGTAAGGAAGTCTAAGTTCGGGTGTAACCGAAAATTAAATACCTAGTAGTGATCTGTTTTGGTATACTAATTTACTCAGGTCTATTTTAATACATACCTGAAAATTTGTTATAAAGGCAACTGATTGTTTTCGATAAAAACATTTCTATTGTAAGTGGTAAATTAAATTATCACTAAATAACAAAATATAAATAGCATTCCCCATGTTCATGAAAGGTATGAAAATAAAAAAAATTAATAAAAAAAAGGCAGTATGGTGTTAACTACTTGTCCGTATATTTTGCGTGTTTGCTATCCGATTTGCGTTATTTTTGGCAGGAGTATACTACATACTATTGGGAAGCATCTCACTAACTTTCATTGAAATACCTTTTTGAAACTCCAAGCAATCGCTTTTGAAAAAAGCAGAGCTTTTATGCTAAAAATTGGGCGGCGCCA
Organism: Sphenella marginata; assembly: GCA_951509765.1. NCBI lineage: Eukaryota > Metazoa > Arthropoda > Insecta > Diptera > Tephritidae > Sphenella > Sphenella marginata. The sequence goes on along the minus strand of OX608079.1, from coordinate 45,343,965 downwards.
CGCCTACTTCACCAAATCCAAAAAGTTTTTATACAGTTTAGTTTTGCTTAAAAAGCTTATTATGAGTGTAAAATCTTATTTATATAACTTATACAATTATGGAAATATCGCGATTTTAATTTTACGAACAAATTTTTTAGAACTGTGTTCAAAAAGTGTTCGTACCCGTTCACCGATTTTGTCTATTTTTACATCAAAGAGTTAGCTTTATATGTTGAACACTTTCTCCCAACATCGTTTCAATAAATCAATTTTTACCGGAGTTATGGCATGGAAAGTTTTGTGGAATAATCCCCCATAAAGGGGCGGGGCCACGCCCATTTTCCAAAAATGTTTGTGCTTTCGACTTTCTTTGCCCACGAACACTTTAGAGGTGAAATAGAAATGATATACAGCTAGTTTAAGCAAAGTTATAGCATATTCAATATATCTATGATCCTTTTCAAAATCTTTCGTATAAATTTGGGCGTGGACCTAACCCGATTTCGATAATTTTTTTTCGAAATATTGCCTATATTAATATATATATGTGTGCCGAATTTTACTTTGCTATCTTGAGCGGTTTTTGATTTATGATTAATAATATTTCCAAATTTGACTTAATCAAAAGTGGGCGGTACCACGCCCCATTTTAAAAATTTCTTCAAAAATGTATTTCTTGCCTTAACGCTAAAGCACACACCAAATATTATCCTTATAGGTGTATTATGTACTGAATAATCACTCTGTTTGTATTTTCGAAAATATTATATATATAGAAAGTGGGCGTGGCTTTTAACCGATTTTGCCTATTTTCAAAAGCGCTCCGAGATAAGTGAAAAGGAACCTGCATACCAAATTTCATTGAGATATCTCAAGATTTACTCAAGTTATCGTGTTCACAGACGGACGGACGGACAGACGGACGGACGGACGGACATGGCTCATTTAATTTCTCTTTTCCTCCTGAACATTTTCATATCTATAAGTCAATATCTATCTCGATTCGTTTATGCCGTTACATACTACCGTTAGGCGAATGAAGTTAATATACCTTGTATGCGAAGCACTACTAGGTATAAAAACAACTCGCCTTCTCTAAAGCTTAGACAAATTTTACTGGCAAGAAATATACAACCTTTTATTTTTTTAAAGTTTCTTCCACCTAGCTCTAGGTACGAAGCAGTGATACGACCAAAAACCTCAAACTTGGCGAGGGTACTCGAGGGCAGACACTGGTGACTGCGCCATCCGGCACTCACCATTTAGCTTTAAGCCAGTAGTTTTAAGAGGACGCGGTCAGAAATCCTGGGGGCGGATTAAGATGTTGCGTATCGCAAGGGGGCCTTCATGTTAAGGCCCAATGCATAAAGTCTTAAAAAATGCGCCACCCTAATATCACTTTTTACTTAACACAAAACCCCAACACCAAGGCGCCCACATGCATGTTCATGCATGCATATTCATGTTTGTCAGCAAACATATACATGCATGTTGGAGGATGAATTTGTGGTTCAACGGTTGTCCTCGAGTGGACGACCGTCTACTTTTCCAGCGATCGTTGACGGAACCACATATCGGCTACCCCAGGATTTTCACCATCAGCCAATTTTAAGGTAGCATTCTAATTGCACAATTATTTTTAGACCAAATATACGGCAACTGTTTATAACGAGCATTCTCGTTCCTTTTATTTTTCTTTTCTCACTAAATAACCAATAGAACGCGGTGCGTCCAAGCCACTGCCGCTCCTAAGAACCACCACATCCGATTTGTTCAAAAAGTATAAACCAACGTATTTACCCTTACTGGTCCAAGTTCAATATTTGGGCCTCATACAATGTTCTTATGAAAAAGTTAAGCCGCATTTCCAAAAGTCCAAAAATTATTTATATACCATAGTTATTTGTAAACTATCTAATAAGCCCACTTTTGCCACCAAGTGCTACTTTGGAGTCTACCTCTTTATAGACCTTGACCGCAAAGAACAAGCTTGCATATGTACCTATATTGTAATATAGCAACGATTTCGATATCGCGATTTGTTATTTCTTCAATAAAAAATAACAAACTAAAAAAAATTTGAAATTTTAAAATCGAACATTTTTTCCATTTGACGTTAAAACTCCTACAAAAAAGAGAGAACTGTCAAGTTCGCTACTACTTTGTTTAATATAGTTTGGATTGTATGAGTATACGAAGGGACAAATTTTCCACATGTAATAAAATGTATTTTATTTGGTTTAACTTGCATTAAATTACTTTTTTTCTGTATAATATAGTCACAATATGTGAAAGATAGATATCTAGTAGATATTATCAACTTAATGTCCTACCCACATTGTTTTGTTTTGGAGTTAGGTCCTTTTTGGAACACTGTTGATCTCGAAAATAACAATTATGTGGTAACCATGAATTTGCGCTAACGTATTTCAAAATGCTTCCTACAGGCTGTGCTACCAGTTTGAGAGATTTATCCCTTTCTTCGGGATTTTCGATTGATTATTTACCAGTTGATTTGGCCCAAGACTGAACCACGAATTTCAACTTTTTCTCTTTACCAGAAACGCCGTTATGAAATTCGTATGTAAAACCATTATGATTCTATGGTACCGTTTTCGAGATATTTTCAATTTACCGTTACGGATCAAGCAATTGCAAAAAGGTTTATAGAATCAAAATCACAATAAAATTTGGTGTAAATGCATCATATTGTTTTTTGCTCAACCAGATTGTTTTCGAGATATTAGCTTATCATTTCAGATTTTTTTTTTTCATGAAAAAATATGAAAAAAATTACTCGTTGCGAGAGCAGCATTCCAAAACCGCAACTTTTTTTCCAGATATTTTTTCTTTACGTATAGCTCTGTTTAATTAGAAAACAGATAAGCTATCATCGAAGAAAATCGATGCAAAACTACGTAAGTTATAAACGATCAAATAAAAATACCCAGGTTGCGCAATTTCAATGTATGTATGTATACATCAGACCTGTTAAATTCCCATTAGAATTGAGTAATCATTTGATTGAATAGCTTTTTCAATCATTAATGATTATTTTAATTGTTTTCAGAAATTTCCAATTACTAATTGATTAGAATTAGAAAAAAATAAAAAAAAAATTAAAAAAAAAATAAAAAAAAATAAAAAAAATCAAAAAAAATCAAAACTAATCAAAAGTAATCAAAATAAAATTTTTTGCTTGTTTTTGATTATTTTTTGATTTTTTTGATTTTTTTTGATTATTTTTGATTACTTTTGATTATTTGTTTTTATATTTTTTTTGGTTTTTTTGATGTACATACATTAGAGAGTATTTTTATGTAGTCCCCCTTCGCAGTTGTCGGAAACCCTCCGATTGATTTTTTGCATGATGTAAACCGTGCACAACCAGTTGGATCATGTGCTGTTATTTTGTTGTATAGAGTATTTGAACAGTACTCCTTTAAAAGGTGTTTACATTAGTCAATTGTTGATTCATGCAAACGTGTCGTGCAAAATTGTTGGTAGGCAGCCAAATTTGAATCAACCTATCGTGCAACTGAAATCGATTCCCAAGTTGACTAATCTAAACAGCTCTTTAGCCATAGCTTATTAAAACGAATAAAACACTTAAAAATTGCTAGTGCCATTATTAGGTATATTTACATTTTAATGTTTCTAACATACATAGGTATTTAATTATACATAACATAGGTAAATTTCAATAGATAATGCTAGAAAATTCTTAAATTGAAAGTGAGTAATATTGTAATGCGTTCAAAATGTATGCACATCTAATGCAAACGTAACTACATACATCAACTATAAATTATTATATTGTTTAAAAATGGATATTGCAAAAAACTAAAGATATTGCAATAAGAATAAGTGAAATAGCGTAGCCATATTAATGAAAATGATTTTATATAGTTAAAAAGATGGCATTTGCTTTCATCAAAGTTAATGTTTCAAAGGAAATGTCTGTTAAAGATTGGCGCCTTGGAGCATTTATAATTACCGCGAAGGAAAATAGCCTCTCGACAGGAGCAGACGAAGTTAGCGGCGTATTAAATAGTTTAGCAGCTTCTTTCAATATATTGCGTGTTTTCCAAATTTCAACGCCAGTTGATGAATCGCCTAGGTAGCTGTAAAGCTGATTTTGTAACACGTTTTTAAAAGCATCTTTGCTCGGAGAAGCTTGTTCTATGCCACTATCATTATCTTCTGAAATTGAAAAGTAACTCTTAAGGTCATGGATTAGATAAATATACTAATATATTTACCGATATCGTCGAAATTGAAATATACACTCCGTGGTGTGGTACATTCTGTAGTTGTATAGCTGCTGGGTAAGGTAATTTTTCCCATTTTCATGTAAAAATTTATTGTTTCCAACACGCGTCTTAAAATTGATTCTTCGTTCAGTTCCTGGTTGTCCCTTTGCAGCACATGTAACCAATTTAGTTTTACGTCCGGGGTTAAAACCGCTGCAGCAATGGCAATGTTCGCTTCAGATGTCAGTGAAAAAAAATCGTCGAAACGTTTTCGTAACTGCATTTCTAGTTTAGCAGCAACAGAACTAAGCGTGTTGGTACTTATTTTGCTTATTTTTGTCAATTTGTTACTTAATGTCATTATAACTGGTAAAAGATATCCATAAAAAATATTGTTCTCGCCTTGCAGAAAATCCAACGCTTCGGAAATTGGTCTCATCAAACATTGAAAAGACTCCAAATACTCTATGTAAAGCGCGGAAGACTTAATCTATCATTAAGCTTATTGAGCATCTCTTTAAACTTTAGAAGTTTTACAACTGAGTCAAACAGTGAATTCCAGCGTGTAATGACTGGCACAACCAAAGCCGAACCTAAAGTCTCCATAACTATTTCAGATGACTTTGGCCACTTACACTTTTCGAAAACCTGCAATTAAAGGATGTTTGTTTTTTTGATTATCGGAAATGTATACAGTAATGGTCTCAATATTTTGGACATTTTGTTTATTAAAGTCGAAATTAAGTGCATTGCCTAATTTTCGAACTCTGGCACTTATAAAAACAACTAAAATAATACACGTAATATGGACTAATCGACTAAGGCAAATATATGTTTACTTGTTTAATTTTAATATATTTACCGTTGTATGCCTGTTGTAAAGCATGTCGTCGCTTTTAAGTATTTTTATATAATCCTTTGTTGCGAGTAAATTTAAGGTGTGGCTGGAACATCTGTGATGTTTTCCTAACTCCGGTATATTTTCGAACTCAGGTATCTCTACTTCGCTTTCGTCTGCTATCATGTCGAACGTTTCATCCATGCCATACTCTTTGAATGCTTTTATAAAATTTGACCCATTGTCGGTAACTGTCATGACTATATTGTTGCGATTTAGACCAAAGGAGTGGTTTATTTCTTTGATCATTTGCGCTATTTTCTCACCAGAATGGACTCCTCTTATTCTTTTGCAAGCGAGAGCTACCGATTGTTATAATACACCCTTGTCTGTATCGTCTAGAAAACGGACACTAGGGAGCTCGGAGCGGGCGTGCATGCTTGCGGTAACCGGGCTTAGTCACTCGGAAATGTCGTGAGTTCTTGCTCCTTGCGATCCCCCCTATTATGGGCATATATTCAAACAAACATATTTCATGCACTTTACGGACCGAAACCGAATCGAGACACGCAGTCAAAAATAAAACCAGAAGCAAAACAATAAAAATACACACAGCTTTCATTCATTATATGCAGACGGACATCAGAAACCAGCATAGAACAAGTAAGGAAAGGGCTGTCTTCGGCTGTGCCGAAGGCTTTATACCTTTCATGAATGCTAAACCACACTTATCGGAACAATCGATTGTATGGGAGCTATACGTTATGTTGGTCCGATCTGGCTGATTTTGCCTACATATGTTACATGTATAATACGTAGCAAACGTGCAAAGTTTAACGTTCCTAGCTTTTTAACTGCAAAAATTATAGCCCAAAACCCATTTATCGAAACTATCGATTATATGGGAGCTATATGTCATGTTGGTCCGATCTGAGTCATTTTCACTACACACGTTGCAAATACAATTTGTACTAAACTTGCAAAATTTTACGTTCCTAGCTTTTGAATTGCAAGAGTTATAGGCCAAAACCCAATTATCGGAACAATCGATTGTATCGGAGCTATGCCTTCTATCGGTCCGATCTTGCTGGTTCCGACAAATGATTAATCCCATGCAAAATGGCGCCTGCTTGCAAAATTTCATCGAGATATCTCAAAAACTGAGGGACTAGTTTGCGTTCAAACAGACGGACGGACGGACGGACAGACGGACATGGCTAAATCAACTCGCCTCATCGCCCTGATCATTTCGGTATACTTAATAGTGGGTCTATCTCTTCTTCTTCTCATACTTACAAACATCGGACCAAAGTTATAATACCATTTCATGTTCATGAAAGGTATAAAAAAAGTTATAAACAGACGGACGGGTAAACATGAGCAAAGCAACCTTCTAACTAAGAGAAACCACTCAATACCGATCAGAACTAGGATAAATGGTATAACAAAAGGGAACTATGCTGAAAATAATATGCGTACAAAGAAAGGGAAACCATCATATCAGTGAGTGGAGGAATAAGGTGTTATTCTCCCCCCCCCCCCCCCCCCTGTATACTCTCACTCCCTGCCCTACCATCATGTTGAGAGTTATTAGCAACTCTCCCATACCCAACCAATATTAACCAACGACTACTTCTGTAACTTACAAGACCATAATTACAAAATTTATTCTTCAATCATTATTTCAAACCTTTCTTGTTGCATTAAATACGATTTCAAATTCAAGTGAACTTATTATTATTATTATTATTTTTTTGTTAAGTTGCATCGACACTCTTCTGCTAATGGGTATAATATTCCTACTGATGCAAACATCTTTACATACAAACTAATCTACTCCAAACAGGTTTTCTCATCATATGTTCCAGGTATAATTGTATGTAAGTTCTCTTTTTAAATATAAAGAATCGAGGAAAAAAAGAAAAACAACAACTTAACATTAAAATTAAATTAGGTGTTGGAAATCAAAAACTTCATAAATATGCAATAATTACGAATGACAAAGAAAAGAAAACAGGAACGACATAGTTATTCAACTGCAGCTAATTCAATAAAGTTTATGAATGAAATATATGGTTACGCACGTATATATATATATATATGTAAAATATTGATTTGGTTATAGACTTACATGATATAAGGGTGCTCCAACGTTGTTTGCGCAAACAGGTTGTAGTCATTCATTGCGGATACCTTGTGTTGTGGTTTTTCCTTAACTGGTGCTAAATATACTTTTATATATATAAATATATGCGTAATTGTGATTTTTTTTTCTTGTCTAATTTAACATAGCAAACATATATAAGTATTTCTTTCTCCTTCGTAATTAATTACAGTACTTTTTTTTCACATTACTCTTAAGATTTCATCTGATCAAAATATTTTTTTTTCTGACTATTTACATTATTTTTACCCCACTTCGAGGTAAAGCGTATATATGTCTATATTAGACTTGTATTAACTTTAAAATTTCAAGGAATGCAAAAGAAACATGCACTAACATGGTAAGATAACATGTCAGAGGAACGGAGTTAGGTTAGATTAATATTTTTGATACGCCTTCCGACTGTGGTGCTCGCGTTGAATGCAATATAGAATCTTCCCGACTAAGATGATTTGAAGTTGAACTTGTGGTAGTCTGTAGAACCCAAATGGACCAAGTCCCTTCAGCGATGCTTCCACGGAAATCGCCGATGAGGACCCAGGCACGTTTATATGTATGTGCTAACACTTTTGTTATAGGCTTAAAAGGATAGCCAATTCTGAAAAAAAATAATTTACTCTGCAAGCTGCTGATACTTCAAGCAGTCGACTCACGGTATTAATTGTAAAAACTTATTACTGATGGAGTAAAAACTTTGCGGTTCAAAATTACAAATTTTAATTTAATCAAGATACTACTGAAACTTGAGTACTGCTCCAGATCCGCCGATGAAATGGCACAGGAAATCTTCTTTTTTCCGTCTCACACCTACCATTTCTTTTCTCTCAGTTACTCTGACAAGCTACATGTAGTGTTGAATAACGAAAAAAAGTATGCTGTAGTAATTAACTTCTACTTAGTATGGTGAATTTTGATGTTACCAAGAGCGTTTCTGCCCCATTAAGGATATATGTATAAAGCGTTACAATTGAAAAAAGTATTTGAAAAACGACTTTAAGGTAGTATCTAAGCCCATAATAATAGGCGTATATTTAGAAGGCCATAACAAAACAGATTTAAAAGACGTTTAAATGCCACACCATCTTTTAAAGCTGGAGTAGGGCCAAATGTTAAACCCTAACTGAGGGATTGGATATCTTTGGCGTGATACGTTCCCAACAATTTACCAGACAAGTCCTCTAAGACATAGCATGATTGCCCTACTTTTTCTCGAACTCTAGCTTTTTAAAAGGTTTTAGCCAACTTACTATTAAATTTCTCTGAACCCTTACTTTGAGTGAAATTTCGACGCATAACTTCTTGACCAATATCAAAATTGATGGATCGAGAACGCAAATTGTATCGTTTTGAACTTGTTTCGTACGACTTTTGTATATTTTTACGCACGTAGCTCCTTACAAGGTCTAAGCTATCATGCCTATTTTCAAGAGTTAAAACGTTGCCTTCGTCCAACATATTTATGTTTCTTAGCAACTTGTAGTCGTTACCATGCGTTATCATATGTTGTCCGAATAAAACAAAATAGGGGGATTGACAGATGGTCTGATGAATGGAGTTCCTCAAAGCAAAGTTTATACTACTCAAATGTAGGTCCCAGTCGCGTTGGTCGCTTTTTATATAAGCACGGAGCGCTGAATTAATAGAGCGGTTACTCGCTCTGAGCTGTTGCTTTGGGGTGAGTAAATCGCTGTAAAAATATGTTTAATGCCATATTTCTTAAGGAAACTTCCAAAATCGTGAGACCGAAACTGGCTACCATTATCACTTACGATACATTCAGGAACTCCAAAGGTGTCAAATACATGTTGTTTGAGAAAATTCGTGATGGGCAAGGTGGTAAACTTCTTAAGTGGACATAAAAATGTGTACTTCGACATATGATCAAGAACAATTAGTATTCCAATATGTTCACTCTTTGATCGCGGAAAAGGTCCTATCAAATCTATGTATAGGCGTTGGAAAATACGTTCGGTTGGAGTAAAGTTACCCATAGGTGGTCTGAGAACTTTGGTGGAGTGTTTGGCGGTTTTACAAACCTCACAACCTGAAACATATTCCCTCACAGAGCGATAAAGACCTGCCCAATAGAAATATCTTCTCACTCGTTCCAGAGTTTTAGCTACTCCGCCATGAGCAGCTGTATCCACGTTATGCACGCTGAATAAAATCTGATCCCTTAATCCTTCCGGTACAACAAGTTTCCATGCGGCTTCTTGTTGATCTGCATTTCCACTATAAAATTCGGTTCGATGATAAATATATTTATCATCAACCTTGAAGTCAGGATATTGGGTTTCTTGGTCTTTTATCTTTTCCCTCAGCTTAGAATACTCCTCAGAATCAAATTCGGGCGAATTTAAGTCAACTTCGGGAACATTTTCACAAGGTAAGGCTAACATATCTAAGTTTTCGGTATTTACTCGAGACAGTGCATCTGGTACCACATTCACTGATCCCTTACAATGCTCAATCGTAAAATCAAGGGCTTGAAATTTTAATGCCCACCGCGCCAAACGGCCGCTGAGGTCCGCTTGCTTCATCAACCATCGAAGACTAGCGTGATCGGTTATGATACGAAATGCTTGGCCTTCGATGTAAGGTCTATACTTTTTCACAGCTAAAACTGCAGCCAGACATTCCTGTTCTGTTACGGAGTAATTGCGCTGTGCTTTATTCAGTTTTTGGCTCATGTAGGCAATAGGGACTTCATCTCCATTCTCATTTACTTGGGCAAGAACCGCACCAACCCCACATTGACTCGCATCACACTGTATAAGGAATGGCTTGTCAAAATCGGGATTCCGTAATACAGGAGCAGAGGTTAAGCGCTGCTTTAAAAGCTCAAAAGCTTCCTGTGCTTCTTGAGTCCAATGGAAATCATGACCTTTCTTCAGGAATTCCGTCAACGGGTTAGTAATTGCAGCGAAGTTTGCTATAAATCTCCTGTACCAGCCAGCCATTCCTAAGAAGCGGCGTAACTGTTTCACCGACTTCGGAGGCGGATATTCTATAATTGCTGATACTTTATCTGGGTCAGTCTGAAGCGTGCCACGCCCAACAACATATCCTAAATAACGAACTTGCGTTAAGCAAAATTTACTTTTTGCTATATTGATGGTTAAGCCAGCTTTCTGAATATGCAACGCTACATCTAGAAGCAGTTGTATGTGGGAATCAAAGTCTTCTGATATCAACAAAAGGTCGTCTAAGTAGACAAAAACTCGTTCTTTTAGGTAGTAAGGGATAACCTTATCCATTAGCCGGCACATAGTTTGGGGCGCGTTACATAGACCGAAAGGCATCACTTTGAATTGATAAATCGGCCTGTTTGGCACAGTAAAGGCCGTTTTTTCGCGAGACGCAATGTGAAGTGGAATTTGCCAGAATGCGTCCTTTAGGTCTAGGCTCGAAATGTACTCTGCCCGTGGCAATCGCTGAGAATGCCCTCTATGTGCGGTAATGGATAGGCATCCTTCACTGTCACTGAGTTAACTTTACGGCTGTCTAAACATAACCGAACTTTCCCCGGTTTCCTAACTAAAACTACAGGTGAGGACCAGGAGCTATTCGATTCTTCGATTACCCCAAGAGCTATCATCCGATCTATCTTCTGGGCCATCAGCTTTTCAATTGCCGGAGAAATCGGGAAATGACGTTGTTTTATTGGAGTAGCCTCCCCAACATCAATGAAATGCTCTACCAGGGTTGTCTTTCCTAGGCCCTTTTCTTCAAATGAAGGGTAGCAGCGTATAGCAGCAGCCAGTTTTTCCCTTTGAATTGCCGAGAGATCATGTGCATTTTCATCTTTCTCATATACATTCAGTTCGCTGACCAGGTTTGGAGAAATTTGAAAACTTTTCCAAAAATTTATTCCCAAATACACATCTTGTTTCAAGCTTGGAACTAGGTAAAAGTCAATAGGAAGGGTTTTATCGTGATACACTACATCTAGGGTTGCAACACCAAGAACTGACTGATTCGAACCGTCTGCGGTACAAAGTGTTGTGTCTAGTTTCTTAATTTTCAAGTTTTGTGAAATCACATCCGTAACCCATTTTGAACCCAAACAACTAACTGAAGCTCCTGAGTCTAGCAACCCAAAAACTTGTTTCCCTAATATTTCAACCGATGCATATGGCCGAATATCTCCTGGTTTACAGACTATTGTAGCCGATAAGTATTGCTTCTTTTCCCTTACGTTTCTCCAATACGCCCTCGAGCGAGCAGCCGACCGGGGTTCAGAAAATATTTGTTGTCGTTTCAAGGCGTAATCTTCAAGCCTTCGGTGAAGTGGACGAATCGGGTGAACTGGTATATGTGTTGAGGTCCTAATAGTGGAATTTTGGAGTATTTTAATTTTTGGCTCTAATTTGAGGTCGGATTGGGAGGCCTCCTGGTGGAGTTGTCGACCTCCCGTTGCCTGTTTTCCGGATTGTTACAATTCGGACAGTTTGGTAAGAAGAAGGCAAGTAAACCACAACCATAGCAGAATACTCTACGAGGTTTAAGGCACTGCTTGTAACTGTGGCCAGACAAATCGCAGTTCCAACACTTCTTATCAATGGCTTCTACGTTTGGCAGCTCTACAGGCTCAGTCCAATTCCTTTCCGAAATCGGACTCTGATCAGCTTTTAGTACTTCCGCCAGCTGTCTTTTTTGCGGTATTTGAGATCTAGAAATATTACCCTTAACCGTTTCGAAAAAGTTTTCACGGCGCCTGCATGCGCGCCTTAATTCAGAAATAGAGGATATGTTCAAATGGAGCAACTCCAAACGTATATCCGGAAGTAGGTTTCGAATGAGAGTTTCAACTAGTTCCTGTTCGGACATTGCTACTCTCAAATTATCGTTAAATTTCATAACCGTTTCCAAATAGTGCTCAAAGGTTTCCCCTTGTTTCTGCTTCCTGTTCCTTATACTTTCTTTGATATCGTAATCTGTACGAATATCCTTAAAATTGCTTTTAAGCATCGCATAAGTCGAACCAGTCTACGGCTCGCACAGAATGGTGGTACCTCCAGTACCAATTCTTTGCCTTTCCCTGAAAATGTATATGTGCACTTTGGCAGAGAGCATTAAAGTTGCCTCGCAAAGATGAGATAGTCAGGGCGTTTACTCTATAAATGAATTCATCAACGGAAACGTTCTCCAAAGATCCATCAAAAGTCAATTTCTAGTTAATGATAATCTTTGAAATTGTTTCAGGTGATGGATTCTGTGAGTTCGCGCTACTACGGCTATTATTAGCAACATTTGGAACATCCTGATGTATACTGCCATTATTACTTTGTTGTTGCTGTTGTGGTAGAGAAACTCGTCTCTCGCTTGTAATTGGCAAGTGTAATACATTTTCGGTCGGTGCTGGGCCATGCCCGTGTCCATTATTGTTATTGTTAATATTCAAATTAAGATTTTGGAGTTGTGACTCTAATGTTTGAGACACTAAATGGCCTACAATCTCGGTGATTTCACGTGTCATGATAACTCGCTGACGCTGAGCAGACTCTTCTATCATTCCCCGTATACGTTGCGGGTCGATTTGATTTGGTCGATTATTACGACCGCGCCGCGGATGGGCAGGCGATCGCTCACCGTCTTGTAGTGACATTTCAAGTAAATTATTATTTGCAGCCCTAGATCTTGTGATAGGACCTCTAAAACTATTATTATTATTATTTCTTGGTATTGCACCTAGAGAAGATGGATTCTCGATTTCTGGACGAAGATCTTGTTCCCCGAAACTTCTCAAAGATTGAGAATCAATCACTCTCCTACACAACGGACATGAGTCATTATCTGTTAGCCAGATCGTTAGACACGATCTGTGAAAAACATGCATGCAAGGTGTGGAGACAAAATTAAAATTTGTAGTCTCCTCATTGCAAATCGCACAGACACTTCCAGGTACAGCGAGGGTGCTTAAATTTTCCTCACTACGGAGTAGAGACATTTTAAATTTCTAAAAATAGCAATATATAAAAAAAATTACAAAGTTTTTTCTGTGTATAATCTGTGTACTCAATAAACAAGGTCTTGTAAGTAAACGTAAGTCGTAGGTTAAAAAAATTCGTAATCTTTATCCTTTCTTAAATACGCATACTAGAAGATTAGCTGGTGCAAAGTTTAATTATGTCTCCCTTACTATTTAGCATTCAAACATTACTAATGAAACGCTTTAAGAAATGCGAAAAGTGTAAGAGAGACTCCCTACATATATTCCAAGCATAGCACTGGCCGGGTATACTTATAAAAGCAAAATAAACCCTGTTCCACTATGCTAAACTAATTCCGTCACTCCTTAAAACTAGTATTGAAATAAGAAAACTAAAAATTGGTAGCTCCAAAATATAATATTAAAATATCACATTTCGGGCCCCACGTTGGGCGCCATTTTTGTTATAATACACCCTTGTCTGTATCGTCTAGAAAACGGACACTAGGGAGCTCGGAGCGGGCGTGCATGCTTGCGGTAACCGGGCTTAGTCACTCGGAAATGTCGTGAGTTCTTGCTCCTTGCGATCCCCCCTATTATGGGCATATATTCAAACAAACATATTTCATGCACTTTACGGAACGAAACCGAATCGAGACACGCAGTCAAAAATAAAACCAGAAGCAAAACAATAAAAATGCACACAGCTTTCATTCATTATATGCAGACGGACATCAGAAACCAGCATAGAAAAAAGTTATAAACAGACGGACGGGTAAACATGAGCAAAGCAACCTTCTAACTAAGAGAAACCACTCAATACCGATCAGAACTAGGATAAATGGTATAACAAAAGGGAACTATGCTGAAAATAATATGCGTACAAAGAAAGGGAAACCATCATATCAGTGAGTGGAGGAATAAGGTGTTATTCCCCCCCCCCCCCCCCCCCTGTATACTCTCACTCCCTGCCCTACCATCATGTTGAGAGTTATTAGCAACTCTCCCATACCCAACCAATATTAACCAACGACTACTTCTTTAACTTACAAGACCATAATTACAAAATTTATTCTTCAATCATTATTTCAAACCTTTCTTGTTACATTAAATACGATTTCAAATTCAAGTGAACTTATTATTATTATTATTATTTTTTTGTTAAGTTGCATCGACACTCTTCTGCTAATGGGTATAATATTCCTACTGATGCAAACATCTTTACATACAAACTAATCTACTCCAAACAGGTTTTCTCATCATATGTTCCAGGTATAATTGTATGTAAGTTCTCTTTTTAAATATAAAGAATCGAGGAAAAAAAGAAAAACAACAACAACTTAACATTAAAATTAAATTAGGTGTTGGAAATCAAAAACTTCATAAATATGCAATAATTACGAATGACAAAGAAAAGAAAACAGGAACGACATAGTTATTCAACTGCAGCTCATTCAATAAAGTTTATGAATGAAATATATGGTTACGCACGTACATATATATATATATATATGTAAAATATTGATTTGGTTATAGACTTACATGATATAAGGGTGCTCCAACGTTGTTTGCGCAAACAGGTTGTAGTCATTCATTGCGGATACCTTGTGTTGTGGTTTTTCCTTAACTGGTGCTAAATATACTTTTATATATATATATGCGTAATTGTGATTTTTTTTTTCTTGTCTAATTTAACATAGCAAACATATATAAGTACAGTAGAATCGCGCAAAAGTTAACTCGCGAGAAAGTTAAACCTTCGGCTAAGTTGACCGATTTTGAGCGTCCACGTACCGCTCTAAAAAGTTAACTTTTCGTTAACTTTTTCGAGCTTATCTATTTTTTCAAACCCAACCGTTTGTTTGGCAAGAAAAACAAGCTCGGGTATTCCCCTTATTGCTATGTATTCCCCGAATTTGTATGTAAAAAATTATTGTCGGTGTTGGTTGGTACATACGTAGTTTGTCATGAACGTTTGAGCTTGTGAGTTGTTTATAGTTGGTGTGTTAAAAAATGTCAACTAAGCAGAAAAAATCATTGCAAGTCAGATTAAATTTGCATCAAAAAGCTGAGGTTTTAAGAAAAATCGATGAAGGTATTCGTGGAAATCGATTGGCAAATCGATGCAAATCAGATATCAGATCTTATTAATATGCGCACGAAAATTGTCAGGAGCTATTACACAAAAGAAAAGAAACAAACAAGTCTCGACCGCTTCTTTAAACTAGCCCTTACAAATTAATATGTACATATATCAGTGGTGGCCAGAATAAAAATATCAATGCACGCGGGCATAGGCTACCTTTTGCTGCCGACGTCAATGCCATCACACGCATAGTATCAATGAAGTCGTGTGGCGAAGTTCGGGAGAGTGGCCGATCAATCTTGCTTACTTTTATCAAGTAAGCATAGCGCTGAGCTCTCTCTGGCACACATACAAGCATAATTGCGCATGTGGTCGTTTGGCCACCACTGACATATATGTATGTAAAATGTGAAAAAGTACAAACTAAATCTAAGTTTCTGTTTTGTTACGAGTAAAAGTGAGTCATGCAAATAAATTGAACGTATTATATTCCCAAAATTATGTTTATTTCCGTGTTTTTTTTTTTCAAATTCGAGAACCCTTTGGAAAAGTTAATATTTCGGAAAAGTAAAACACCCTTGGAACGGTTTGGTTAACTTTTTCGCGATTCTACTGTATTTCTTTCTTCTTCGTAATTAACTACAGTACTTTTTTTTCACATTACTCTTAAGATTTCATCTGATCAAAATATTTTTTTTTCTGACTATTTACATTATTTTTACCCCACTTCGAGGTAAAGCGTATATATGTCTATATTAGACTTGTATTAACTTTAAAATTTCAAGGAATGCAAAAGAAACATGCACTAACATGGTAAGATAACATGTCAGAGGAACGGAGTTAGGTTAGATTAATATTTTTGATACGCTTTCCGACTGTGGTGCTCGCGTTGAATGCAATATAGAATCTTCCCGACTAAGATGATTTGAAGTTGAACTTGTGGTAGTCTGTAGAACCCAAATGGACCAAGTCCCTTCAGCGATGCTTCCACGGAAATCGCCGATGAGGACCCAGGCACGTTTATATGTATGTGCTAACACTTTTGTTATAGGCTTAAAAGGATAGCCAATTCTGAAAAAAAATAATTTACTCTGCAAGCTGCTGATACTTCAAGCAGTCGACTCACGGTATTAATTGTAAAAACTTATTACTGATGGAGTAAAAACTTTGCGGTTCAAAATTACAAATTTTAATTTAATCAAGATACTACTGAAACTTGAGTACTGCTCCAGATCCGCCGATGAAATGGCAGAGGAAATCTTCTTTTTTCCGTCTCACACCTACCATTTCTTTTCTCTCAGTTACTCTGACAAGCTACATGTAGTGTTGAATAACGAAAAAAAGTATGCTGTAGTAATTAACTTCTACTTAGTATGGTGAATATTGATGTTACCAAGAGCGTTTCTGCCCCATTAAAAACGACTTTAAGGTAGTATAATAGGCGTATATTTAGAAGGCCATAACACGATTTACGCTCAAAACTATCATTCAACCAATGGCACGTATACCCAAGAAAACTGCGGTGATTTCCAGACCATATCGCACACTAAATCAAAAAGAGTCACAACTCAAAATCCGAGTAACTTTCAGTTAATTGCTCTGGATCGCACAAAAGTGATTTGATTTTTAAAAACTTGATATCACTGTGCTCTTTAAAGAGTAACAATAACACTGTGTGACACGAAAAAAAACCCTGGGAAGTGATACCATTTTTCTTGTAGGTCTTGAAATTCTAAGAACTACTGCATATACGATTTTTCGCGTACAGCTCCAAATCGTGAGTTACGGGTAAAAAACCGGTTTTTTTTTACTTTTTGACACTTTTGACCTCATAACTAGTTTGACTGTTAACTGATTCGGATTTTCTCTCCAGATCTTATAAGAGGAGATTTTTACCTTTCCAATGATATATATAATGACTGGGAAAACATAAGCCAACTGTCAGAATTTCTCCAACCAACAAATATTTTTTAACCTTTTTTCGGGTTTCGTCAACTTTGGTGCTGTCTGTATGCACTAAATTATATAAAGACTATACCAACCGTGAACTACATCTAAAGTGGAATTTAATTGTGAGTGTAATGAGTGTTAATTTTTTTATATACGTTGAAAACTGCCTTAGGTATTTAAATTTTCTTGAAAGTAAAGTGAAAAAAAGTACTTTTATTTTTTCAAAATTACTCAGAAATATTTACTTGGTCTTTTGTTGTCTCAGTTTACAAACACACTTTGCAGACTAATATGGCTTTAACTTATGTAAGTACCATTCGATTTTAAACCTTTTGGCAGTTTTGGATAGACAATACTTCATCCTTTAAAATGACGTATGCATTAATTAGCATTTCTTTGGACATAAGTGAGCATTTACCCAACAAACAAAATTTTTTAATTTTTGTTTTATGTTTTTCTTTACTGCTCCGCAAGATTTTCTGGAAAAAAGTTCAAATGCGAATGCAGAAAATGAACCTTTATGGACATGTTGCAACCCATTTCAGCATACGCATCCAAAAATTCTTTAACTATTTCTTCATAGTTTTCGCTTCTATGATTTCCCAAAAAATTGCTGCATAATTCTTTAAAACTCTTCCAAGCACGTTTTTCGACTGAGCTTAGCTTGTTCATAAACTCTAGATCCTTCATAACTTTTGAAATTTGTGGTCCAATGAAGACGCCTTTAATGAATAACAAGTAAGGAAGTCTAAGTTCGGGTGAACCGAACATTAAATACCCAGCGTTAGTTTTTAGAAAAAGGGGGCGTGGTTTTCATCCGATTTCGCCCATTTTAAAAACCAATCTATGCCGAGCCTAAACAATAGCGAATTTGGTGGGAGCGGCCACGCTCCTTGCTTATAAAGCTTTAACCGCTTACATGAGCCAAAAGTACTGAATCGATCTTTTCAAGGGTTATACCATGTCCTATATATAACTTTGGAAAAGAAGGCGTGCCATGCCCATAACTTTTAACGTATTTTGTGAAATTTTTCGATGTACGGATATATGTGTCCATTAATCAATATTTACATAATTTTAAAAAAGTGGGTGGTGGCACGCCCACGGATTTTATTATGTTGTTTGTCCCTATTGAAGATCAGTTTTCATTGCAGATCTTTATGATACTTTCACAGTGGCTTGTTAATAGTGAAATGTTGATATTTTGTTTATTCACTTGTGGGCGGTGCCACGCCCATTTTCCAAAATATTACCAAAAAACCTTTAAACATCACAAATAACATCATCAGGTGAATGAGTGTACTAAATTTTAGCATTATATCTGTATCAGTTAAACAGATATTGCATATTCCGGTTTCCTAACTCTCGTTTAGAGAACTTTAGTCCAAAAAGGGGCGTGGTCGTTCACCGATTTTTCTTATTTTCTGTGGTAGTACTCTACATAAACATAACATACCTGGAACCTAGTTTCGTAAACCTATCTCAGATCGTTCTGAAGTTATTAGCAGTCGAATTTGAAAATTGCTTGACTCATAAGTGGGCGGTGCCACGCCCACTTTCCAAAATTTTGCAAAAATAATGTAAAGAATATGAAAATTGATGTATGTACAAAATTATATTATTATAGCGGTATCAGTTAATTAGATATGGACTTTTCAATATTTCCACCTCCTTTCAATATAACTTTTATAAAAAAGTAGGCGTGGTCGCCAAGCGATTTCGTTTATTTTCTATATCTGAATTTAACACAACAATAGTATGCCCTCTACAAAATTTCGTTATACTAGCATAAACTGTTCTCAAGTTATTAGGAGTCAAAATTTTAAAATTTCTTCAAATATATGGGGGCGGTGCCACGCCCCTTTTCAAAAAATTTGGTAAAATCCGCCTAAGAACATATAAATCAATACATATTGCAAATTTTATCATTGTAGCTGCTTCTGATATTGAATTAACCCGTTTTATACGTTTTTCGAAATTTTCGATATCGAAAAAGGGGGCGTGGTTATCATCCGATTTCGCCCATTTTCAATAGCAACCTACCTTGGCCAGAAAGTAACCTGTATGCAAAATTTCATGCAAATATCTCAATTTTTACTCAAGTTATCGTGTACACGGACGGACAGACGGACAGACGGACGGACATGCCTTAATCAATTCCTCTTTTCAACCTAAGAACTTTCATATATGGAACTCTATATCTAACTCGATTATTTTGTGCCGTTACATAGTACCGTTATGTGGACAAAATTAATATACCCTTGTACTAGTACTAGTACGCTGGGTATAAAAAGGGATAAATGCTTTTAAAAAGGCAAGATGTTGGGACGCACAAATTATTACCTGCTTTTATTTTAGCCTCACTCAATCTCGGGAATACTGGCAAAAGGTTTAAAATCGAATGGTACTTACATAAGTTAAAGCCATATTAGTCTGCAAAGTGTGTTTGTAAACTGAGACAACAAAAGGCCAAGTAAATATTTCTGAGTAATTTTGAAAAAATAAAAGTACTTTTTTTCACTTTACTTTCAAGAAAATTTAAATACCTAAGGCAGTTTTCAAAGTATATAAAAAAATTAACACTCATTACACTCACAATTAAATTCCACTTTAGATGTAGTTCACGGTTGGTATAGTCTTTATATAATTTAGTGCATACAGACAGCACCAAAGTTGACGAAACCCGGCTTATGTTTTCCCAGTCATTATATATATCATTGGAAAGGTCAAAATCTCTTCTTATAAGATCTGGAGAGAAAATCCGAATCAGTTAACTGTCAAACTAGTTATGAGCTCAAAAGTGTCAAAAGGTAAAAAAAACCGGTTTTTTACCCGTAACTCACGATTTGGAGCTGTACGCGAAAAATCGTATATGCAGTAGTTCTTAGAATTTCAAGATCTACAAGAAAAATGGTATCACTTCCCAGGGTTTTTAATTTTTTTCTTTTTTGTAACACTGTGTAATAGTCAAAAAGAAAAATATGGTATGTACTGGCTGCACTACTTTTTATTAGGCAATCTATGCCAAGAAAGCGACCTAAAAAAATTTTGAGTTGTGACTGTTTTTGATTTAGGGTGCGATATGTCTGTAGTAGCACAAAAATATTTTTGCTGCGTGATGTTCACTTTAATTTTGTTTAGCATTTTGCTGTACATGTCTTCAAGTTTCTTCATGGCTGTTTGCCTACTCATAACATTAAAGCCAGTGTCTTCGAATAAATCAATAAATGATTTTTTTTCAACAACTGCAACTGGCAATGCGCAATCAACAATTGCTTTTAAAAGTTTATAGTTAAATCTTTCCTGCGAAGTGGAATAAATAGCAGACCCTTGTTTAAGGTTTTTATACCTTTGGTAATCATCGCTGTGCTTTGTTTTTAAATGGGTGATAAAGTTCGACGAAACATCTCCGGACGCCCTTATTACACGCCCACAAGTTGTACATTTTGCGTTTGTAATAAATTTATTATTTACATTCAACTAAATTAAAAATGATTGAAGTAAAGTGATTCGCGTAAAGGTTAAGTTATTTTGTTAATATTTTTTGGTATATTTTCAGCAAAGTGTTTTAACAAGTGTTTATTAGTGTGTAGGTGAGTTACTAAATATCACAAAAAAAAGGGAAGTTTAGTTAATTAGGAAGCATTTGCGGTAGCTCTTTGTTATGGCGTCCGATATATCGAACGTTATGCATGGCAGACTCTAAGCTATTTGGTTTTTTGCTTTTTCCAGATTGACAGTAGATAAAATTTTGAGCGTTTTGGAGCACGAGGATGAAAATGCTGGCAATGGAAACTTAATTTATGTTGAGCCACCAATCGAACGGAAAGGGCAAGCCACAGATGAGGACACTGACCGATCAGATGATGAGAATGATGCTGGCTTGAACCATTTGGGACGTAGATTATTGCTTACAAAATGCGAACTACGCCGTGTTCAAGCAAATAAGGAATCAAATCAGGGTCAGTCTTTCGACGAATCCTCGTCGAGTAGCGACAGCGAGGATGATGTACCGCTTTCCAGTTTGAATAAACGTTCACAGCCAGCTAAAAAGAGAAGAGTTCACTTGTGGAAGAAACAAGCTCCAGATTTTTCTTGCACTGAATTTACACAGCAACCACCATCAGAAGAAGCGCATAACTGTCAAACTCCCGTAGATTTTTTTAAATTGTTTTTCAATCAGAACTTTTTAGTTTGTACACAGGTAAAGTGCTGAGAAAAAAACATTTGGCCTTGGAGGAGATGTAGTTCTCACACTGATAGACCTTGGAAAGTTGCCATCTAAAAATGGGATTAAAATATACTTCGACAATTTCTTTACAAGTTTAGGTTTGTTGAAACATCTCCAGGAAGTAGGGTACTATACAACTGGAACTTTACGAGCTAATCGCACAGAAAATTGTCCTCTGAAAGATGTAAAAGATTTTAAAGGTGAAGACAGAGGGCATACTGAATCTACCCACAACCATCTTTAATTTCAAACTACAATAAGTATATGGGCGGAATGGATAAATGCGATCAGGCAGTTGCAAATTTGCGTACTAGAATGCGTATAAAAAAGTGGTGGTGGCCAATTTTTGCTTATTTAGATGTTGCAATTGTTAATGGATGGTTACTTGCAAGAAAAGTTGGGTACAATTACAAGACTGAGTCCCTGTTTGCATTTAGGAGGCATGCAGCTCGTACCCTCCTTGTCACACATGGAACATCGCCACATCAAGGACGAAAGCCAGCTACGCCCTTGTCCAGTACTCGATTTGATGGCCTCAACCATTGGATTGTTCCAATCAAAAATAAATCAAAATATAAATGCGTAAAATGTGATGTAGGTCTTCATCCTAAGTGTTTCAAGGAGTATCATGTAGCACACAATACTTAAATATATAACTACACAACATTGTTATACGTTTATATGTTAATTTTGGGTACTATTTGAAATAAATTTTGGTTGAGTTCGTATCAGTTTGTTGTTCCTCATGAGGTAGCTGAAGGGACCAGTGTGCATAACGTCCGATATATATGCGTAAAACTTTTTAATTTTTTTCTCACCACTTAATAGAAGTGATCTCCGGAACCCATAATTCTCACTTGAATTCATTATAGGTATAAAGGTAAACTTTATGCAGTAATGGGTTAAACTAAAAAGTTCTTACCCTCTCGACAATGGTAAAAAAGTTTTCCTTAAACAAAGCGTTTGATGTCTTCTTACAAGGCATTTCGCATTTGAGACGATCGCCCTTTCTTTTCTGGCCATGTGGGATATAGTCAGGGTCAGTAATGCTCTCCCCAGAAAAATCACTCCCGGCTTCATCTAAAAGGAATGCTTGCGACATTTTCGAATTTAAGTGTTCACACGCGACGATATAACTTTTCAACGACACAGTTTTCACAGAATATTTTTATTTTATTTTTTCTTACATATATGTATATATATCTACTTTCACTAAGAACTCAAAATATATTTGATTGAATATAATACAGTACAATTTCAACATAGTTTAATGTTTTCTGAAACTGCAAAAAAAAAAACTGTAAAAAACGCGGTTATTTCGCGGTTTTCTCAAAAATGGCTGCGGCGATACAATGGACGACACATATGTGTGAATATTCTTAAATCCTACAAAATTTGTATAAAAACGAACTTTATGCATCGCTTATGCATATTTCCATCTATCAAACAACATAAAAAATAATCAAAACAATCAAAAATAATCAAAAGTAATCAAATAATCAAAAATAATCAAAAGTAATCAAAAATATTTTTTTTTATTGCTTTTGATTATTTTTGATTTTTTCTGATTTTTTTTTTAAATCATAAAAAATCATGATTGTTTTTTGATTGTTTTTTAGAATAATCATTAAAACAATCATTAAAACCCGCAAACAATGGGTAATCAATCATTACTATGCTTTTCCAAAAAGTAATCAATCAAACCGGTAATCATTATGATTAATAATCACTAGTATATCCCGTGGTCGAAATTCGACCACCTTAAATTAGTTTAACTTATTAAATCCTCTGTTCGCATTTTTCTCCAGTACCTAATGCCATTTTTATTGCTGAAAATAATTATTTATAGTTGAGTTATTGAGAGTCGCTTTCATAAAAGCGGGTTTACTCTAAAGACGGGTAATTTGCCAACTAGCCAAAAAAAATCCGTCCATTAAAGACCAGTAATCATTAATAGGAGATGGCAAAAACGGTACTTAGTAATGTTTGAAAGTCCACCATCAGACCCACCACTCCTTTCATATTCCGTCAATATTTCAATAAACAAAATTAAATTTCATTGACATATACCAACAACATAGTTAGACTTATAATATATACTAGTATATCCCGTGGTCGAAATTCGACCACCTTAAATTAGTTTAACTTATTAAATCCTCTGTTCGCATTTTTCTCCAGTACCTAATGCCATTTTTATTGCTGAAAATAATTATTTATAGTTGAGTTATTGAGAGTCGCTTTCATAAAAGCGGGTTTACTCTAAAGACGGGTAATTTGCCAACTAACCAAAAAAAATCCGTCCATTAAAGACCAGTAATCATTAATAGGAGATGGCAAAAACGGTACTTAGTAATGTTTGAAAGTCCACCATCAGACCCACCACTCCTTTCATATTTCGTCAATATTTCAATAAACAAAATTAAATTTCATTGACATATACCAACAACATAGTTAGACTTATAATATATATAATGGTCACATAGAATGATGCCATATCGAACAAAATTGGCCATATGGATTGAAACGAATGAAAGTTCATTTTGAGATTCCGTTAACTTCTTAATATTAGCCGGTTTCCAAATTGTGTTTTTTTTTTTTGGTGATACAGACTGTTTTCTCAATTTTTCCTTTAGTTGTGGATTTTTTGAAGTCCGTTTAGAGGGAGAATGTTACAACTTACTCATATGATGGTTTTCTGGTTTCTTTCGTCAAATTCAACTCGGAAATATGTAAGGATTCCGATTATATGTCGACTCTTTTACAAATTAAAATTTTTAGGAAGAAAATAGTTGATGTCTTTAGGAAAATTAACGCGATTTCAAACTATTACATGAATATAAAATTGAAGAAGCTACAAACTGTGTTTTTACTTTTTGTATATTAAATATGATATATTTCTTAAAAAATATATATTGATAAATTGAAATAATTGTTTAGCTTTTTTTTCAAAAAAATTGTTTTTTTCACTCGAAGATAGATGTCATAAACAGAAAAATATTGAAATATTGGATTATATGTCGACTCTTTTACAAATAAAAATTTTTAGGAAGAAAATAGTTGATGTCTTTAGGAAAATTAACGCGATTTCTAATTATTTCGTAAGTGTAAAATTGAAGAAGGTACAAACTGTGTTTTTACTTTTTCCATATTAAATATGATATATTTCTTAAAAAATATAAATTGATAAATTGGAATAATTTTTTATATTTTTTCCAAAAATTTGGGTTTTTCACTCCAAGATAGATGTCATAAACAAAATAAACAGAAAAATATTGGATTACAAGTATAATAAATTTAAAAAAAAAATATAATAAAAAGTTGTCGTATATTTTAAGGCAAATTCAATTTAGTAAAAAAAAAAAAACTTAACCTGCCCTGAACACGTCCTTGAACCTACGAACGCACGCATCATAGCCGGCACGCTCACCACCTGCGCCACTGCTGTATGTATAATAAAATAAAATATAAATTGATAAATTGGAATAATTTTTTATATTTTTTCCAAAAATTTGGGTTTTTCACTCCAAGATAGATGTCATAAACAAAATAAACAGAAAAATATTGGATTACAAATAGAATAAATTAAAAAAAAAAATAAAAAATAAAAAGTTGTCGTATATATTAAGGCAAATTCAATTTAGTAAAAAAAAAAAAAACTTAACCTGCCCTGAACACGTCCTTGAACCTACGAACGCACGCATCATAGCCGGCACGCTCACCACCTGCGCCACTGCTGTATGTACAACAAAACAGTCAGATACTGTACTTAACAACTGTACTTTAACAGGTTTTGGTGAAAACTTTGATGAATTATTACAAATTAATGAAGCATTTTTCGTTAAATATAATATGCCTATGCAAAGCTCCTGGCCCATGAAAACATATCAAAATATATAATAATTGGAGTTATGCATTTTTTTATGAGATACACTCTGGCAATTGATTGTATGGAAAAAATGTTAGCCTATTAATATATAGATAATGGTCACATAGAATGATGCCATATCGAACAAAATTGGCCATATGGATTGAAACGAATGAAAGTTCATTTTGAGATTCCGTTAACTTCTTAATATTAGCTGGTTTCCAAATTGTGTTTTTTTTTGGTGATACAGACTGTTTTCTCAATTTTTCCTTTAGTTGTGGATTTTTTGAAGTCCGTTTAGAGGGAGATTGTTACAACTTACACATATGATGGTTTTCTGGTTTCTTTCGTCAAATTCAACTCGGAAATATGTAAGGATTCCGATTATATGTCGACTCTTTTACAAATAAAAATTTTTAGGAAGAAAATAGTTGATGTCTTTAGGAAAATTAACGCGATTTCAAACTATTACATGAATATAAAATTGAAGAAGCTACAAACTGTGTTTTTACTTTTTGTATATTAAATATGATATATTTCTTAAAAAATATATATTGATAAATTGAAATAAGTTTTTAGCTTTTTTTTAAAAAAAAATTTGGTTTTTTCACTCCAAAATAGATGTCATAAACAGAAAAATATTGAAATATTGGGTTATATGTCGACTCTTTTACAAATAAAAATTTTTAGGAAGAAAATAGTTGATGTCTTTAGGAAATTTAACGCGATTTCTAATTATTTCGTAAATATAAAATTGAAGAAGCTACAAACTGTGTTTTTACTTTTTGTATATTAAATATGATATATTTCTTAAAAAATATATATTGATAAATTGAAATAATTGTTTAGCTTTTTTTAAAAAAATTTGGTTTTTTCACTCGAAAATAGATGTCATAAACAGAAAAATATTGAAATATTGGGTTATATGTCGACTCTTTTACAAATTAAAATTTTTAGGAAGAAAATAGTTGATGTCTTTAGAAAATTTAACGCGATTTCTAATTATTTCGTAAATATAAAATTGAAGAAGCTACAAAATGTGTTTTTACTTTTTGTATATTAAATATGATATATTTCTTAAAAAATATATATTGATAAATTGAAATAATTGTTTAGCTTTTTTTTCAAAAAAATTGTTTTTTTCACTCGAAGATAGATGCCATAAACAGAAAAATATTGAAATATTGGGTTATATGTCGACTCTTTTACAAATAAAAATTTTTAGGAAGAAAATAGTTGATGTCTTTAGGAAAATTAACGCGATTTCTAATTATTTCGTAAGTGTAAAATTGAAGAAGGTACAAACTGTGTTTTTACTTTTTCCATATTAAATATGATATATTTCTTAAAAAATATAAATTGATAAATTGGAATAATTTTTTATATTTTTTCCAAAAATTTGGGTTTTTCACTCCAAGATAGATGTCATAAACAAAATAAACAGAAAAATATTGGATTACAAATATAATAAATTTAAAAAAAAATATAATAAAAAGTTGTTTATTTTAAGGCAAATTCAATTTAGTAAAAAAAAAAAAACTTAACCTGCCCTGAACACGTCCTTGAACCTACGAACGCACGCATCATAGCCGGCACGCTCACCACCTGCGCCACTGCTGTATGTACAACAAAACAGTCAGATACTGTACTTAACAGCTTTGGGTTTTGGTGAAAACTTTGATGAATTATTACAAATTAATGAAGCATTTTTTGTTAAATATAATATGCCTATGCAAAGCTCCTGGCCCATGAAAACATATCAAAATATATAATAATTGGAGTTATGCATTTTTTTATGAGATACACTCTGGCAATTGATTGTATGGAAAAAATGTTAGCCTATTAATATATAGATTACTTAACAGGTCTGGTATACATACATACATATATTAAAGGTATAAAGTGCAAATGGGATATTATCCGGATAAACGATTAACAACATAGCAATGATAATCCTTTTAAATAAATAAATCAAATAGTACTTTTAATACTCGAATTGTTTTATGGTAGGTAGAGTTGTTGCATCGAAAGGAAGAGTGGTTGGGTTCGAAACCTGCTGTAGGTATGTAGTTATAAACATGTATTTCCGTCACTTATTGGTGAGTGTGCAGGTAGATTTTCAAAAGAACACAGAAAATTTGTAAACGAATAACACCATAGCAATGACAATAATTTTTCTTTAAATAAATCAAATAGTACTTTTAATACTCGAATTGTTTTATGGTAGGTAGAGTTGTTGCATCGAAAGGAAGAGTGGTTGGGTTCGAAACCTGCTGTAGGCATGTAGTTATAAACATGTATTTCCGTCACTTATTGGTAAGTGTGCAGGTAGATTTTCAAAAACGCCACAGAAAATTTGTAAAGCCTACATCTAAAACAGGTAGTATTTTCTTTTCCCGGCTTCGCATAAAAAGGAACCTTCCTGGCTAGGTAAATTTTATTCTTGTTCCGAGTATAAATATGAGTTAATGCGCCTTAACACTTCATAAAATCTGCAAGGCTAGCCGGAGATAGTTCAGTTCATAAGTCAAATTTCAAAACCGTGATTTATTAAAAAAAAAAAATTAAATGAGTAAAAGGACGCGAGAATTTGAGTGTAATAACGATCCAGATATGTTCTGTTTCATGTGTGGCCAATATACTATCATAAGGCGACGACGAATGTTCTCAGATCGTATCAAAACTTTATACTCCAAGTATTTTGGCATTGAGCCTAAAAATGCTGAAAAACCATAGACACCGAACACTTTTTGTACATCGTGTCGAGTAGAATTGATTCAGTCGGAATCAGGACAACAAATAAAATTTGATACACCAATGATATGGAGAGAACCTACTTACCGTTCAATAGAAAATCAATAAGAGTAACATTACCAGTACTACATTGAACGGCAGTTGCGGATCCAGTTTCATTGTCAACAGTAATATCTGAGTGCGTGGAATCAAGTTGTACTGAATTTCGCATGGGAAACGAGAGAAACGTTCTGTCACAAGCACAACTTAATGATTGGATAAGAGATTTGGAATTATCCAAGGAAAAGGCCGAGATCCACACTTCTCGCAGCAATTTAAATTTATGTCATCCGCTGTTAAGGTGATATATTGTAGAACCTGCCACGAACCGTTTTCCAATATTTCTCAAGCCAAGATAAAGGAAAGTATTTTTGTAAATTAAAAAAAAGTTATAAATTTTGGTAATTTCATTCATAAACTGAACTTTTAACTCACTAGAAACAGAGCATAGCTAGATATTTCACGAATGTTGGCTTCCAATTCCCCTAACGTTTCTGGTTTGTTGGTGTAGACGAGCGACTTCACATATCCCCAAAGAAAATAATCCAATGGTGTCAAATCACACGACCTTGGTGGCCAATTGACAGGTCCATTCCGCGAAATTATGCGCTCATCGAATGTTTCCTTCAATAAATCGATTGTGACGTGCGCTGTGTGGCATGTAGCGCCGTCTTGTTGGAACCACAACTCATCCACATTCATGCCATCCAATTCGGGAGCAAAATAGTCGGTTATCATGGCTCTATACCGGTCTCCATTAACGGTAGCTGCCTCTCCAGCATTATTGCGGAAGAAGTATGGCCCAATGACTCCACCAGCCCATAGAGCACACCAAACAGTCAGTTTTTGTGGATGTAATGGCGTTTCAAGGGTCTCATGTGGATTCTCTTCACTCCAAATGCGGCAATTTTGCTTGTTGACGTAGCCATTCAACCAAAAATGAGCCTCATCACTGAACAAAATTTTGCCATTTGAAAAAAAAATTTGAACCATTATTTTCGAAATAAATTTGCACGATTTGCAAGCGTTGTTCTTTTGTCAACCTGTTCATGATGAAATGGCAAACCAAACTGAACATAAATGACATTAGAGTTGCCAGATTTGACCACAAAATGCCAGTTTTATCTCTATTCGAAAAACAAACCTGTAAAAAAAACACCCTATACTATACATATGTTTTGAGGTATACGTTTTTATTTGATCACTTATAACTTACGTAGTTTTGCATCGATTTACTTCGATGGTAACTTATTTTTTTTCTAATTAAACAGAGCTTTACGTAAAGAAAAAATATATTTAAAAAAGTTGTGGTTTTGGAATGCTGCCCTCGCAAAGAGTAATTTTTTTCATATTTTTTCATTAAAAAAAATAAAAATCTGAAATGATAAGCTAATATTACGAAAACTATCTGGTTGAGCAAAAAACAATGTATGATGCATTTATACCAAATTTTATTGTTATTTTGATTCTGTAAACCTTTTTGCAATTGCTTGACCCGTTCGTGAGATATACGTAATTCAAGGGAGCCATCTGTTTGTTTTTTTCGAATAACGGTAAATTGCAAATATCTCGAAAACGGTACAATAGAATCAAAAATTAACTCGATTTTCCAAATCAGGGGGTGGTTTTACATACGAATTTCATAACGGCGTTTCTGGTAAAGAGAGTTGAAATTCGTGGTCCAGTGTAATTTAGTATATTAATTATGCACTGAGAAAACTATCGGAAGAGAGACGTGGCAAAAACATGAGATAGTATTGACTGAAAGATTTATCAACTGATCGACTAAACGTTTATTCTTAATATCAATCAGAAGATCATATTTAAACAAAAAATCGGCCTATAATTGGCTTCGTGATGTCAGCTATTAAAAACGTAAATTTTCTTACATATGAATTTAGAAACTGGCAGTACCGCAATTTCTGTCCCGCTGTCAATAAGTGTATTATCTCCGTCAAATATTAACAAGCGATGAGTTGAAGCTTAAAAATTTCCGTCATTTGTCGCTGCAACAACGGAAGATTTTAGTTTTCCGAACTATTGTTTTTGTTAAAAGCGCATGGTTGCTCGCTTTTCCTAGCATGTTTACCAAATTTATAATGATACCTACAGAGCCAATTCGGATTATCACGAGAATTTGACCTATAATTGGAAGGGCTTCTAAAACGATTTCTACTAATGTATTGTGACCTTGAATAATTCATCTCTTTTTCAATTTCATTAATCTGATAATTTTTAAAAATTTTTAAACATAAGATTCGTTGTTTGAACTTAACTGGAAATTTGGACAATAACTAACTTAAGCTGTCTCTGTTTATTTTTAGCTTACCAAATATTATCAGCTAGTTTAATCAATTCATTGGTATTAGTTGAGCTTGAATTAGAAAGAATTACACTCAAATTTTTTGGCAATTTTTTAATCCAAAGTTTTTTAAAGATTTCTTCGCTAAAATTGTTTCCAGAGAGTAAAACAAGAGACCGATAGAACTCTGATGGTTTGCGATCTCCAATTTCAGAATCGGACAACATTTGATCTAACTTGGCATTCTCACTTAATGAGTGCCATTCAATCAAAATTTGTTTTAATGCAGAAAATTTGTTATCTTCGCGGGTATTTTGAATAAAATCAAGGATTGTCATAATAACATCCTGCAAAAGTGCAGTTATAACATATCGTCGACGACGCGATAAAATCTGCTAACTCCACCTTTTGGTCGAATTGGCTTTTTGGTTGCTACGGATAGGGGGGACAATTCTCCACATGTTGGCAAAATAAAAGTCTTTTTTTTTGCGTTTTAGTCGCTGAAAATTACAAAAAATAAAACTTGCTAACTCCATTAAAATCAATTTTGTTCAAATAAACACTGCTAACTCCAGGAAAAAAAACATAAAGCACAAATATCACTGTGTTACAGTGAAAAAGTACTTTTTAAGAGACATACTTGACGTTGTAGGTCTAATCAGACACCAAACCGCATTTTTCAAAGTAAACAATATTCGCGCACTTGAATATACCCCAACTGGAGATATAATGTACAAGGTAATTTGGATTATTTTACCTCAAAGGAAGAATAATATCCCCCCCAAACAGTTGCAGGATTTAAAACAGCTCCGTTACACAAGAATTCCTATTACGGCTCGTAAATATGAAGATTGGCAGTACATTAAGCGAACGTTGTGTGCTGATTATCATCCGTTCTACGACGACTTACCACACAAATAGTTAGTATCTTAATCGGTTATTTATTTTGATTCTTATGTTTGCATTATATAATATGTTGTTTACTCAATGTTTTATTTCCTTATAAACTTATGTATATTGACTAAATAAAAACTGCTAACTCCAGCCAAGAAATGTTTTTTTATTTGTAGACAAAATAAAATCTGCTAACTCCATTTTTTTGATTGTTAACTTAAAATTAAGCACCAAATTTTTTTTTGCAAATAGGTAGACCCGAGAAATAGCTACAAAACTGCATCATAAAAATTTTAAGATAGTGGGTAGTTCTTTTTATATTATGTTTTATCGCTCTCCTGTAAAATTTTTGGAAATGGAGTTAGCAGTTTTTATCGCGTCGTCGACGATATTTAATGATGGTGATGATGATGTGAACACATGTAACTCATGTAAAAATACACATTTTAGAACTTACCAATTACCACGGTGTATAATAAAAGGTCCAATAAGAAACATCCATAAAAGATTTTCAATTAACAAATAAAATCAACTGCACTTGTTGTGAGAAAGAATAATAAAAATATTCGCAACAGGTGTTTAGAAAAGACTTTCACCACTGGCAATTACCCGCCCGAGTTACATATAAAGACAATGACCCTCCCAGTACATACATATCATTTTCTGATGATATAGATAAATTTATACAGTCAATAACAAAATCAAAACCAACTTCCGGTCCCATTCAAAAGTAATAGTGCAACATTGCATTATTTATTAAATTCAAACTAAATTTATTTAAAAGTGTAAACTTGCAGAAACCAATAAATTGTAAATGTAATAAAGCAAAATATTAAGTAAGCATTTTCTAGTTAATAATACTATAACAAATAAGCATATTTAATACATAGGTATAAAGAAAATTGTTAAGTTACATTTTAAGAAGAAGTAATTAATAAAATCAGTCTTGTGTTACCACAAAATTAATTTCTTTTTTAAAAAGTTCGGTTGTACTATAAAGTACAAGTTTGGCGCAGTCGGTAGGATTTCAATACAACTTGGAATCCAGTGATCGAACCGTAAAAGAAAATATAAAGATTCGTTAATGAGATATACATAATAAATTCTGCGATTCTGTAGCCAACTCAGGAGTTGACCGGACCCGCCAGAATTATAATCAATAAAAGACAAAATAACAAAAATTCTAAAAAGTGAAAAACATCAGTGCAGTGAACGCAAAACCTTGCTAAAATCACTGAAGATCAAGAATTTTTGAAAGTGTAAAGAACAGTGCAGTGAACGCAAAACCTTGCTAAAACCACTGAAGAACAAAAAATCTCGAAAATAGTGAAAAAGGTCAGTGTAGTGAACGCAAAACTAGCTTACACCACTGAATCATTAGAGAAAAAAACACAACAATCATCTTAAGCGAATCAACCGACAGCGAGCATTTGACGAAGTAAGGATGGCACAGGCTCAAGACCAATCATATGTGCCCCCAGTAGACCTTGTAGAGGAGCTAGCGAGAAGACAACAACAAATAGAACAACTCAGAAACGCATACTTGGAACTACAAAATCAACAACAAAGTCATGGAACCGACAGTACCGGAAGAGCTAATATATTCCAGGCGATAAACAACTTGCCGACGTTCACAGGTACAGGTGATATAACCATAAATAATTTCTTCAGCAGCGTAGAGTACTTCCTATCTACAGTACACATCGAGACATTAAAACGGGAAGCGGTGCGTACAATATTTTATAAAACTATCCAGGGACAAGCACAAGATGTAGTCATAAATATACCCGAGCTAGACAATTGGCAATTATTTAAAGAAACGTTGAAATGTAGAGCCCCACCATATATATAGGATGATATCAAATTTAAAAATAAATACCGTGAATGAGTTAATTGTAGAAGTTCAAAACATTAAATACAAAGCAGACGAACTGACAGTTTATTACTTATAGGGGCAACCATTACATAGACTTGACAAACGTGGACAGTCTGTTAGTAAACACAATAGATATTACTCAGGGAACGCTACTTGACAAAATTTACGAGGAAACAAATTTAAATTAAATTTTAAGACTTCTGACTAGAAGAAGGTTTGAGGATGCATGTATTAGACCAGAATATAGAAAAATAGCCAGAGACGACAGGATATATAATAGACAATACCCTAACAGATCAAATAATGCAGATCATAGGTATTATAAAAACAACTACCATCAACCTAATGTCAATGCGAATCAAGGGCAAGCTATCAAAAATAATTCAGGTCAAGTTAGGCAAAATCCCCAAACATATGACCAGAAGAAATGGGTTAATAATTCGGGACAGTCTAAACAGAATCCCCAATTCATTCCTAAAAATAAGGAATATAACGAAAATAACTAATTTCAA
The DNA here is from genome assembly GCA_951509765.1 of Sphenella marginata. NCBI lineage: Eukaryota > Metazoa > Arthropoda > Insecta > Diptera > Tephritidae > Sphenella > Sphenella marginata. Next base: position 45,310,287 of record OX608079.1, on the reverse strand, counting down.
AGAAGACAGGATAATATATCAGGTCAAAGGAAACAAAATATAGACCCGATGGTAATAGATAACATCGAGGTTAATTGTATAGGGACTCAAAGAGCAGGAAACCATCGTCCAAATTATAGCCAAGATCGCTTAAATGAGGATAGGCAAAGAGAAAGAGAACCTGACAATTTCTGTGAAGAAGTGAATACAATTTTTTTTATGAATTAGCCTCGGAGTCCTTACCAAAAATAACGTTAACAATAAATACAAGAAAATATGTAGCTCTAATAGATACGGGAGCAACACTAAGCCTGATAAATAGCGGCATAAAAGATTTTCCAATCAAAAGTTTAAAGAATCCTATTACGTTTAGTACCTTAACGAATAAGGATACAATTAAATACGAAGCGCATACAGAAGCACCCGAAGAATTTAATTTACCAAAAAATGCTAGAGTAAGGTAGAAAATGACACCATTATCAGGAAGAAGCTATGATTTTATAATAGCTTTTGATATTTTAAATTACCTTAATGCCATAATAAAAATTGAGGAAGGAAAATTAATCCTTAATAACAAGGAATCGCTAATTTTAAATAAACCACATACATTTAATGAGGTTTGCACACTAGACGCAACAAGTAACAGAGTTGAGGGAATACAGCTAAATCATTTAAACCCAGAAGAACATACAGCAGTTACTCAAATTTTAAAACGTTTTAAGAATTTACTATTCAAAGAGGAAGATAAACTAACTAATACTACAGCTGTGCAACATGAAATTAGAACAACTACAAACGAACAAATTAATTCAAAGTTATACAGATAGCCACCTCAACATGAAGAGGAAGTTAGGAGGCAAATAAAGGAAATGACGGAACAAGGCATTATTAGAAAAAGTAAATCAAAATATTCTAGCCCACTTATTGTAGTACCTAAGAAAATGGATAATTCCGGAAAAAGAAAATATCGATTAGTGGTGGATTATAGAAAATTAAATGAGGGCACAGTGGATGACAAGTACCCACTACCAAATATTGATTCAATTTTAGATAAACTTGGAAGAGCTCAATACTTTACTACAATAGATTTAGCGAAGGGTTACCACCAAATATTGGTAAAAGAGGAAGATAGGGAAAAGACGGAATTTGTCACTCCTCACGGATTAAACGAATTACTTTTCAAAGGCTTATGAATGAAATTCTGCGAGACTATATTAACAAAACTTGTGTAGTCTATCTAGATGACATACTTATATTCAGCACATCGTTGCAGGAACATGTCAAAGCTATTAAGGAAATTTTTTCAGAGTTGGAGAAAAACAAGTTAAAAATTCAAGTAGATAAATGCAATTTTTTGAAAAAAGAAACAGAATTTTTAGGACATATTTTAACTGATGAAGGAATGAAACCTAATCCGAATAAAATTAAAACAATAGAAAAACCCGAACTCCCAAGAACAGAGAGACAGATAAAAAGTTTCCTTGGAGTTACAGGATATTATAGAAAATTTATAAAAGATTATGCCAAAGTTGCACAACCAATCACTAAATATTTGAAAAAAGGCGTGAGAATTAATACCAAAGATCCTACATATGTCGCAGCTTTCGAGAAACTTAAAAATTTGATTAAGTCCCATCCAATATTGCGATTTCCAAATTTCGAAAAGAAATTTACATTAACAACCGATGCATCAATTTATGCGTTAGGAGCAGTATTATCACAGGAAGGGCATCCCGTTTGTTTTGCTTCAAGAACATTAAATAATCACGAAAGGAACTATTCAGCAACAGATAAGGAATTTTTGGCAATCATTTGGAGTGTTGGCTATTTTCGACCATACCTTTACGGTAGAAAATTTAAAATTTTAACAGATCATCAGCCAATAAAATATTTACATTCCAAATATAAAGGGAAAGATATTTCACCTACACACCAAAGATGGCTGTTGAAACTAGGGGAATATGATTGTGAGATAGAATATTTGAAAGGAAAAGAGAATAAGGTAGCGGACTTCCTAAGTCGTTTAGAACAGGAAAATGAGGAAGAAAATTCAACTTCGGATAATATTTCAAACTATTTGGAAGAGGATTGTTCGGAATTAAATATGATATGTAATTTAGAGGATGATGCAACAATAGCCACCATACATTCAGCAGAGGAAAATCTGGGTGATCACTTTCCTATAAAGGAAGAGATCGTTAATAAATATAGAACACAAATAATTTTAACAAACAATAAAACAGAAGAATTGAAAGTGCTCCACAATAAAAGAATAATTTTCATATCAGAAAGCGATTTTGAGAGCATGGGGGAAATTTTTAGAAAATACATAAGAAAAGGACACATTGGAATATTTTCAGAGCTTAACGATCACAAGTATAATGTCGTGCAAGAAAAGCTTATTTCTATGTATTCAAACGATAAACAAATAAAGTTTATCAAGTGCACCAATAGAGCACAAGATTGAGAAACTGAGGTGGAGGCCGTAAAGCAAATATCCCTCTACCACGTAAAGGAAAGTATGCATTCAGGTATACAGGAGACATATAATCAAATAAAAAATAAGGTGTACTACCCAAAGATTATGGACCTTATTCAAATAGTAATCAATCAATGCGACATTTGCAAAGATATTAAATATGATAGGCAACCTATAAAAGCCAAATTCCATTATAGTGAAACTCCAGTAGATAAAAACCAGATTATTCATGTAGATACCTATGTGATGAAAGGATTCCATTTTTTAACTGTAATTGATCAATTTTCGAAATTTGCCGCAGCCTACCCATTAAATGATAGGAATCATATCACATTAATCGAACAACTCGAAGACCATTTTGCAAAAATAGGGAAACCAAAGAAGATAGTAGCAGACAACGAATTTAACGCGTTAAGAATGAAAGAATTTTTGAGCAGCGAAAATGTTGATCTGCATCTAACCAAACCAAATAGCCATACGGGTAATGCTGATGTAGAGCGACTACATAACACAATAGCCGAAAAGTTTAGAATGTTATATAAAGCAAATAAAGACATGTCTATTAAACAATTAATACAAAAGGCAATTAGAAACTATAATGACAGGTACCATTCGACCATTAAATGTACTCCCAACGAGGTTCATCTAGGCAAGGTAGATATACAAAAAATAAAAAGCAATATAGAAAATACTAAAAGAAAAATAATCGATAAATTAAATAAAAACAGGATAAACTACGAGGAAAGCAGAAAAGAGGGTTTTATTAAAAACTATAGAGCATTTAGACATAAGGAACAGCCTAGATATAAGAAAACCAATTTAAAGAATATTCATCTTTCTAATATAAAAAAACCATTAAAATTTTCAGAAATTTCTAATGATAACGGTAATACTTCTGACATGGACATTTCTAGTTGAAGGCTCACTAACAGCAACAAAACTGACGGAACAAATAGGATTTGTTGATATTGAAATAAGGACAGAATATATAGTAAAAGATGCGGACATAGTAATACGTGTAATAAATTTAGAAGAAATGAAAGTATAATAAAAGAAATGACTGAAAATATCAGTCTAATGAAAATTAAAAATAAAGATATTTTACAAACAGAGCTTATAGACACAAAAAATAAATTAAGGACATTAATACCAAATAATAGAAGACAAAGACGAGGACTAATAAACGCAGTAGGAAGCGTATCTAAATGGATGTTCGGAACTATGGATGATGATGATAGGAAAACAATACAGAACCATTTCTTACAGACGGACCAAAATCTAAATAACCAAATATATATAAATGAACACTTCAATTTAGCACTAGAACAATTAAGAGATATTGTTAAGAGCGATAGGAAAGAAATCGAAAAAGGATTTAATGAAATTGATAAAAATATAGATGAAAAACATGAAAGAAATATGTTTTTAGAACAAATTACAAAGATTCAGCTTTTAAAGAATAAAATCGAAAAAATACAAGATAATGTAATATCAGCCAAATATGGGATACTTCACCCAAATATTTTAACAAACCACGAAATAATGAAATACAATATTGATTTTAATAAATTAAAATATTTACAATTAGGGACAGTAACTTATAAAAGTACTTTTCTCATACTAGGAACTAAGATACCAAAGTCATTTTTAGAAGTAAAAATAAGAAAAATCATTCCTATTCCCCATAACGAACAAAAAGAAATAGAAGCGAGGATAGAGGAAAACAATTCAGTTGAATACCAGGAAAATAAACATCTGAAACAATTAAAACCTAGCACCCACTGTGTAATAAAACAGAATTGTAAACTTGTAACAAATAAAGAATTGGAAATTGTATCTCTTGACGAACAAACAATAGTTGTAAAAAATGCAATTGATTTAATTTTGAATAACACATGTGAAAAAGATAATTATGCTCTTAATGGAAATTATATATTAAAATTTAACAATTGTTCATTAAAAATAAATGATTATTATTTCTCCAATATCATGGAAAATGTAGAAGAAAAAATTGTAAGTATAAGATATGAGGATATTAAAAATTTTACACACAAAATTACGGGTTAAATGTAATTCTTGCAATTGTAATTTTGTTGGTTTTTGCAATACTGATTACAAAGCACAATTATATTAAAATTAAATTAAATAGTAGAATCCAGGAGAATTCTAATCTAAAAGGGGGAGTAGTTACATATAAAGACAATGACCCTCCCAGTATATACATATCATTTTCTGATGATATAGATAAATTTATACAGTCAATAACAAAATCAAAACCAACTTCCGGTCCCATTCAAAAGTAATAGTGCAACATTGCATTATTTATTAAATTCAAACTAAATTTATTTAAAAGTGTGAACTTGCAGAAACCAATAAATTGTAAATGTAATAAAGCAAAATATTAAGTAAGCATTTTCTAGTTAATAATACAATAACAAATAAGCATATTTAATACATAGGTATAAAGAAAATTGTTAAGTTACATTTTAAGAAGAAGTAATTAATAAAATCAGTCTTGTGTTACCACAAAATTAATTTCTTTTTTAAAAAGTTCGGTTGTACTATAAAGTACAAGTTTGGCGCAGTCGGTAGGATTTCAATACAACTTGGAATCCAGTGATCGAACCGTAAAAGAAAATATAAAGATTCGTTAATGAGATATACATAATAAATTCTGCGATTCTGTAGCCAACTCAGGAGTTGACCGGACCCGCCAGAATTATAATCAATAAAAGACAAAATAACAAAAATTCTAAAAAGTGAAAAACATCAGTGCAGTGAACGCAAAACCTTGCTAAAATCACTGAAGATCAAGAATTTTTGAAAGTGTAAAGAACAGTGCAGTGAACGCAAAACCTTGCTAAAACCACTGAAGAACAAAAAATCTCGAAAATAGTGAAAAAGGTCAGTGTAGTGAACGCAAAACTAGCTTACACCACTGAATCATTAGAGAAAAAAACACAACAATCATCTTAAGCGAATCAACCGACAGCGAGCATTTGACGAAGTAAGGATGGCACAGGCTCAAGACCAATCATATGTGCCCCCAGTAGACCTTGTAGAGGAGCTAGCGAGAAGACAACAACAAATAGAACAACTCAGAAACGCATACTTGGAACTACAAAATCAACAACAAAGTCATGGAACCGACAGTACCGGAAGAGCTAATATATTCCAGGCGATAAACAACTTGCCGACGTTCACAGGTACAGGTGATATAACCATAAATAATTTCTTCAGCAGCGTAGAGTACTTCCTATCTACAGTACACATCGAGACATTAAAACGGGAAGCGGTGCGTACAATATTTTATAAAACTATCCAGGGACAAGCACAAGATGTAGTCATAAATATACCCGAGCTAGACAATTGGCAATTATTTAAAGAAACGTTGAAATGTAGAGCCCCACCATATATATAGGATGATATCAAATTTAAAAATAAATACCGTGAATGAGTTAATTGTAGAAGTTCAAAACATTAAATACAAAGCAGACGAACTGACAGTTTATTACTTATAGGGGCAACCATTACATAGACTTGACAAACGTGGACAGTCTGTTAGTAAACACAATAGATATTACTCAGGGAACGCTACTTGACAAAATTTACGAGGAAACAAATTTAAATTAAATTTTAAGACTTCTGACTAGAAGAAGGTTTGAGGATGCATGTATTAGACCAGAATATAGAAAAATAGCCAGAGACGACAGGATATATAATAGACAATACCCTAACAGATCAAATAATGCAGATCATAGGTATTATAAAAACAACTACCATCAACCTAATGTCAATGCGAATCAAGGGCAAGCTATCAAAAATAATTCAGGTCAAGTTAGGCAAAATCCCCAAACATATGACCAGAAGAAATGGGTTAATAATTCGGGACAGTCTAAACAGAATCCCCAATTCATTCCTAAAAATAAGGAATATAACGAAAATAACTAATTTCAAAGAAGACAGGATAATATATCAGGTCAAAGGAAACAAAATATAGACCCGATGGTAATAGATAACATCGAGGTTAATTGTATAGGGACTCAAAGAGCAGGAAACCATCGTCCAAATTATAGCCAAGATCGCTTAAATGAGGATAGGCAAAGAGAAAGAGAACCTGACAATTTCTGTGAAGAAGTGAATACAATTTTTTTTATGAATTAGCCTCGGAGTCCTTACCAAAAATAACGTTAACAATAAATACAAGAAAATATGTAGCTCTAATAGATACGGGAGCAACACTAAGCCTGATAAATAGCGGCATAAAAGATTTTCCAATCAAAAGTTTAAAGAATCCTATTACGTTTAGTACCTTAACGAATAAGGATACAATTAAATACGAAGCGCATACAGAAGCACCCGAAGAATTTAATTTACCAAAAAATGCTAGAGTAAGGTAGAAAATGACACCATTATCAGGAAGAAGCTATGATTTTATAATAGCTTTTGATATTTTAAATTACCTTAATGCCATAATAAAAATTGAGGAAGGAAAATTAATCCTTAATAACAAGGAATCGCTAATTTTAAATAAACCACATACATTTAATGAGGTTTGCACACTAGACGCAACAAGTAACAGAGTTGAGGGAATACAGCTAAATCATTTAAACCCAGAAGAACATACAGCAGTTACTCAAATTTTAAAACGTTTTAAGAATTTACTATTCAAAGAGGAAGATAAACTAACTAATACTACAGCTGTGCAACATGAAATTAGAACAACTACAAACGAACAAATTAATTCAAAGTTATACAGATAGCCACCTCAACATGAAGAGGAAGTTAGGAGGCAAATAAAGGAAATGACGGAACAAGGCATTATTAGAAAAAGTAAATCAAAATATTCTAGCCCACTTATTGTAGTACCTAAGAAAATGGATAATTCCGGAAAAAGAAAATATCGATTAGTGGTGGATTATAGAAAATTAAATGAGGGCACAGTGGATGACAAGTACCCACTACCAAATATTGATTCAATTTTAGATAAACTTGGAAGAGCTCAATACTTTACTACAATAGATTTAGCGAAGGGTTACCACCAAATATTGGTAAAAGAGGAAGATAGGGAAAAGACGGAATTTGTCACTCCTCACGGATTAAACGAATTACTTTTCAAAGGCTTATGAATGAAATTCTGCGAGACTATATTAACAAAACTTGTGTAGTCTATCTAGATGACATACTTATATTCAGCACATCGTTGCAGGAACATGTCAAAGCTATTAAGGAAATTTTTTCAGAGTTGGAGAAAAACAAGTTAAAAATTCAAGTAGATAAATGCAATTTTTTGAAAAAAGAAACAGAATTTTTAGGACATATTTTAACTGATGAAGGAATGAAACCTAATCCGAATAAAATTAAAACAATAGAAAAACCCGAACTCCCAAGAACAGAGAGACAGATAAAAAGTTTCCTTGGAGTTACAGGATATTATAGAAAATTTATAAAAGATTATGCCAAAGTTGCACAACCAATCACTAAATATTTGAAAAAAGGCGTGAGAATTAATACCAAAGATCCTACATATGTCGCAGCTTTCGAGAAACTTAAAAATTTGATTAAGTCCCATCCAATATTGCGATTTCCAAATTTCGAAAAGAAATTTACATTAACAACCGATGCATCAATTTATGCGTTAGGAGCAGTATTATCACAGGAAGGGCATCCCGTTTGTTTTGCTTCAAGAACATTAAATAATCACGAAAGGAACTATTCAGCAACAGATAAGGAATTTTTGGCAATCATTTGGAGTGTTGGCTATTTTCGACCATACCTTTACGGTAGAAAATTTAAAATTTTAACAGATCATCAGCCAATAAAATATTTACATTCCAAATATAAAGGGAAAGATATTTCACCTACACACCAAAGATGGCTGTTGAAACTAGGGGAATATGATTGTGAGATAGAATATTTGAAAGGAAAAGAGAATAAGGTAGCGGACTTCCTAAGTCGTTTAGAACAGGAAAATGAGGAAGAAAATTCAACTTCGGATAATATTTCAAACTATTTGGAAGAGGATTGTTCGGAATTAAATATGATATGTAATTTAGAGGATGATGCAACAATAGCCACCATACATTCAGCAGAGGAAAATCTGGGTGATCACTTTCCTATAAAGGAAGAGATCGTTAATAAATATAGAACACAAATAATTTTAACAAACAATAAAACAGAAGAATTGAAAGTGCTCCACAATAAAAGAATAATTTTCATATCAGAAAGCGATTTTGAGAGCATGGGGGAAATTTTTAGAAAATACATAAGAAAAGGACACATTGGAATATTTTCAGAGCTTAACGATCACAAGTATAATGTCGTGCAAGAAAAGCTTATTTCTATGTATTCAAACGATAAACAAATAAAGTTTATCAAGTGCACCAATAGAGCACAAGATTGAGAAACTGAGGTGGAGGCCGTAAAGCAAATATCCCTCTACCACGTAAAGGAAAGTATGCATTCAGGTATACAGGAGACATATAATCAAATAAAAAATAAGGTGTACTACCCAAAGATTATGGACCTTATTCAAATAGTAATCAATCAATGCGACATTTGCAAAGATATTAAATATGATAGGCAACCTATAAAAGCCAAATTCCATTATAGTGAAACTCCAGTAGATAAAAACCAGATTATTCATGTAGATACCTATGTGATGAAAGGATTCCATTTTTTAACTGTAATTGATCAATTTTCGAAATTTGCCGCAGCCTACCCATTAAATGATAGGAATCATATCACATTAATCGAACAACTCGAAGACCATTTTGCAAAAATAGGGAAACCAAAGAAGATAGTAGCAGACAACGAATTTAACGCGTTAAGAATGAAAGAATTTTTGAGCAGCGAAAATGTTGATCTGCATCTAACCAAACCAAATAGCCATACGGGTAATGCTGATGTAGAGCGACTACATAACACAATAGCCGAAAAGTTTAGAATGTTATATAAAGCAAATAAAGACATGTCTATTAAACAATTAATACAAAAGGCAATTAGAAACTATAATGACAGGTACCATTCGACCATTAAATGTACTCCCAACGAGGTTCATCTAGGCAAGGTAGATATACAAAAAATAAAAAGCAATATAGAAAATACTAAAAGAAAAATAATCGATAAATTAAATAAAAACAGGATAAACTACGAGGAAAGCAGAAAAGAGGGTTTTATTAAAAACTATAGAGCATTTAGACATAAGGAACAGCCTAGATATAAGAAAACCAATTTAAAGAATATTCATCTTTCTAATATAAAAAAACCATTAAAATTTTCAGAAATTTCTAATGATAACGGTAATACTTCTGACATGGACATTTCTAGTTGAAGGCTCACTAACAGCAACAAAACTGACGGAACAAATAGGATTTGTTGATATTGAAATAAGGACAGAATATATAGTAAAAGATGCGGACATAGTAATACGTGTAATAAATTTAGAAGAAATGAAAGTATAATAAAAGAAATGACTGAAAATATCAGTCTAATGAAAATTAAAAATAAAGATATTTTACAAACAGAGCTTATAGACACAAAAAATAAATTAAGGACATTAATACCAAATAATAGAAGACAAAGACGAGGACTAATAAACGCAGTAGGAAGCGTATCTAAATGGATGTTCGGAACTATGGATGATGATGATAGGAAAACAATACAGAACCATTTCTTACAGACGGACCAAAATCTAAATAACCAAATATATATAAATGAACACTTCAATTTAGCACTAGAACAATTAAGAGATATTGTTAAGAGCGATAGGAAAGAAATCGAAAAAGGATTTAATGAAATTGATAAAAATATAGATGAAAAACATGAAAGAAATATGTTTTTAGAACAAATTACAAAGATTCAGCTTTTAAAGAATAAAATCGAAAAAATACAAGATAATGTAATATCAGCCAAATATGGGATACTTCACCCAAATATTTTAACAAACCACGAAATAATGAAATACAATATTGATTTTAATAAATTAAAATATTTACAATTAGGGACAGTAACTTATAAAAGTACTTTTCTCATACTAGGAACTAAGATACCAAAGTCATTTTTAGAAGTAAAAATAAGAAAAATCATTCCTATTCCCCATAACGAACAAAAAGAAATAGAAGCGAGGATAGAGGAAAACAATTCAGTTGAATACCAGGAAAATAAACATCTGAAACAATTAAAACCTAGCACCCACTGTGTAATAAAACAGAATTGTAAACTTGTAACAAATAAAGAATTGGAAATTGTATCTCTTGACGAACAAACAATAGTTGTAAAAAATGCAATTGATTTAATTTTGAATAACACATGTGAAAAAGATAATTATGCTCTTAATGGAAATTATATATTAAAATTTAACAATTGTTCATTAAAAATAAATGATTATTATTTCTCCAATATCATGGAAAATGTAGAAGAAAAAATTGTAAGTATAAGATATGAGGATATTAAAAATTTTACACACAAAATTACGGGTTAAATGTAATTCTTGCAATTGTAATTTTGTTGGTTTTTGCAATACTGATTACAAAGCACAATTATATTAAAATTAAATTAAATAGTAGAATCCAGGAGAATTCTAATCTAAAAGGGGGAGTAGTTACATATAAAGACAATGACCCTCCCAGTATATACATATCATTTTCTGATGATATAGATAAATTTATACAGTCAATAACAAAATCAAAACCAACTTCCGGTCCCATTCAAAAGTAATAGTGCAACATTGCATTATTTATTAAATTCAAACTAAATTTATTTAAAAGTGTGAACTTGCAGAAACCAATAAATTGTAAATGTAATAAAGCAAAATATTAAGTAAGCATTTTCTAGTTAATAATACAATAACAAATAAGCATATTTAATACATAGGTATAAAGAAAATTGTTAAGTTACATTTTAAGAAGAAGTAATTAATAAAATCAGTCTTGTGTTACCACTTCAATTCTATTTTAAAAAGTTCGGTTGTACTATAAAGTACAAGTTTCCCGCGCGCCATCTGCATTTGCACATTTGAAAAGAATGTCCATTCACCATGGTCTTTTTTAGTCAAAATCAAAGACTTGCACCACTACCAGTCCAGCGCAGTTTTGCCACTCACATTTATTTTTTGTACCGAAATAGTTTCAAGAGTGCCAAATTTTTTACCTAGCATGGAAAAACACACCTAAAAAGAACTATGACGCGATAAATGTAGAGGTTATCATTAGGACCTTCAAAACCATTTCTCTTCAAATTTGTGTAGTGCTGCTCTGAGTTTATTCCTCGGCGGGGAAAAACAAACGATGTTGCTTAAATCATGAATCGGGTATTTTATAGCCAAAAAGCATTAGTATTTGTTTCTTTTAGCGGTCAACTGCAAAAAAATTTAAAAAAAAATATGGGAGGGCTCAAAAAACGTGTATTGGCCGCAGGATCACGAATCCCAGAGCGCTTTTAAATTTTTTGTTTCAGTGAAAAATTATGATCAAAATCCGGAAAAAGGACCCAGGTCCGATCCCAATTCGGATGGGGATCCATGGTATTTGTGTGCAGAACAACTTTGCGAGTTGCTTATAAAAAATAACACTCAGCCAGTCCAACACCGGCTACGCCATACTCAGCATTTCTGCGCAGAACACTTTTTTGGACATTTTTAAGGACGGCCTAATGTGATTACAACAACCACATGAAAACTTGCAACTTTGATTGCAGAGTGGCAGACGGAAAATCCCCGAAAAAGGGCGATATCCCCGATTCTGGCAACACCGCTCTGAAGTGTTATGAATGTCAGCCACAATAGCGTTGCAGTACAAAATGATTTTTTTGTGCATTCACAATGGTTTATTTAAACAAATTAATTTTTATAAAATACGCTCAAACAAAAGCACTGCTGTAATTAATATATAGTTTCGAATGTAGAGGTAACCCACACCATTAAAACGATATCTTACTTATTAATATTGGTTCGAAATGAGAGCAGAAAATTAGGACCGAACACAAAAAGGCCTTACAGAAATAATATATATGATATCGCACCCTAAATCAAAAACAGTCACAACTCAAAATTTTTTTGATTTAGTGTGCGATATATGTGAACCGTAATCAACTACGGAATCGTATTCGAACGCGACTCGTTCTAAACTGTTACGAACACGGGTTTGTCAACTCACTATCATTAGATCCATTACGAACAACCGCACTACGCTTCATCCTTAATCTATCAATTCTATTACTTTCTTCCCTTTCGTCTTTACTTTGAGCAGAACGTGACCTTGTTTTTCGGCCACGTGCTACTACATTATATCGTTCGCGTTGTTCTTTTGAGCGGTTAGACAAACTTCTAGCATTACGGGTACGACGACCAATATTGTGTCGTATTAGGGGCATAATTACTGCTCACTAAAAATTTACTTTTAAACTTAATGAAAAATAACTAAAAATGTATTATTGTCAGCACAAAAACCTATTAATAATTTTTTCTGCAGCGAAAAATTATTGTTGTTTTTAGGTTTCTTAATAATTTTTTATTAATTATTAAAAGTTTTTGTTGAATTGAACAGGAAAAATTTAGAGACAACCGCCATAGCTTTTCTTATAGATCCATTTCGGAAGTTGCTAACTTCACGCATCAGAGAAATTTTGGCACGCATTGCTAACTATTGAGCTAACAATACGCTGGATTTTTTGCCTTCTAAACGCCCTGTTCAATCAACTTCTACCAATTCATAAAGCAACACCTCCATCCCGGAGTTGGCATGGCGTAGCCCAGGGTTATTTATAATAAGCGCGGCCGAACGCCGCCAACGCAGAAGGGTGGACTACGCAGAAGGAATTAGCATGGTGTAGTTCAAGGTTGTTTTTAAAATTAAATTTAAAATTTTACACATACGCGGTTTTGCACCCATAGAAGTGATATCTCCAATGCAAACAAAACTTTAAAAATCGGTTATATAGTATTGAAGATATTTTTATTTAAAAAAATGCTAATCAACAGTTCGTGTTGCTCGCGTAAAATCCTATGGGCGTTCCATTTAAAAAGGAAATAAGGCCCATGGGCGTAATTTCCTTTTTGAATAGGAAACAACGCCCATGGGCGTTATATCACTGCATCGTAATAAATTCCAAACCTTTCAATTACCGACACAAATTCTAAATTTTTTGCGTTTTTTATTTCAAACTTAACAAAACAAAAATACAACAAAAGTAAACAAAAATAGAACAAAAGTCGTATACACAGCGAATATGTGTACTTTTCGCACGAAATTCATGGGTGCGCCGTAGCTCAGTAGGTATAGCATTGCGCACTGATTTGGGGCACGTCGGTTCGAGTCCTAACATTTTTTAAAAAAACATAAAAAATTGTTAAAAACATTTTCGGTTTAAAATTTCAATAATTTTTATTAGGCGCATTTCTATGACAACCTGCGTAAATTTAATTCTAAATCAAATTTGGTTTGGTCATACACCCAGACGAGTGTGTCTGCGGTCAAAAGGTTTTTTTTGAAATTTCCAGTAAAATTAACTTCTAGAAAAAAAAATTCCAAAAATCGAGTAATTCTTCTAGCGGCTTAAGATTGGTAACTTTGTTCACTTTAATTGAATGGGCCACAAAACTGCGTACTCGAAAAAAACCTAAAAATTTTACTAAAAATTTAGAAATTTTTATGAAAATTTTCGAGTTCTTGAATTTTCAGGAATTTTTCACAAAGTTGTTCAGGCCCGATGCCTAAATTCCGAAAAAATGTGCCACCCTAATGTCACTTTTCAGCACCCTTCCAACCACACATAGGGGCCGTTCAAGTATATATTACGTAAGCGCTTTTGGGGGGCGGGCGGGACTTTGTTTTGCTTATTTTCGATGACATGGGGGTGGGGGAGTCTGGATGATGATTTCGTCATCAGTAGTTATTTACTTTTTTACACGAATGGCAAACCTCACATTGTTTTTGCTTGAAAACGAAACGCATTTTCGGGGAGTCCCGCAAATAATGTACCTATACGTTGGGGGAATTACCGCGTTCACTAAATCGTCACATTGAAAATATCCATAAAAAAGTAAACATGAACATTGACAGGAAAGTTAGACCTTTAAGAGTCGCTGCTCGTCGTGCCAATGAACTGATGTACATTTTTCAAAAGTTAGAGCAACATGATGTTGAATGGTGAGATGAGAATGACGTAGATATTGCACAATATTGAGCAGCAATAAAATGTCATCGACAACTTAGAATCATGGACTCGGGTTTCATGGACTGAAGACTGTTAAATTGAATTCAAAATGTTTACGAATCAGTTAATCTAATACATGTATATCCTAAATCTATTTTGTTATTTTAAAATTTATAAGTACACCTAAGTCTGTTTTTACACGGTCTTTTTGTACACGGTTTTGATATAACACGGTTTGAAAATTTAATATTTTCAATTTTTTTACACGATTTTATTCCATTTAGCACGATTTGAAAGTATTTATGAAAGAAAAAAGTCTGAAACCATCGATAGTATCGTCTTTATCTTTATGTCTTTTTTTACACGGTTTTTTTTTCTACACGGCTTCTTCTGGAACCAATCTACCGTGTAAAAACAGACTTAGGTGTATAATATAAAAAAAACAACACATTAATTGTAAAATGTTTACGTAAGCATGGCGGGAGGGGGTAACCGCTTTGCTTATTTTCGATGACAAGGGGGATGGGGGGGTAAATAATTGTAATAAATCTGCTTACGTAATACTTGAACGGTCCCATACCAATCCACCCACATGTATGTGCATGCCTGCATATTCATGTTTTGTCAGCAACATATACATGCATGTGGGTGTGCATGTGTAGGTTCACCTCCCCTTAAAACCGGAACCAGCCAAATTATCCCAGGTAAAAATCTTTTGTACAATTATACATACTTTTCACAGTAAAATATACGGCCACTTTATAACGAACATTTCGTTCACTTCTTCTTTTTATTTATATGAAATTCGACCGCGGTGCTTTCTAGCCACGACCGCCCCAGCTAAGCACTTCGAGCGAATTGTTCAAAGTTCTTAACTTTGAGTTGCAGTATTTATATTGTGTTTTTACACATTCTTTCATACAAAAATAATTAAATTAGTCAAAGGAAGTTAATCTTACTGGAAATTCCAAACAACACTTTGAACCCAGACATACTGGTCTAGGTATATACATATATAGCCCCAAAAAGTTTTAAATCTAGGCTAAAACTTTTAGCCGTATTTTTATTGTTTGTTTTGAAATTTGGTTCAGAATTTCTTCAGGAATTACTTCAAAAGTAGAGTGGGTATTGAGTAGAGCCGAAACGCTTAAGAAAAATTTCTTATGTCATAATCTCTTCTACTTTTCTACTTCAACTCTGGCTTTGGCAAGAAGTAAATAGCTGTCGCTTTGTTTCTTGAAGCAAAACTGAAGCTTCGGAAAAATAAAAACAAAAAATATAATAAAATAACATTGAAATTCATATAAAAAGCGGCAAATTGGATTTATTCAACATGCAGAACGAAACGTCAAAATAATCAAAATAAAATTATCGAAAATATTTCTTGAGCATTTTCTTTTCAACAGCATACCTACCGGGCTTTTACTTTTAAACTTTTATCCCTCACAAGTATAAGTACAATTTAATTGTTATTTTCTCTGATAATTCAATACGACTGAGTTGTGTACTGTTTGGTAATGTTTGGTAAGTTTTTTTAACTTCTTGGTCATTTTTTTGGTTAAACTTATGGCAACCGTGACTACAATAACGAGAGACACTCATTTTTACGATTTTTGCCCGCTGTATTCATAACTCGAAAAGCAGTTAATTTGAATTTCAACAGACTTGAGTTCGAATGACTCTTGCTGTTGTTAACATGCTATGTAGATGAGATGCTAAGTTGATCTTATGCAAAGCAAGTGAAAATATACCACCTATAAATAAGTTTCTTCAATTTCCTTTCCATCGGTGCATATTTCATTCAAATCGGTCAAATGGTTCGCTCACAGGAGGTTCCTAAAGTTTTTCATGTGGAGTATTTATATAATAACAGATTTTTTAAAAAGAAAAGAAAAATACGCCATTCTACTTTTTAGATATGTTATATATATTAAATAGACCTTTCTAAAAACATTATTATTTTTCAAAATCGCTTGATCTTTGAAGTGTTTTTTCAGTTCAAAATTTTATTTTGGATAAAACAATTTTTTCAGTGTACTAAAAAATTTTTACAGTGTATTTTTTTAAAGAACTTTCTTTTTCCGTATGCAAAGAAGCACAAATTCAATACGCAACTATGGAGTTAGAATATTTAATAAGTTGCCCGATAATATTAAAACATGCTCTGATCTTATGGATTTCAATAGGCAGGTCAAAAGCTTATTGTTATTAAATTATAATTTTAACCTGTAAAAAGCAATTCTTGTTTTAATTTAACTTGTAAACAATATGAATGAATTAACATAAATCGAAATTAAGAAATAATAATAATTATGATAATATATGTAAATACTTTTATCTAAGACCCCAAATATGAATTTTAATAAATTGTGCGCTAGCATATGTAACGCTAGTAACTTCCACATATGTATAACGCAATTGGCAGCGTAGCAAGCAAATTAGAACTAATGTTAAGCTATCTTCTCACACAAAATGTATTTTTTCGAGAAAAGTTGTATTATTATAAATACGCCCCCAATAAAGAAAAAAAATAAAAAATAAAAAAAGTCAAATTTCAATACCTTTCTAATGGTATGAATATCTTTGAAATCGATTAAGCCATTCCGTAGTAATCACACTTTAAAAATACCTATTATCGTAATTTTTCGAATATTTCAATACCTTGCCACGCCCACAATTTTTGGAAAATGCTATTTCTAAAAATGAGGTTGTGTTTGGGTCGGTAAGATGTACCTCTATGCAAAATTTCATCAAATTCTGAGGGGTCGGGTTCAATGCATACTGGGTTTGATATGAAATTCATCATATGTAGAGATTGTCCAAGCGCGGTTAAGTTCTGCAGATTGTATTATTTTCTCCATCATCAAATTAAGGAAATCGCACGATAGGGTGTCACCTTGTCTAAACACCGTTTAGTTTCAAACGGCTCGGAGAGGTCCTCCCAAATTCAGACATAGCGGTATATAGGCAGCTCCTTTTCGTGCTATCGAAAGCGGCTTTAAAATCAACAAAGGGGTGGTGTGTGTCTATTCTTTCTCACGGGTTTTCTCCACGGTTTGGCGTAAAAATATGATCGATGATCGATTTTCCAGGTCTGACCGACAGTCTCTACTAGAAATTGAACTCGGAGTATAAAATGATTAGGTAAAGTAATTGTGGCGGCTTCCACGCCATGAACAACGGTGTACGACTCATTAAAATCGGACTTGAAATGGCGACGTAGTGAAAAAAAAAGTAAATAGCCCAACGGGGGGGCGTGGCAAAAAAAAAAATTTGTTTGCTTTGAATTTTACTCCACCTAAGAAGATGTTATTTAACTTTGGTACTTACAATAAACTTACCAATACAATATCGCCAACTTTGGATTTGAATCAAACAAACTCAGCACTGTTGGAGTTGATCCATTTTTGCCATGAGCTCGTTTGTGACCTCTCTTTCCACACCCATAACACTTGACATTGTTGAAGTTTCGCCTAGCACTCTTTACTTTTCTACGATTATTTCGCTCATTGCGCACGCTTTGAGAGATCAACCTCTTTTTTCATAATTTGCTATTGGAATTTGCTGCGACACATTTTTGGAGACAATAAGCTGCCCTCTTCTCTGTTCTTCTTCCAGTATTTGTACTTTTAGTACCTTTAATTTGGGCAAATTATCCTTCTGCTTTCAATAGCAATTACAAAATTTTCTATCTCATCTGGCAAGAATGGGGTAAAAAAATGGGCACAAAAACTGAGTCTTGAATGAGGTCTTGTCTGGGACCGTCCTAAATGTCGAACTACGTTTTCAGTAAAATCGGGACTGCTCGTTTTCGCGAAATGTCCCACTTTAACCCTTTAGGAGCTTCAAAAATATACATTTGACCAAAAAATCTTTTCAAAAATTGCTTTTGTTTGTTTGTTCGTGTAGGTGGTTTCTATTACTCGGTGCCTCCCATAAATTCAGACAGAAAAAATTCAGAAGAATTCTCCAGTTTTTGTGATCATTTTTGTTGAACCTATTCTTGCCAGCGGAGCGGTGTGTACATTACAGTAATATTCAGAGAAGGCCTTCGGGTAAAGTAACGCCGTTTTCGCCAAGATTATCAACAATAGCGCTGGCTCGTTTGCATTGTAAGCGTACTTAGCAGTTTAAATGCCTATTTTGCTGTCATACACTTCTTTATATGTATCAGCTCCTTTGGTTTTAAACACAAACGAATCATTGTTAATGCCTTTTCATTAATACTGAAAATGTATCAATATAGGGAATTTTTTGATTAAAAAGTAACAAAACACGAATGTGAATTGTGAATCCGGAGCATCAGCTACTGGTAAGTTTCTGCAATTTTTGTTTACCTCTGTACATATATACCAAATTTATGAATTATAAATTTTGTAGATTTAAGTACCTACCAACTGAGCATATCGTTAGCTTAAAGTGAAAATGTGCTAAGTCATATTTTTCAAATTGTTCAGGAAAGACAAAAAACCGAATAACTTTAAAATGAAACATTATTTTCTTAAACTGTAAATGCAGTACCCTCGATTTCATGACTGCTCAATGCAAAAGACAAAAAACAACAAAAATAAAACATAAATGTTTCCCATGTCAGCTTTTTATTGAGTTAGCAGTTTTTCTATTTCTTTTTTTTTCTTTTTTTTTCTGACTTAGCACATTTTACTAAAGTTATTTCCCCACACTATCTCTACATATAATAAAATTGTAACAGGTCCGATGACTGTACATTGAAGATATTTTAAAAAAAATGATGTCAGGGGTCATTATTAAGTCTCTAGAACCCAAATCAGCCGTTTTTAGAATTTTTGTCTGTCTGTCTGTATGGTTGTCCGGGCATCACTCAAAAACTACTGAACATAATTGAATCAAATTTTTACCACTCTATCACTTAACGTCTAACTTAAAATTTAGGACAGCTTCCATTTAGATATCTCATCCAGTTCCCGAGTTATTGACCAAAATGTGGGTCCGGGTGACAAAAAAGGTGCGTTTTTTACAATTATGCCCACTACACATAAAAACTATGAATGAAAGTTTCCCCATTATATTACTAGATGTCTATCCTAAAATTTAAGACATCTTCCATGAGGATATCTTATCCGCTTCCAGAGATATTGACCCAAATGTGACCCAAAATTAGTTTTTCTAACATGGGTGTCAAACGAATGGTAGAAATGAGTACTACATTATGATGTGAGATTTATTTCAATATCTCAAATGATTTCGGAGATTTCGCACGAAATGTAAAGAGGGGCAATCGTAAAATTCGTTTTTTTCAAGCTGATTATCTCTAAAAGAGTTCAAAGTAGGACCTCAAAATTGTTATAGAGCTATTTTACATCAAAACCATTCTCATGCAAAAAAGTGGGAGTTATCGGAAAAGGGGGCGTGGTACCTCCCATAGAATCTTAATTTTTCAAGCTGATTATCTCTAAAAGAGTTCAAGGTAGGGTGCTGAAAATTGATGTAGACCTAGATGATATCAAAGCCCATCTCTAGTAGAAAATTGGTGGTTATCAGAAAAGGTGGGGTGGCACCTCCCCCATACTTAATGTTGGAAACTGAATATCTATAAAAGGTTTTAAGATAGGGATATAGAAATCACAATGGAGATATACGAAATCAATACAATGTTCAAAGAAAAGTTTAATATAAAAGGGGGAGTGGCACCACGCATACGTACTAAACTTTTGAGGCTGAATATATATAAAAGAGTTGGTAGTAAGGGCCTGAAAACCATTGTGGAGATATACTACACATATTGATACTCTTACTTACTCAGTTACTTAAATAGTGTGGATTTACGAAATGAACAGTCTGAGTCTGAGTGATTTGGTAAAAGTGAGTTAGTGTGTCTGCTAATAACAACTTACATTGGAATAGATACATAGTTTATCATTAAGTTGGATCCTTTTTTTTGAAATGAACTTAATAATAAAATCTATTTTGGGCAGAACGAAGTTTGCCGGGTCAGCTAGTTAATAAATAAAAATAAACCAGTTTAGTTCCAACAATAAAAAGGTACTTGTTTATTTTTTAATATTGATCACAAATTACATATATGCAGTCTTATTTCATTGAAAGTGAAAGAAAGTGTTTTGTTTTTATTTAATTCTTCGTAATTAAGTCATTTAATTCATTTATTACCTTTTTCGTTTAAAATAAAGCACAAATAATATTTATTTTGCACAAATAAAGCTCACGAATAAGAAGCGCACGTGGATATTATTCCTTTGTGAAAACGCGCCCGACAAAGTAAAATTACATCTGACTTAGCGCAATTTCTTTGGCAGTCGTGAAGTTAGCACATTTACACATCATTGCCAACATCAGGTAAAAATTATTCAAATTTATAATTTGTTTTTTTTAAACTGTGTATTTTGAACTTATTTCTAAAACTGCATCAAAATCTCATTTTACAAAAAAATTGACTTAGCATATTTTCACGTTAAGCTAACGATATACAAATCTATATATATAAAAATGGAGGGAAAAAATGTATAGTAACTCATCAATTGAGAACGGCTGGACCGATTTCACTAATTTATTTTTTATTGTATTTGTTTGTGCCCCGAGAAGGTTCTTCAGAAACAAAAAGTTAAAAAAGTTTCTGGAATCCTGAGATATTGACCAAAATGTGGACCAGGGGTGACCCCGAATGTACATATTTTAACAATATGCGTATCAAATTAAAGGTGTTGATGAGAGTTTTCACAAGGATCAGTTTTCAGGTTCATCTGCGAACCCGTTTCCAAGAAATTTACCATTAGGTGGACCAAGGCTAACCCAAGAATAAGCTCATATAATATAGCTATCATATCAAAAGTGTTGATGACTGTGTCCGCTTAGAGTGAATTTTAGATTCATCTGAATTCAACAAAAAAATTATTATACAAAAGCTTTTTCATAGAGCTGTTTGCCTTATCTACTTATATATAAAAATGGAGCCTATTTTCCTTGCTGACGCTATAACTCCAGAACGGCAGGACCGAATTAAACGAAATTTTGCGCGTAGTTTTTGATTGAGCACGACATGGTTTATGGCAAAAAAAAGTATAAGAAACCGGGAAGGTTTTGGAGATATTCCACAAAATGTGGACCAGGGGTGACTCCAGAAAGTTTTGTACGATATGGGTATCAAATGAAAGCTATTGGTGAGTGTTCTAACATGGAGTGGTTTTGAGTCCCATATGGGGTCCCGTTTCCGAGATATTGACCCAAATGTGGACCAGGGGTGACTCCAGAAATTGTTTGTACGATATGGGTATCAAATGAAAGGTATTGATGAGTGTTCTAACATGGAGTGGTTTTGAGTCCCATATGGGGTCCCGTTTACGAGATATTGACCCAAATGTGGACCAGGGGTGACTCCAGAGAGTGTTTGTACGATATGGGTATCAAATGAAAGGTGTTGACGAGCGCTTGAACATGGTGTAGTTATTAGTCCCATATAAGACCCCGTATTCGAGGTATTTCCCAAAATATGGAGAAGGTGTGACCCCAGAAGGATTTTGTACGATATGGGTGTCGAATAAAAGGTGTTGATGAGTGTTTAAAAAAGAGGTGATTTTCAGGACCCTATGCTACCCCGCTTACGAGATATCCAAAAATGAGGACCAGGGGTATAATATAAAAATAAGTCGGAAAGCAGGAAAATAATGGAAGTCATTTTTCACATAAATCGCCATTAATTTTATGTGACATTTTTTCTTATGCGCACGTTCTTTCAAACGCAAATTTAAAACCGGTATTGTGTTCACTGTGAAATTGAAAAATGTATAGTAACTCATCAATTGAGAACGGCTGGACCGATTTCACAAATTTTTTTTTATTGTATTTGTTTGTGCCCCGAGAAGGTTCTTCAGATAGAAAAAGTAAAAAAAGTTTCTGGAATCCTGAGATATTGACCGAAATGTGGACCAGGGGTGACCCCAAATGTATTTTAACAATATGCGTATCAAATTAAAGGTGTTGATGAGAGTTTTCACAAAGGAACAACTTTCAGGTTCATCTGCGAACCCGTTTCCAAGATATTGACCATTAGGTGGACCAAGGCTGACCCAAGAATAAGCTCATATAATATAGCTATCATATCAAAAGTGTTGATGACTGTGTCCGCTTAGAGTGAATTTTAGATTCATCTGAATTCAAGAAAAAAAATTATCATACAAAAGCTTTTTCATAGAGCTGTTTGCCTTATCTATATCTACAGTGTCGGACGATACTATAGCACCCCCTATATAACATCGAGCTTTAATAACAACGTCTTTCATATTCGATTTAGATTTATTTTATTTACAAACATCGTTTACGTTGTAATGAATACCACTAAAGCCATTCTTGAACATTTTGTACAAAATTCAGAATAACTCTGCAAATTTTGACCTAATTTTTCAACTTTTTTCCTCGGCACTTTAGAAAAATTCTGAGTACGCAGGTTTGTAGCCCATTCAATTTGACTCTGACAAAGCGCAAGTATTAAGCAGCTCCGAAAGCGCCTTGATTTTTAATAAATTTTTGTGTTCACTGTGAAATTGAAAAATGTATAGTAACTCATCAATTGAGAACGGCTGGACCGATTTCACTAATTTTTTTTTTGTATTTGTTTGTGCCCCGAGAAGGTTCTTCAGAAAGAAAAAGTTAAAAAAGTTTCTGGAATCCTGAGATATTGACCGAAATGTGGACCAGGGGTGACCCCGAATGTATTTTAACAATATGCGTATCAAATTAAAGGTGTTGATGAGAGTTTTCTCAAGGAAAAGTTTTCAGGTTCATCTGCGAACCCGTTTCCAAGAAATTGACCATTAGGTGGACCAAGGCTGACCCAAGAATAAGCTCATATAATATAGCTATCATATCAAAAGTGTTGATGACTGTGTCCGCTTAGAGTGAATTTTAGATTCATCTGAATTCAAGAAAAAAATTATTATACAAAAGCTTTTTCATAGAGCTGTTTGCCTTATCTTATAAATAAAAATGAATGTGTGTCTGTGTGTCTGTGTGTCCTTTATGGGCGTCCAAAGTACTCAACCGATTTTTATGAAATTTTCACAGTATATTCTTGAGATCATGGGTTAAAGCATAGGCTATACTAATTTTTGGAAAAGTGGGCGGTGCCACGCCCCCAGGCTATATAAAACTACAATTCTTCATAACTCTGAACATATTTGGTCTAAATTAATGTTTTTGGTTATGTGTGTCCTTGGTCAAGATTTATGTAATTTTGGAAAAGTGGGCGGTGCCACGTCCCTTTTTTTGTGTTTTGTTTGTACTTCAATAATGTCCAAAGTTTATGGTCGATCTCTTTTAAACTTTCAAGATTGGTTAAGAAAATTGTTGTGTACGATTCAGGCTATATGAATTTTTGGAAAAGTAACCAGTGCCACGCCCCCAGGCTATATAAAATTTAAATTCTTCATAACTCTGAACATATTAGGTCTAAATTAAAGATTTTTGGATATATGTGTCCTTTAGTCAAGATGGATATAATTTGGGAAAAGTGGGCGGTCCCACGCCCACATTTTTTGTGTTTTGTTTGTACTTCAATAAGTTCAAAGTTTATGGTCGATCTTCTCTAAATTTCCAGATTGGTTCAGAAGATTGTTGTGCCACGCCCCCAGGCTATATAAAATTTAAATCATCATAACTTTGAATATTTTTGGTCTAAACTAATGATTTTTGGATATGTGTGTCCCTTGGTCGAGAATTATATGATTTGGGAAATGTGGGCCGTGCCACGCCCACATTTTTTGTATTCAGTGCTTTGTTTGTATTTCAATAATGTCCAAAGTTTATGGTTGATCTGTTTTAAACTTTTCCAATACGTTAAAATCTTCGTTGGGTAGGACATACATAGGCTACATTTGTAAATTCTTTGGAGAAGTGGGCAGTTCCAGAACCACAAGCTAAGTAATATTTCAATTCGTTATATCCCTGAATGTATTTGCTTTAGTGACATTTTAACGTTCTTAAATCTTAATCAAAGCACTTAATTTTTTTTGTTTGTTATTGCCGTTCATACATATCCAGAGTATTATAGGTAGATATAGGATATAATTAAATAAGTACTAACTATACATCTGCTCAGCAGCGCATAATGGTTTTTGTCATACCCATTGAGTTCAAAAGATCCGTTTTTTGAGTTGGACATCCAAAAAATTTATTTGTTTATACCAAAGACTTTAAAGCCAGAAACATTGTATATCCTAAAGCACTGCAATAAATGGAATGTTAAAAGTTAAAGAAAAATATTTGAAAATGTATTTCCAGGGAAGTCACTGGTCAGGCAGAACAACGTCTGCCGGGTCTGCTAGTATAAACATAAAATTTATCATTTTTTAAATCCTTTATACGATGGTAATATTGAAGGTTTATATTTTTGGTGTGAGTATCGATAGTTTTGCATCTCTACGAGCTAAGCTTGAAAAAGAGCTGAGAGCTTTTACCCCATATGTATCTCTGCCAAGAGTCCCCAAGTATGCAAGTCTTTAAAATTGTGTTTGTACCTATATGCATATTAGAGTTATATTTTCATAAACTGCATTACATTTAAATATGTTTAATTTCAAAGAATTTAGTTGATGAACACGCACAAACGGCAATAGATAAATGGCTTACCAAGTTTCAATATATATGCGAATACCTAGTTGAGAAATTGGAAACAGAACATATTCTTGCTATACTGTCACTCATTGGTACGATCCTATTTATGCTTGGTGTTGGATATATCATGATTTCCTTTGTTCGTGCAGAGGAAAGGAGCTTGAAAGACAAAGGGCATGACAAAGGAATCAATAACTGTAAGTGAAATACAAATCCTAACATATTACACAGATTACCTGGAACTTAAAGCATCATCAAAACGACGTGTCTCTCTATCAAACACTCTAGCAAACATTGTCAACTGTTATACCCGTAAGTAGTAAGGTAGAAGTGGTTACGACCTAGGTCGCCCAAGTAGCTCTTAGGAGCAGTTAAACGCAATCGCTGATGAAGCCGTCGACGTCGTAAATAAGATGGCAGCGGCATGAATTAATTCTTGATTACAGCTCATTTTGGAGGGTAGGTAGACAGAACTGATTATTGCCGACCACACAGATAACACTGGACCGCGAATTTCAACTTTTTCTCTTTACCAGAAACGCAGTTATGAAATTCGTATGTAAAATAAATAAAAATTGAGTTCATTTTTGATTCTATGGTACCTTTTTTGAGATATTTGCAATTTACCGTTATTCGAAAAACCAAACATATGGCTCCCTTTAGTTACGTATATCTCACGAACGGGTCAAGCAAAAAGGTTTACAGAATCAAAAAGACGATAAAACTTGCTATAAATGCATCATACACTGTTTTTTGCTCAACCAAATAGTTTTTGAGATATTGGCTTATCATTTCAGATTTTTGTTTTTTTTTAATTAGAAATAAGATAAGCTATCATCGATACAAAACTACGTAAGTTATAAGCGATCAAATAAAAAAGCCCAGGTTGCGCAATTTCAACTTATACCTCAAAACGTATGTATGGTATAAAGAAGAGTGAAGTATCTAGCTATGCTCTGTTTCTATTGAGTTGAAAGTTCAATTCATGAATGAAATTACCGTTATTTTTAATTTATTTATGTTTATACTTCATATATTCTAAAAATCTTTATCTTAATTTGATTTTACTATGTAGTCGAAATAATTATGTGACGCTTATTCGGTTTAGGATCGGTTCCTCTTATGAGCATTGGTTTCTCTTACCAGCAGTAATCAACCATCATTGCGAAGTCTCAGAATCCTTGATATCGATTCTCAATTAATTTCATTTGCTGGTGAAACCTTTCGGCATGTTCGTCGCCCAGATTTGCCGAAACAAAACTCAAATGTGAGTGCAGAAAATGGACTTTAAAATACATATTTACGGCTGGAAAGAAAATATTAGTTAGGTAAACAAGTTATAAAACTTTGGAAAATTAATTTTAATAAGCCTTTAATATTTACCCATTTTCGCATAATTATTGATTAAGTCATTCACTATCTTCTCGTAGTTAGGGATTCCTAACGGTGCCAATTCAAACGATGAGAGTAGTAGATTTATATTGGAACGATTTTCCGTCATCCCTTGTCAATTTTTGTTTGTTTACAAACCGGTTTCGGCGATCCGCCATCTTCAGTGTAAGTTTTCGTTCTGATCTGTGTCTATCTGTTGTCCTGTATTTATAGCTCGAATGCTGTAGGTAAAGTTAGTATGCGTGTATATAGTTCGTGCGTTAGGTTCGTGTTTCACGAATGTTCCCGAGCGGCAAGCTGCAATAGGGTTGTTTTGACACTCGTTTATTAGTTTGTTTGTCAGGCACTGCTGAACGCTATGTAATGTCAGGTAATGGTAAAAGGAATGTTCTCGAGCGGCAACTCGTTAATTAGTTTGTGGGTCAGGTAATGTTAATCTTGTGCTTGAATAGAAGTCGGTAATTTTTGTCCTTTGGTTTGTTTTGTGTGTTCGCTCGTTTATCGTTACTTGTCTGGTTATTGTACCTGCTGCGTTGTTTTGTTTTTTGTAGACTAGTTTTAGAGGTTCGAAGATTGCATCAGAATTGGTGCTAGTTTGTTCGTTTATTATTCTTCCGTCAAATGTCTTTAGTTTGTATATTTCCATGTTCTCAAGCACATTTAAGCGTCGCCCTTTATTTTGCACGTGAAGTGTTCTGGCTGTGCTTTTGATTTTAGCCGGGGTGCATTTGTTTTCATACATGTGGTTAGCAAAGTTCGATTCTGGTGTGATGGAGGGTGTCCGTGCCTTTCTGTTGTAGTCCCTCATATGTTCCCGAAATCGTGTACTTATTTTCCGTCCTGTTTGTCTTATGTAGCTGTGCTGGCATTCGCAAGTTACCTGTAGCGAGATTCACTAACTTTTTTAACGTAATTTGTCAACGATAAATTAACTTAACAATAATTTAAACAATTTTGTGATTCACTAACTGTTTTAACACAATTTGTCCACTATAAATTAACGTAACAATAATTTTAACTATCTATGCTATTCACTAACTTTTTTGTAAATTGATATTTTATCACGTTATCTGTTGGTGTCGTTGAAATATTGGTTAAAATAAAAATAAATTAAAAACAAATTTTTTGAGCAAGAAGTATTTCTATATTTATAAAAAAAGGATTTATTTAAAAAAAATATATTATAGAAAAAATGTGTCCTAGTTATTGGTATCGAACTTGCGACGTCTATTTTGTTATCCAGACGCTTGTCAGCTGCGCTACTGCGACACCAACGGCGGCGCTGGCAAATACTGCACTTAACATTTAAGCAACGTTCTAGTCAATTTCGACTGAGATGCCACATGTCATCATTTTAAACAATTAGCTGCACGTCATTGTTAAATCCGAGTTAGTGAATCGCACAATTTTTAAATTAAACAGTATACGTTAATGATAAATATCTCTATTGCGAAATTGTTAAAAGTTAGTGAATCGCGCTACTGACCCACAAACTAATTAACGAGTTGCCGCTCCAGAACATTCCTTTTACCATTACCTGACATTACATAGCGTTCAGCAGTGCCTGATGGTTCAGTTATGCTTGCATAGCAGGGCATAGCATAGCAATACACAGCACGTAAAAGAAAATGTTGATTATACTTCGCACAACGCACAACCCCTCAAAATCAGATATTCGCGAAACATACAGAATTTCATGAGCTCGCACACATTTTTTCAGCTTTTCTTCTTCCATTACAACGCTTTTATTTGTTTTTTTACTAAAATTTATAAGAATAATAAGCAAAAGCTTTGACAGTAGGTATGTTAAGTTACATAGAGATCAAAATTCAACAGACTTCTATGCCATGCTCTGGGTTGCCATGCGTTGTATAATCGAATACATGTAAAACCAATTCAACAGATATCGAAAATGACAGATCCCATGCAATGTATTGCTATGCTATGCAAGCATAATTGAACCATGACAAACAAACTAATAAACGAGTGTCAAAACAACCCTATTGCAGCTTGCCGCTCGGGAACATTCGTGAAACACGAACCTAACGCACGAACTATATACACGCATACTAACTTTACCAACAGCATTCGAACTATAAATACAGGGCAACGGATAGACACAGATTTTTATGGCGGATCGCCGAAACCGGTTTGTAAACAAACAAAAATTGACAAGGGATGACGGAAAATCGTTCCAATATAAATCTAGCATTCACCCTGTCGGAATTGATTATTGTTGATCAATTTTTTTATTTTATGGTCCAACAAAAATACCTTCCTTTATCTTGGGTTGAGAAATATCTGGAAAAATTGTTTTCAAATAGTTGAATGCTTCGCCTTCTTTGTCCAAAGACTTAACAAAGTTTTTAATGAGACCGATCTTGATGAGTAAGGGTGGAAGGACGATTTTCTCCTTCTTGACAAGAGGGGTATATTTGATGTTATACTCGACTCTTTTCGCGCAATCCTTTCCCTTTGCAGATGAAACAGCAGTGCTTGGTGTAGCCCTTTGTAGACCGCATAGCATTGCAATGACTTTGAGATCAGAACATATTTTCCAATCATGTTCTTTGTATTTGATATTTTGAGTAGTTTTTGCATTTCCTCGTAGGTTTCCTTTGTATAGACTGCATGTGCGATCGGGACAAACGGCTTTTTGTTACCAATATGCAATAATACAGCCCTTAAAATCAGGTTATTGCTGTCTATGAACAATCGCCACTCTTTTGAATCATATGTTTGAACAAACTCTTTGAATAAACCAGGAATGTCGGTGCAGTAGCATATACTGTCTTTCTTGGTATAGTGCTTAGAAAATGGTACGTGACGAGTTCTACAATATATCACCTTATCATCAGATGACACAAATTTAAATTGTTGCATACGAGAAGTGTAGATCTCGGCCTTTTCTTTGGATAATTCTAATTCTCTAATCCAAATTCAGTAGGGTAAAACCGGGATAGATGCCCCAACGGGATAGATGCCCCATATTCAAAAAATCTAACTTCCCGAGCTCGTGACTAACAATTAATTTAATAATTAGCAGCCACAGCGCATTTTAGTTATCTAAGGGCTTCGAGCAGTGAACACGCGTTTTGTTAGTATAAAACATTTTGTTTGCGACGAAATTGAAATACCCGTAAAAGTTTTAAAGGTAAGTATTGTGCTTTGTATAACTTTATAACTAGTAATAAATTCCATTATATTTTTTAGGACCTTAATAAACTGATTCATTAAGACTGCATCTAACTAAAAATAGATGTTTTTTGTTTATAATTTATTCAAACAATTCGTAGGCATCTATCCCTTTCAAAAAGGATAGTTGCCCTGATTTTTCTAGGTATAGATGCCCTTAGGGGCATCTATCCCTCCATGAATCATAAAGGAGTAAGTATATATTTTTTACATACTTTTGGAGTCTGATATATGTTTTATGTATTACTTTATGGACTTTTAACAGTTTTCAGCAAAATTATGCCGCAAAAGTACAAAAGGAAGGGACTACAGAAAGCCTGCAGGCCGCGTTCCACGAAATGAACAAAAATACCATGGGGATAAACGAATTATCCCAAAAATATGGGATTCCATCGAGGACATTAATTCGACGATATGCTGTTAAAAAAACAGCAAAGGCTACACTGGGTATGTATTCAAGATCTTGTAGTACCTACGGGATATAACAAACGTTTCTAACTATTGGTTGCCTCTGGTTTCCTATAGATTTACTAAGTAGTTTTTATTTTAGTGCAAGATTGTATGTAAAATGTATTTTTATAAAAATATAATTTTTATTTTTTTCTAAATAAACACGTAGTACCTATAAAATTGAATTTAATAAACTTTATATATGCATGCCAATTCTTGAAAGCAAACGCTTCAATTTAATAAGGTAGGTATGGCCATTGATGTACCTAACTAGATTTAGGTATCTTCTAATGATAGTAATTAAAAGATTAAAAACCCAACATGTTTAATTTATTATGGTTTTGAGTAAGGGTAGAACTACGTTGCGTTAGATTTGTGTTTTTCGCTTACATGCCATAAAGGGCATCTATCCTTCGCAATATTTTCATGGTGGGGCAACTATCCATAAGGTAGGCATCTATCCCTCAAAAAGAAGGTTTCAGGAAAAACTGTGTAAGATAGGTAAACCAAAATTTAAATAATTAAAGGTAAAATATTGAACTAGCTATATTAAAAAAAATTATTCAAATAAAACTAATATTTTCAAATTTAGGCAGCTTTTCAAAAACGTGGGGCATTTATCCCGGTTTTACCCTACAACTTGATTCCCCGCACTCAGATATTACTGTTGACAAAGGAACTGGACCTGCAACTGCCGTTGAATTTAGTACTGGTAATGTTACTGTTATTGATTTTCTATTGAACGGTAAGTAGGTTCTCTCCATATCATTGGTGTATCAAATTTTATTCGTTGTCCTGATTCCGACTGAATGAATTCTACTCGACACGATGTACACAAAGTCTTCGGTGTCCATGGTTTTTCAGTATTTTATAAGCTTTTATTTAGTTTCAGTTGACAGATGTCTGTAACGAAATCTTGCAAGTTAAATTTGATACACTTCCCGGTGTCCGATTCAGATGAAAGTCTGCACCGATGTATAACCCCGATGACAATGCAATATTATGAAAAACAAGTAAGGAAAGGGCTGTCTTCGGCTGTGCCGAAGGCTTTATACCTTTCATGAATACGCATATCTTTTTTAAGTGTCCTACATGGCCAAACCACATTTATCGGAGCAAACGGTTATATGGAAGCTATATGTTATATTACTCCGATCTGTATGACTTTCATTACACACATCACATTTATAACGGGTACCAACTTTGCAAAATTTTACGTTCATAGCTTCTTAACTGCACAATTTATAGCACAAAACCCATTTATCGGAACAATCGATTGTATGGGAGCTATGCGTTGTATTGGTCCGATCTTACTGGTTTCGACAAATGATTAATATAATACAAAATGGCGGCTCCATACCAAATTTCATCGAGATATCTCTAAAATTGAGGGACTAGTTTGCGTTCAAACAGACAGACGGACGGACGGACAGACGGACAGACAGACATGGCTAAATCAACTCAGCTCATCGCCCTGACCATTTCGGTATACTTAATGGTGGGTCTATCTCTTCTTCTTCTCATACTTACAAACATCGGACCAAAGTTATAATACCATTTCATGTTCATGAAAGGTATAAAAAAAATCCGATATGTGGCTCGTAGGTCGCTATATTTTCAAAAATCGCATTTATGGTCCGATTTGGCTGAAATTCGGAACATGTATTACTACCATGAAAAGAAATATTTCCCTGAAAAAAAATCCGTTAGGTGGAGCTGAGATCGCGGTTATAAATACTAAAAATCCTAATTATTGACCGATTTGGCTGATATTTTACGTGTGTGGTAATTATCTAATTTCCATATGTTTAAAAAAATTGGAACCGCTAGGTGGGGCGGGAGTTGCTCTATTTAAGAATTTCGAAGGTCCTGTTTTCGGTGTCGTTTAATTCATTTTTCAACGAACTTCCCGTTAAGGTAGTATCTTAAAATTTGCATCCACATTTAGTTTTTTACCCCAACGCAATATAAAAAAAAATAATTCCGATAGGTGGCGCACGGGTAGCGATATTTGAAAAATTTCATTTCCAGAAATTTTGTTTTCGATATTGTACCAACTTCCCGTTGAGCTGGGGTTTTCAAATTTTCACCATCGTTCGGGTTTCGCGGACAAAGCATTATAAAATAAAATTAAAGAAAAAACTTTTTTAAAAATAAGCTTTTATTATTGTTTAATAAAATTAACTAAGAAGTAAATTAATTTAGGAAAAAAGCTTTTCTAAGAACAAGCTTATGGGTATATTACTTGTTGATAAACAGAACTAAAAAGTAAAAAATAAAATTAAAGAAAAAAAACTTTTTTAAAAATAAGCTTTTATTATTGTTTAATAAAATTACTTAAAAAGTAAAAAATAAATTCACTGTAAAGAAGTATAACCCTTTATAAGTTCATTGTAACCTTTAACGATAGTTAGGTTTCTTCGTCTGATTATATATTTTTAACATCAAAACTTTACACTTAAATTATTAAGTCTTCCAGTCTACATCAAAGTCCCAATTAATGTTACAAATATACATATAATCATGTACAATATGGAATTATTTTATCGCAGACGAAGAAGCCTAACTATCGTTAAAGGTTACAATGAACTTATAAAGGGTTATATATACTTCTTTACAGTGAATTTATTTTTTACTTTTTAGTTAATTTTATTAAACAATAATAAAAGCTTATTTTTAAAAAAGTTTTTTTTCTTTAATTTTATTTAAGCTCAATGCCAAAATACTTGGAGTATAAAGTTTCGATACGATCTGAGAACACTCGTCGTCGCCTTATGATATTATATTAGCCAGAAATTCTCGCGTCCTCTTACTCATTTTATTCATTTCAATAAATCTCGGTTTTGAAATTTGGCTTATGAACTGAACTATCTCCGGCGAACTATACTCGCAACAAGAATAAAATTGAAAAAATCAAATCTTACCTAGACAGAAAGGTTCCTTTTAAAAGAAAAGAAATTACTACCTGCATTAGATGTAGGCTTTAAAAATATTCTGTCTTATAATTTTGAAAATCTACGTGCATACTTACCCATAAGTGACGGAAATACATGCCTACAGCAGGTTTCGAACCCAACCACTCTTCCTTTCGATGCAACGACTATACCTACTATAAAACAATTCGAGTTTTAAAAGTACTATTTGATTTACTTAAAGAGAAAGTGTTATCATTGTTATGGTGTTATTCGTTTATCCGGATAATATCCCATTTGCACTTTTTATAATTATAATATGTAAGTAGGGTTGCCAGATTGGAACGACAGCAGACCCGGAGATTTTTTCTTGTTAAGGGGCCCCATTTCTACTACTGATCCACTAGTAAAATGAATATATGTATGTAAATTTATTATTTTTATTTTTATTTGTTACATAGTTATTTCATATTGAGATCATAAATTTGTACCATATAGCGTATTCGTGTTTTTATAAAACAGTGTAATAAAATAAATAAACAAAAGAAAAACATAAATTAATAGCATGTTAGAAAAGTAGAACATCTATGTGAATATTGGAATTTGTACTGTAAATTGGGCCTTGATGAATTAACGTAATTAATGTATAAATATGTATGTATATTATCAAATGAATTCATTAAATTAAATTTTTATAAAATCCATATAATTTTTTTGAAAATGAGTACTTTTCATTATTAGATACTTTTTGTTGAGGCTCGTGTAAAAATTTTTCGAATTCATCACATGACATTTCATAATTTAACTTTGTAAATAATTCTGCTTTTACAAGTTCGACTCTCATCCTATTTCTCGAATCGGTCCATATGTTTGCCATTAAAGCAAATACCCTTTCGCAATATGCGTTGCTTACTGGTATAGAGAGGATTTTGCCAATTAGTTTTGACAGTTCTTTGAATTCCGGAGACGATGCAAATATGTTTACCCATTTCATATCTAATGGGATATCAAGACCTTGAACTGATGAATAAATTTTTGAGAGCATCTGTAATTCGTCATACAAGTTGTCTTGATTTATATCAAGTTTTACTGCGCATGCCGCTTTTAAAAAGTCATCATATGAACGCAATTCATTTTTTAAATTAATTACAGCGAAATGTTGAAATGGGCTGCTCTCAAAGTTATACCATTTCTCTAGGTACGAAATAGCTTTGGAATATACCTTAGTAACTTCAACTTCAAACGCGTGTCTTTTTTCGGGGTCAAGATGAGGCAAACTAGCATTGACTTTATAACCGAAGTATTTGTCTCGTAGCCTACTCTTAAGGTTATCCCACAGTGAAGACATTATTAAATGAACATCTGAACTCAATACCGACTTTGACTCGAGTGGTTTAATGGTTCTTTCAAAAATTTGCATAAAGTGATGGACAAAATATAAGTAGCATTCAGGCAAGGTAGCAGTCTCAGTTAATAGATTTAAATTAGCATCGATTTGGTCCTCTACAAAACTCCAAATTATCTTATTTGTGTCATCTTGTCAATGCTGGCGGAAGTATGTTTTTTTAGCGGGCCAACAATTAATTATTCTTTCAACTGCAGGGAAAAGTGATAACCACCTCGTGACGACATGGCGCAATACAGTTTCGTACTTTATTTCTAAGAACTCAAAACATTCTTTTAATTTCTCTACTTTTTTGAACTATTCGAAAACTCCGCAAATATTTTCAGAACAAAATTTTCGACATCGAAAGTTAAAAGCTTGCATGCATTTCTGGCAGCATTATGAATTACGTGAGCATTGGAGTTACTTTTAACGATATTGGAATTTATCGTTGTAAGTTTTTGATAAACGGATTTGTGTTGACCGTAATTTACTGCAGCATTATCTGCTGAATAAGAACTAACATTCCCAATATCAAGGTCACATTTCCCTAGACAATTGAGGATCTGTTTCGTTATTGCTTCAGAAGACTCATTAGGGTCTTCAAAAAATCAATCAATTTTTCCCTAATGCCCTTCTTTGTATTAAAATATTTTATAGCAATCGGAAATAATTTGCGATTACCTTTATTTGAGGCATCAATGGCAATTGAAAAAAATAATTTAGAGTCTTTTGGTACTGAAATTTCATTAAGAACCAATTCAAGTGATTGAGGAGCTAATATATTTTCAACCAATGCCTCCGCCTTGGTTTTTCCACATTTTACTTTTTTTGGAATGCTGCTTTCCGAAAATAATTTGCAGTTCAATTTAACTCCGCAGTCAATACTAATGTAACTGTTGTGATGACATACTCCATGATAAACTTGTGTTAATTCAGCTATGGCTACATTCAATTCATCGGGAGAGTCTACAAAATTAAGATGTTTTTATTCGTCATCAATTAAAAAAAAAATTAGATTACCTTTTCTTATTAAAAAAGCTGACATAGTTTCACTTGTTGCAACGTCCTTTGCTTTTTTGCGGTGCGAATCACTATTTAAATCTGTTTTTACTGCCTTTTCCCAGTCGTGTTTCACTGTAAATCTGGTTTTACATATTGCACATTCTGCAGTAGATGTGTCCACTTTTCTAATCCAAGTGCCGAACTTATCGTTAACCAGCCAAGAATCTTTGAAACAACAATACGATTTCTTTTTTCGTGGCGTTGACATTTTTGGATAAATTAAATCAATTTATAAACACGCGCAAATTATTGCAAATTTTTGTGAAACAGCTGTTTTGCTTAGGGAATGGTGTTGCCTATCGAATCGATAATAGCTTCGATAACGATAGGGTGCTAATGTACCAAAACTAGATACGTCTTTAATTTACAAACCTTCTATCATGAATACTCTTGGCCTATAAAAATTAATAATACAAAAATTAGAAAAATTTCCCTGAGATTCCCGGAGTTTTTATTGCATTCCCGGAGAAATTGATGGTTAACCCGGAGCCCGGATATTTCGCTCGAAACCCGGAGAATCCGGGTGAAACCCGGACATCTGGCAAGCCTATATGTAAATGATATTTACCACGTTGATTTTTAATTAGTAACAAATTTATTGATGTCTTCGGCTATTGACTTACGACTGACTTTAGCTTCACTCAGGACAGCGAGTCGAATTCTTAGCTCTATGCAGAGAAGGTACATAAACAACATGTATAAATAACACTGGTCGATGGCCAAAATTTACCAGAGACGCCACACAGTGCCGCGAGTCAATACAAATGATGGACAAAAATAGAAGGAGTGGTCCGAATTGGCTGAAGCTTCACACCTTAAAGTACTATGCCACGCTAATTTCAAAAATGACCGGTTTTTCTGTACCGGTTACTCATTTCGAAAAAACCGAGTTTTTCTCGAATTCTTGTATGAAAATATTTTTTGCGGACATTTGTTGATATAAATAGAATGAGTCACCAGAATGGGTCGAAAACTCACACCTGAAAGGACTATATCACCCCAATTTCAGAAAATAAATCTGTGATTTTTTTTTTAATTTGATAAAAAGGTATAAAAGCCATATTCTTTGTAGACATATGTTTATAAAAAACGAAGAACTGGCCAGAACTGGTTGAGACTTTACATGCTAAATTAAGAAATAAAATACATTTTTCAGTACCGGGTACCCATTGCAAACAAATTTTTTTTTTTCACATTGCTATATGAATGACAAATAAGGCATAATCCTTACTGATTGTGGTGTTTGTAAATCAGCAAGGAATGGCCAGAACTTATTGAAACTCAACACCTAAAGTGTCTATATTACGCTTATTTACAAAGAGTAATCGGTTTTCTCGCAACGGGTACCCATTGAAAAAAAAACCGGGTTTTTGCACGTTATTATATAAAAGTGAAATGTGGCATATAATTGTTTACATATGTTCAGAAAAATATAATTTTTAGCTATAATTTAAATAATAATAATAATTTAATTTTAATTTTATACAATTCTTTGATTATGAATTGGATTTAAAATAAAGCATAATCGCTGTTGACTATATGAATAAAAAATGAACTATTTTTTTATAATGAATCAGTTTCAGAGTCTTCGGAAGATTCCATGTCGTTGTCTGCTTCATCACTTTGAACAATATAATTTTTAAAGCTGAGGTCAGAACCCTTCGAATATTTCTTTCTCTGTTTTATATTTCTTTTAAATGCAACTAAATTAAGACAAATAAATCAAAACATAGCTTAAAAATCATTACCTATTGGTAAATCAAAATATTTAATTACATCACATCCATGTACCAAAACTTTATGCACAGAACTTGGCATGTTATACCAACCATAATTTTTAGGTATAACTCTCTTGTTTCGGTCAACAAAACACTAAACTCTTGGGTTTTTATTTCTTTTCCACAGGAGAGGGCTCTAAGCGCCAGAAAAAAATTATGGATTAGTGACTTTTCCAGACGAGTAATTTCTGCGGCAACATCAATATTTTCAAAAAAACGTCGAGCTGTATTACCAACATTAGTTGCACCAAACCCTTGTTTTACTTGGTCAATTATCAAACCTGTTTTATCTTTGAATTCTTTTTGTATGCGGGTTTTAGTTTCAATAAATTTAGCCCTATTTTCTATTTTGACTTGCCATGTCTTAACCTCCTGCGTACATTTGTCCTACACATAGTACATTAAAAATTGGATGCTTTGTACGCAGGAGGTTAAAAGGCAGACGGTAGGCTATATGCAATAAACATTCAAAGAATCGAATCCAGCAATGGAGGGTTGATAACCCAAACTTATAATGATTTGGATTTGGTGTTTTGTCTTGTTGAATATTGTTCATTTCTGTCGGGCTTGCATGACATATAAAACATCTACTCGAAGAATTTGTGTTTGTTAAAACATTACCTACTGCACCGTCAATCATAGTGCAGTGCATGACGTAGGAAATTTCAGCTATTCCCTTCTTATTTTTGAAAATATCGCATTCAAAATCATCAATCATCTGGAGTATTTTATTATACTCAGAATGAATTAACTCTTTTCTTTCTTTTGTATAAATAAATTTCACTGGTCTACAGAAGAGAGTAGAAGAAGGATTTCGATTGGCCCATATTTCATTACCTGATGAGGAATCGATGAGCCTTAAATTGTGAAAAAAGTTAAAAAATTTACAATATATACATTAGAAACTTACTGATTTTTTGCTTATATCGACTGTGCCCAGAACTACCATCCATTCCCCATTTACATATGTATAAGTGAAAGTTTGCCCACTGAGTGTTTGTCAGAACAAACTTCTAAGACGTGTTTTGATGTAATATGCTGCATATTATATGCATAAGAGCCTTTAAAATTTAAATTCACTTCTGCTTATTGCGGTCTGCCTCTTTTTCCCGTACTGGTACTTGGTATCTGTAATTTATATTCAATTTACTAGTTAAAAACTTTCACATTACCAAGCATACATTAGTTGCGTTCCAGTTTGCTGACCTGGGTCGGATCACGGTCATAATTTAACAGGAACGATGCGGGTCAGCTGCATGAGAGTTGTTTGTGTAAATAAGTGTGTATACATATGCATGTTTGTGCTACTAAGCAAATAAGGGTTGGCTGTCAAAAAATCTACTACAAAAAAATCTACTACTACGGATCCGAAACTGACCCAGAAAAATATCAAGATCACAGCGTTGTTGTTGCATTTACATGCAAAATTTTATACAGGTCTGGGTTTGTGTTTAACTGGAACACGCCAAACAAATACATTATCGGGATCTTCTGTTTCAAATACAGTCCATTGAAGCCAAGAAGAGTTCAAATCAACAAATCGCTCTTTTATACAGAAAGCTTGCTTCCACTTGTGGTTCATTTCAGCATTGAACATAGTTATACACTTTTGATCTCAAAACATTTCTATCAAATTTAACATTATTTAACTTTTCACAAACAAAAGAAAAACTTTGCTTTCGATAAATTATTTTCAAGTGATATAAACAAGTG
Source organism: Sphenella marginata (assembly GCA_951509765.1). Lineage (NCBI taxonomy): Eukaryota > Metazoa > Arthropoda > Insecta > Diptera > Tephritidae > Sphenella > Sphenella marginata. The sequence continues at coordinate 45,271,185 of OX608079.1, read as the reverse complement.
CTGATTTACCTTCTGCGCTCACTTGCTTTCACACGTACATACTTATGTGCATTAGGATGGTTATTAGGGCGGGTCGATTCATTAACCGATATCGCGCCATCGATTTTTCGATAGGTTTTGGGCTCAGGAAAAAAAAGTTCCACTACGCATACCACAAAAAATAATTTTCGAGCCTGCGAAATTTCATTTTTTTGAATTTTCTTCGACTTGGATTTTTAAGGTTTTCTTCATGACCTACTAAACAAACTTTCATTTGGTTTGCAAATTTCCATGTAAACCCTTTCCGACCCAAAAATGTCCGCTAAAAACGTTGGCGATAACAGTTTTTTGAAAAAAACAATATTTTTTGGGTTTTGGGGAGTGTTTTGGTCAAAAAATCTATTCTTTCGCTATTTTTTTTTTAAGGGTTTCTTCAGCATACATGCAAACACTTTTTCGATTAAAACGAATTTGTCTCACATATCCTGTCCCACTCAAAATTATGCGCTAAAAACGTTGGTCATAACAGTTTTTTGAAAAAAAAATTTGTTTTCGGTTTTGGAACATATTTTGGTTGAAACATCTACTTTTTCAATTTTTTTTCATTTTCAAGGCTCCAAATCATTTTTTATGTATTTTTTTCGGTGTAAATTAGCGTAGTCCCATTTGAATTCATGTGCTAAAGACGATGGTAAATTCAGTTAAAAAAAAAATTATTTAATGGAGTTTTAGATGAATTTTGGTCGAAAAAACCATTTTTTTAGATTTTTCATTGACAAAACTCTATTTTAGTATTCATTTGGCGATATAATGAAAAAATCACTGAAATTTCCTTGTTTTCTCTTCCTGGTGCGATTTCATATGTATTAGTGATCGATATTAGTGACCGATATTCAGACATCAATGTCGATCATTGACAAATGCAAAACCAAGTAAGTAGTTGGGAAAATAACTGAGGCTAGGTTTTGCATTTATCACGCCTTACTTGGTTTTGTGGTGTCATGGGAGATTTAACAAACTTACGTATATAGTTATGTATTAATACTAGTGCTGTGCGATTAATTGATTAATCAAAATTTTGAGTAATCATAATATCGATTACTCAATTAATCGATTAATTATGATTTTCGTTTAATCAAAAAGGGTCTTTACTTGATTAATCAAGATTTTGATTAATTAAAAAGAAAATTAATTGAATTATCGCCTTTTTGATTAATCGTTTTTTGAATAAAATGATTAATCATATATTAAAACGGAAGTTCCTTGATACTTCAACCATTTATTGCATCTTCGACATTTTGCCAATTCACGATCGGCAAATACCTCAAAATTTTCTTAAATTTTTTTTATTTTTAATAATTTGAAGCATATTTGGTTTTTAATTTTTTTTTCTTTTCAACTATTACATGGCAAATTCGAAATTATGATTACTCAAAATTTTGATTAATCAATTAATCGCACAGCACTAGTATTAATACATAACTATATACGTAAGTTTGTTAAATCTCCCGTGACACCACAAAACCAAGTAAGGCGTCTTAAGGCGTGATAAATGCAAAACCTAGCCTCAGTTATTTTCCCAACTACTTACTTGGTTTTGCATTTGTCAATGATCGACATTGATGACTGAATATCGGTCACTAATATCGATCACTAATACATATGAAATCGCACCAGGAAGAGAAAACAAAGAAATTTCAGTGATTTTTTCATTATATCGCCAAATGAATACTAAAATAGAGTTTTGTCAATGAAAAATCTAAAAAAATTCATCTAAAACTCCATTAAATAATTTTTTTTTTTAACTGAATTTACCATCGTCTTTAGCACATGAATTCACATGGGACTACGCTAATTGACACCGAAAAAAATACATAAAAAATGATTTGGAGCCTTGAAAATGAAAAAAATTGAAAATGTAGATGTTTCAACCAAAATATGTTCCAAAACCGAAAACAAATTTTTTTTTCAAAAAACTGTTATCACCAACGTTTTTAGCGCATAATTTTGAGTGGGACAGGATATGTGAAACAAATTCGTTTTCATTGCAAACCAAATGAAAGTTTGTTTAGTAGGTCATGAAGAAAACCTTAAAAATCCAAGTCGAAGAAAATTCAAAAAAATGAAATTTCGCAGGCTCGAAAATTATTTTTTGGGGTATGCGTAGTGGAACTTTTTTTTCCTGAGCCCAAAACCTATCGAAAAATCGATGGCGCGATATCGGTTAACTTTCGTCCATACAAATCAACCCAGCCTAATGGTTATATTAAATTTATATTATATTAGAAACTTTAGGCCTTTTAGGTATATTGTTACGCATACTTAAAGCAGTTTAAATTTCAAAATTTAAGAAAAATCAGTGAAGATTTAATTAAAATATTTTTTTTTTGTGTTAATGGGTAGGAACATTATATCAAATACAATTTATACATGAAATTTTAAACTCGCGTTGAGCATTATCTTCCACCAACGTGTCGATTCTGAGCGTAACCGGAAACTTTGTACCCAGAAGATTATCTAACCAAAAATCGTAACCGGTCCATGTACCCGCGATTCTAGCGCGCATGGCAACGCTGTCAAAAACAAACAATGCGCAAAAGAGAATAAAAGGCAAACGCGCACGAAACTTCGCCTAAAAAAGTGCTCATATTGTTTATTAATTCTTGTGAACTAGTATGTGTACAAAATTTGTGGTATTTTCTGTCCACAAAAATATTTACAAAACACGTGCAATTTTTCGTGGTTACGAGACGTTACCACCTCTTTCGGTGGTTACGAAATTGAACTGCAACTTAAGCCAGCTCTTCTGCAACTTAAGCCAGGGTTCTTCAAATCAACCTGCATCACTCCAAGGCAGCTTCGGCTGCCCTTCTCTTGCGCCTCGGCGAAACAGCCGAAGAGCTCGTACTTATCCAAGAACCTTGGATCGTCGGTAACAAGGTGTGCGGACTAACCTCTGATGCCTACCAGGTGGTTAAGCCCCCAACTACAGGTAGGACCAGAGCTTGCATCCTTGTTAAAAAGACCCTCTCTCACTTTCTGTTATCCAATTTCAGCGACGCAGATACAGCGAGCATCAGCCTCGAAGTTGAAGGCAAGCAAATCTGGCTTACTGCAGCCTATATGGCGCACGAAGCCCCCGAATTTCCATCCAGATGCCTAACAAACGCAGTGATGGAGGCAAATCGACGAAAGCTGCCGATGATTATAGGAGCTGACGCCAATGCACACAACTTAGTATGGGGTTCGACTGACACCAACACCAGAGGTGAGTGCCTTCTTGACTTTATTCTATTACACAATCTGTATATAAGCAATTTAGGAAGCGAACCAACGTTCGTTACCGCAAATAGAAAGGAAGTCCTTGACATTACGCTAATCTCTGGCCCGGTACTGGGCCAAATTGAGAACTGGCATGTCTCAGGGGACAACTCCTTCTCTGATCATAAATACATTTGTTTCCGTCTCCTTGTGAGGCCACCTACTCTTGCAGCTTACAGAAATAGGAAGAGAACGGATTGGAACGTTTTCAGGAACGTTCTATCACACTCGCTCTATAAACACGCTTCTCACGGTAGACTCGGCCTACCGCAAAGACCTGATGAAGCGCACACACATCTGAAAAACGGGTCAGCTTCGATCGGTGAGCTCGACTCATCGTCTAAAATTGACGAGGCGGTAGACTCGATCACAGAGTCCTGTAACGCTGCTTTTAACGTCTCCTGTCCGGTTACCAGACCGAGGAAAAAGACGAGACCACTTTGGTGGAGCTCCGAAATTTCCCAGCTCAGGAAAAATAGCAGGAGATTGTTTAATGAAGCTAAGCGGACTGGTTCTTGGCACGAATACAAGCAGGCCTTGAAAATTTTCAAAAAAGCAGTCAACAAAGCCCAGAAGAGTTCATGGATGGACTTCTGTACCAGCATTGAAACAAACTCAGAGGCAAATAGACTGCGTAAAGTTCTATCTAAGAGTCCCACTGTTCCGACCTTCATCCAGAAACCGGACGGAGACTGGACATCGTCCAGCGGCGAAATGGTCGAACTCCTAATGGAAACGCACTTCCCAGGCTGTTCCACGGAGCCACCTACAGCCGACAATGGCGATACAATTTACAACTCTTTAGAGGGGATAATCCTCCCCAAAAAGTCGAATGGGCAATTGGAACCTTCGACCCTTTTAAATCTCCGGGACCCGACAACATCTTTCCCGCCGAACTTCAAATGGCCAGAGGCATTCTCTGTCCCATTCTGTCTGAGATCTACACATCATGTCTTAGGCTATGCCACGTTCCGCACAAATGGACCGAGGCCAAGATAGTCTTCATACCAAAAGGAAGACGAGTCTCGCACTCAAAACCAAAGGACTTTCGGCCTATTAGCCTTACGTCCTTTCTTTCTAAGGGTAAGTCCGTGGAAACAGCACTCCATGCTATTACCACAAAGATAGAAAAGGGACTTGCCTTCAAGGAGTACACGCTGGGTATCTTTCTCGACATCGAAGGAGCCTTCAACAACGTACTTCCGCAGGCCGTCATCGAGTCCCTTCGGGGAACGGGACTGGAACCTCCGCTTGTGGAATTCGTTAGCCAGCTCCTGGCAAAGAGAACTATCCATGCTAATCTAGGTGAGGCCTCAATAGTGCGATACGCATCTCGAGACACTCCTCAAGGGGGAGTCCTATCTCCTTTACTGTGGAACCTAACCGTAAACACCTTACTTCTGGAACTGGACAACACCGGTTGCCAAATCATTGCCTACGCCGACGACATCGCTCTTACGGCCACCGGCAGGCATCTTCAGACCCTAAGTGAACTGCTCCAATCGGCCCTGAACCTCGTGGAGGACTGGGCTATGGTAAGCGGCCTTAGCGTAAATCCTTCTAAAACGGAAATGGTCCTTTTCACAAGAAAGTACAAAGTACCAGTTTTTACACCACCCCGCCTAAACGGGGTTAGGCTCACGCTCTCCCAAGAGGTCAGGTACCTCGGCGTTATCTTAGATAGCAAACTCAACTGGAACAGGCATGTTGAGGACAGATCCAGGAAAGCTATCACTGCCCTTTATGCATCCAAAGCAGCCGTAGGGAAGAAATGGGGTTTGAATCCCCGTGTGATGCACTGGCTGTACACCGCTGTGGTTAGACCCATCCTCTTCTATGGTGTTGTTGTATGGTGGCCTGCACTAGAACGAAACAGCATCACTGGAAGGCTGGGTAGAGTACAGCGGTCTGCGGCGGTGCTTATTACGGGGTCACTTCCATCCACGCCTACCAAAGCTTTGGAAGTCATGCTCAACCTACTCCCGGTTGACTTGTACGGTAAACTCCAAGCAAGCTATAGTGCAGTAAGATTGAGCGCTGTTCAACGATGGAATGACACCAGATTTGGACACGCAAAGATCTTGGAGACCATACCCCAAAATCTGAAAACCGTGGACTACACCACACCTATAGGCCACGGCCCAAATACCAAGTTCTCCACCAAAATCCCTGCGAGGGAGGAATGGGAGGACAGACACATTCTAAACCCGCATTCAGACTCCATATTTACAGACGGCTCGAAGCTCAACGGCAGGGTGGGCAGCGGCGTCTATTCGGAGGATCTGTCACTATGCTTAAGCATTCGACTACCCAGCCACTGCAGCGTATTCCAGGCGGAACTTACGGCCATAGAGGAGGCTGCACGCTGGCTTTTATCGGAAAACCGCACATCTGTGTCCATATATAGCGACAGCCAGGCAGCGATCAGGGCTCTTCAGGGTAGTAACTCTACCTCGAAAGTAGCTCAAGACTGTAGGCAGTTGCTCAACGAATTGTCTTCGAAATGCTCCACAGCGGTGGTATGGGTTCCAGGCCATAGCGGCATTCCTGGAAACTGTGCTGCCGACGAGCTGGCAAGGGAGGCCACGGAGCACACCGAGGAGAACCACACTGGGAGCATCTCCCCGCCTCTTGCCACGACTAAGCTCTGGCTCCTACGTGAGTTCGAAAAGAAGGCAAACTCTAGATGGGCTAGGGAAACGACATGCGAGGTGTCCAGGTTAACTTGGCCCCGCATTTGCAACAAACGAACAGAGTCCATGCTCAAACTCGACCGACCCTCTCTTGGTCATTTGATAGGGGTGCTCACGGGACATTGTCTCATGGGTGTACACGCTAGGCGCATGGGGGCCCCTTCTAATGACTTCTGTCGTAGCTGCAGGGACGAGGAGGAAATTGAAAGTGTCGAGCACTTCCTCTGCAGCTGCCCCGCTCTAGCCAGAACCCGGCTGGAGTGCCTAAGCAGGGGCCTACTCCTCGGACTAGCGGAGATAGGCTCTGCCGAAATTGGGGACATCCTGCGCTTCATTAAGCGTACAGGGTGGTTCTTCCAATGAACACGTACACTTTAAGGTAGAAGGGACGTTAACCCGCTCAGTGGTATCACAATGGGCCAGCCGGCCTAAGTGTGCCTCTCGGCGCTGCAGAGAGGCAGCCACCTTACCTAACCTAAGCCAGCAGAATACCAAAAGGGTGTAAAAGTTTCCAAGTTATTTGTTTGCCGGTAAAATGACTGTTGTTACCACTCTAGAATCGACCCGTAATTTTAAAACGTTGAACTAACAGCTGACTTACTCCGAATCAGCACACACACACAAACCACTCAGGGTACCTTGTATGCCATTATAAAGCAATGGGATTTTAATGCTGAAACATTGAAAGTGAAGACAAAAAACTCCCAGTTTTAACAACTTATCAGATGCTAGTAATTGTACATTTCATTATAAATAAAAGTTTCTAATTTTTGCTGTCAAGCAACTCTAAACGTTAATTCCTCCATTCCACTTTGTCGGAGTACCATCATCCACTACCTTACACTCCGATTCGTAAAAAAGATGCCAAACTATTCGAGGTAAACAATGGTTTAGTGCTTATGCAGATGAAGAGTAATAGGTATGCTATTTATTTTTATTTTCTTTTTGTTCGCCCTTCGTCTAATCAGTGGGCGCTGTAAGATCGTTCGATTTAACACTGCTCCATATATACATAAATACATAAATACATATATATACATATGTAAATCTTCGTATACCTTTGTCTTTGGCTTCCATACCTTGATGCAAATTTTAGTATTTTGATTAGCTGATAGTTTGTTCGTTATAGAGCACGATGTACCTCTTGATTTTTATTTTTTTGGCATTATTACCTTTAATTCCATACCTTATTTTTGAAAATCGAACCAAAAATTTAGACCTTAGGGCATTCACAAAAAGTATTATAAATATAGGTCAGCTAAAATAATACCAAAAAAAAGCCATTTAGTCACTTTTTCAAAATTGAAAATCTTAAATTATTGGATGAGATATCGATTGTTTCTGCTAGTAGAAGGTCCAAACTACAATAAACAAAAAACAGAATTTCACCGTATTTCATGGTGTTTTTTTTTTGTCTTCTGATCTTGCTAGGAATAAAAATGAATTTTATGCATTTTTAACTGCGACCACTTTTATGTGCGAAGCGCCGAAATGTAACGGTATGTAGAAATTAGGTGTACTTTGAGAGGGTGCGTGAGGCTGAAAGTTGTTTTTATTACAAAATAACTTATGAACTTCTCTTAGTTGGAGTTATAGCTGTAACTTGACATCATGTATATTTCCGTTATGAAATTCGTATGTAAAACCACCCCCTGATTTCGAAAATCGAGTTCATTTTTGATTCTATGGCATACATTGTTTTTTGCCCTTGCTGTTCTTGAAGCTGCTTTGCTGCAGTGTTTGCAACTGATTCAAATGACCGACTCATTCGCCGATTCAAAACCTTTTTTTCTGTCCGCATTAAACTGTTTTTGAAGTTATTATTATTATTTTGTTTTTTTCTTTATTGTTTTGAATAAGCAAACTGTGAATGCAATTTTTTATATTTATAATAGTATTTATAATAATGTTTTTAACAAAATTTATTTATTTATGTAATATAGAAAATGTTTGGAATAAAAAAAAATTATAAATAAAATTTTATACATTTTAAAAAGTAGAAAGTATGTTGTCTCTAATTCTATTTGCTGTGGAAGTATCATCAGGGTCATTGCTTTGGTCGTCTTCCTCTTCCTCTTGACGGATTTCATCATATTCGTTTCCATTCAAATCTTCGACTTTGTAAAAAATGCAAATATTATGTAGTGCACAAGCAACGTTTATTATTTGACTGGCTTTTCTTGGTGAGTAATGCAACTCTCGAGCTCCCAGCAAACACCGGAACCGGTTCTTTAAGACTCCAATCGTCCGATCTATTATATTTCGAGTTTTGGAGTGCCCTATGTTGTAGGTATGTACTTTGCCGACTGCCTTGACTTACGGAACGATACGGTGTCATAAGCCATGGTTACAATGGATACCCAGCATCGCCTGTTAAAAAACCGATTAACTATTTAAACCTTACTAAGAAACGTACATAATTTAATACCTAACATCCATGTGTTCCTTTCACCTTCATGATATCGACGTTCCATATAATTCCTGAGCTTGCTCAATCTCCATACATGGGAATCGTGATTGCATCCAGGATACCTTGCATCAATGCTCCTTATGCGCATTTTGTGATCGCACACCTGAAATAAATAAATTGATACAATTAATTCCAATTATCTGTTTGATTTCATGAAACACAATCCTCACCACCATAGCATTGATGCTATAAAACCCTTTTCTGTTGTAATATAGAAAATCTTCTTCGGACGGCTTGATTATTTTTATATGAGTACCATCAACGCACATGATGCATCCTGGGAAACCAGCTTTCGCATAAAATTCCTGTTTGGCTTCTTGTTTCTCTGCTTCACTTTGTTCGAACTTTATCCACTGTGGGCATAACTTTCGTTGCATTACCTCCAGAAAGTTTGACAGTGACTTTGACACGGTCGGCTGTGCCATTCCAACATTTTAGTCTGCGCCCACTCCATGTTGGTAACTGCCTTCCGCAAAACACCTCAAAGCAGATACCACAATGTTAAGCGGAGATAACGCAGTCGAGCTTCTTGTGGTCGTTTCTTCCGCATAAGTATCTAGCACATACTTAAATGCGTCCTTATTAAGTCGAAAGTTTTTTGAATCTAAAAAAAGTTAAGCAATTGTATTAAAACATTCACTTTCACGTGCAATTACCTACCTTTCGTCATTCATCTGGAATGGATCGCACATATCTCACAGTCTTCTCCTTTCCATTCTTATTTGAGCATTCTCAGATGCGCTGCTCTCCTCCTCGATCAACAATATTGCCGCGGATATCGATTCCATGCTTATGAAAACAAACAAAAACTTAAATAGCATTTACAACCTCAGCCACCAAAACACCAATCTAACAATTTTACTAACACCATTAAAACTAGGGTAAATTAATCCATAAAACTTCACTCCTTTTATTTTAAAATGCTCAATACATATGTAATTGTTAATTTACCTAATTAAATTTATAAATTATGATGAAATTTTAATTTTATATCAACAGAACTAATTTGTGTAATGTGCTTTGTTATGTTTCTATTTCACACATTCCAAGGCAAACAGCTGACTTCGAAAAACGTATGGCTCTTCCTCTTCTTCTTTCGATCCAAGCGTAACCCAGAATGCATATTTACGATCCAAGCGGAGCGTAAAGCTCTGTTTAATAAGAAAAAAGATAAGCTATCATCGAGGAAAATCGATGCAAAACTACGTAAGTTATAAGCGATTAAATAAAAATACAGGGGTTGCGCAACTTCTGTACAAATGTACATATATTAAAGGTATAAAATGCAAATGGGATAGTATTCGTATAAACGAATAACTCCATAACAATGATAATACTTCTTCTTTAAATAAATCAAATAGTACTTTTAATACTCGAATTGTTTTATAGTAGGAAGAGTGGTTGCATCGAAATTAAGAGTGGTTGAGTTCGAAACCTGCATGTAGTTATTAACATGTATTTCCGTCACTTATTGGTAAGTGTGTAGGAAGATTTTAAAAATTATAAGACACAGAAAACTTTTAGAGCCTACATCTAAAGCAGGTAGTATTTTCTTTTCCATACCCAGACCCATACATCACAAATTTAAATGTTCTTTAACTTTTCTGAAACTGCATATTCTGATGCCTAAAATTATACCCCAGAAATTTTTTTTGGTTGTACAAATTTTTCTGTATTTGATAGAGAATTGGTGATATGGTGGCATATCCCAGTAACCAAAAGATCAAAAAAAGACTCCTTTCGGATCCATAAAACGCTCATTTCTCTGAGCTTTACCCTCCAAAAAAATGAAGCGAAAAATCGTTCTACGCGGGCACTCCAACGGAAGTCATAATTTAAAATTAAAATCTTTGCTAGTTGTTAGGCTGCCGTGTGGCTTGCCGGAATTTGTTCTAAAAACTTGTTGATGGTTGATGTTTTGAAGGTTGAGCTTGTGGTGAAGGTGTAAGTACATATCACCATCCTTTTTCAGTTCCACGGTGGGGCTAATGCTGTTACCCATTTTACGTAAAACCATTCCAACACTTATATTTATGCTGCCAGTCTTCTGGATGTCTTCTGTTTCCTGTTGTAGGTTTCATTCAAAAACATTTGCCGAAAAGAAGTCCAAATATGGCCGCAACACTTGTCAACGCTATATAAAATATCAGAATTTTCTTCTCGCCTGCTGTCCTGGCGGGATTATGACTGGCTGATATTAAGCCTGGTCTGGATCGCCATGTAAGTGAAGTAACACTGGAGTTTAGCGTGTGATCCAAAAGTGAGTGTTTATTAAAAATTCTTTCTCTTTTTATACAAATTATTGACTTACACGTATAAGCTTAAACACTAATACTTACAAACTACTTTCCTAATGTGTAAATATGTATAATATGTAGAAATGTCTAGCGTCAGCATTTTGCGATCAAGTGCTGTCATATGTAACCAAATATGCGGCATGTGCTAGTGAAGTTGAACTCCCGCTGAGTTCATGATTTATCTAGGTCACTGGTGTTTGTTTATTGTGACGAAATATTCTGAAGTCAACAGCCTGTTCGTCACACTACACTATGCTCTGTTTCTATTAAGTTACAAGTTCAATTTATGAATAAAATTATGCGGAAGAAACGACCACAAGAAGTTCGCTTAACATTGTAGAAAATTTTTTTGTTAGAGTCAACTGGAGTAGCGATGCCAGAGATTTCTACAAAAGAAGAATTTGACAGAGTTTTCAAAAAATGCGAAGACACATTTAAAGAATTAATAGCAATTTCCACTAAATTACTTCAGGAAGATAGCAAGACAAAACAGGGACCGAAACCGATCACCATAGAAGAATATCGGCAACGGAATAAAATCCGCAAAGAAATAGAAACACCCAAAATACCATCCCCAGGAAAAACCCCACACAGAAAAAGAGGGGGCAAAGCTTTCAGAAAAAGGAAAAAATTAGCACTAACATATGTAAAACTAAATTTGGCCACTAGCGCCACAGAAAGAGCAAATTTACAAAAAGAAATAAAAGAGCTAAGAAATACAAAATAAATAAATAAAAATTTTCTCATTGAAAAAAAATAATAAAAATCCCTTATCTACTAATTTTATTCAAAATGGCATGGTGGAAAACCGCTCTACATGCGATACTTATAGGTTTGGCAGGATATGAATTCGGTAAGGAAAATTCAGGCGAAAAGAACTTGGATAACCAAGTAGTAAAATACGAGCAAAAAATTGTCACAGAAGAAAGTCTTGACAAATGGCCAACTATTTACGTATGCGTAATTGCGCTTTTAATTGTCACAATCGCAATTCTTACGGAAAATTGCATAAAGAATAAAATTAGACAATTGAATAACGTACAGCAACGCATATAAACACATCCCATCCCAATCGCCCAAACCGGTAATTACCCAAAACCAAAACGTCACAATGCCACAAACCATTGTGGACTTTATTAAAACTGCCTCATCAGTGCTACCAGAGTTTGATGGTAAGCCAGAGAACTTACAAAGTTTCTTAGACGCCCTTGACATACTCGATCAAATCAAAGAAGCCCACGAAGCCTTAGCGGTAACAACAATAAAAACCAAGCTAGAAGGTACGGCAAGAAACTTTATTAGTACTGAAAACACGATAACCCAAATAAAATCAAAATTAAAATCTGCAGTAAAAGGAGAATCAGTAGAAGTTTTAACAGCAAAACTCCTGAACATCCAACAAAGCAGTAAAACTGCAAATCAATATACAGCGGAAATAGAAAAAATTACCAGGTCATTGGAAGGAGCTTATATTTCGGATGGACTCAACCCAGACTTGGCAACGAAATACTCAACACAAGTAGCAGTCAAAGCTATGTGTAAAAACAGCTCCAATGACAAGGTCAAAATGATCATGCAAGCTGGAACGTTCACCACAATGAACGAGCAAATTTCTAAATTCACCAACAGCTGCACTGAAATAACAGGCAGCTCAAACACAATTCTGAATGTACAACGACAAGGTCAATACCGAAGTAATTTCCGTGGAGGTTACAGAGGTAACAACTATGGAAACTACCAAGGCAGGAGATTCAGACCGCAACCAAGATACAACAATAACTTAATACAAAACAACAATTCCCAGAGAGGAGCACAAGCACAGAATGGCAACAGACCCTATAGCCAGACACGCAACGTGTGCAGTTGCAACCAGACGGAAAACCAAGAGACTCCACTTCAAGACCAATAAATAGAAAAATATGTGTACTAAACCTACACCTAAACAGTTTTATATCTACAAGGACATCATTAAATAATTCAATCTCAAATTTCTTAGTTGACACAGGAGCCGATATCTCCATTATTAAAAAACATCAAATTAGCAGTAATAATAAGATAAATACAGACCAAATAACAGATTTAAAGGGCATTGGTCAGGGTATAACTAGCACACTAGGTACAGTTAAAGCGGACTTAAAAGGCGATGACCGTCTAATTTACCATAAATTTCAGGTCGTAGAAGACAATTTACCAATTCCATGCGATGGAATAATAGGACTAGACTTTATAAAGAAATACAATTGCATTTTAGACTATGACGAAACGGACGATAAATTAATCCTAAGACAATACTATAAAACAATAACTATGAACCTAACAAATTGTCTATCTGTCAATACAATCACGATCCCAGCTAGGTCGGAAGTCACCAGGCAAGTTAAAGTAATTACAAATAACAAAAACATTTTTATACCTCACCAACAATTATCAGAAGGCATCTTCATAGCAAATACAATCACAAACACAGATCAAACTTTCGTTAGAATTATCAACACAACATATAAAAACGCAACTATTGAAAACTACAAAATCGACACCGAAAATCTAGACCAATACACACTAATTGAAACACCCACACATAAGGAAAAAAGCAACAATACAGAAAAACTAAAAAGACTAACCAAAAATTTTCCAAATTTCGTCAACCCTCAGTTAACATCATTATGCACAGAATTCTTAGACATATTTGCACTAGAAACAGAACCAATTTCATCAAACAACTTTTACAAACACAAATTACACATGAAGGATGACACCCCTGTTTACATAAAAAATTATAGACTACCGCAGACACAAAAAGGAGAAACAAGCAAACATATTAATAAGTTAATCGACGATGACATAATAGAACGCTCTATATCAGAGTACAATAGCCCAATCTTACTGGTTCCTAAAAAATCGCTCCCAGGAAGCACAGAAAAAAGATGGAGATTGGTGATTGACTACAGACAAGTTAACAAAAAGTTAGCAGCAGACTCCCAAGAATTGATGATATTCTAGACCAACTTGGTAGAGCAAAATATTTTTCATGCCTAGACCTCATGGCAGGTGTCCACCAAATAGAATTACACCCGGACTCGAGAGATATCACCTCATTCACAGCTGAAAACGGCACATACAGGTTCAAAAGACTACCATAGGGATTAAAAGTAGCACCAAATTCATTCCACAGAATGATGACCCTAGCATGCGCAGGGCTCAAACCATCCCAAGCCTTCCTCTACATGGATGACTTGGTTGTATTAGGCTCCACTTGTGGAAAATATAATCTAAAACTGCATCCAGACAAATGTCTATTTTTCAACCAAGAAGTAACTTATTTAGGCCATAAATGTACAAACAAAGGAATATTGACTGACCCAAGCAAATTTGAAACAGTTCAAAGGTATCCAACACCAAAAACAGCAGACGAAGTCAAAAGATTCGTAGCCTTCTTCAATTACTACAGAAGATTTGTACCTAATTTCGCAGAACACTCAAGAAAATTAACTAGACTTTGCAAAAAGAATGTTTCCTTCGATTGGACAGAAGAATGCGAAAAAGCTTTTGTCTACTTAAAGGAAGCATTAATCAGCCCAAAACTTTTGCAATACCCAGACTTCGATAAACAATTCTGCATTACAACAAATGCAAGTGGATACGCTTGCGGAGCAGTCCTTAGCCAAGAGCACAATGGCATACAGTTACCAATCGCTTACGCCTCTAGGTCATTTACAAAAGGCGAAACCAACAAAGCGACAATAGAGAAAGAACTAGCCGCAATCCACTGGGCCATAACCTTCTTCAGACCATACGTCTATGGCAGAAAATTCCTAGTTAAAACTGACCACCGTCCTTTAACATACCTATTCTCAATGAGGAGTCCTTCATCTAAATTTTTTTAAAACGTTAAATGAAGAACTATCTAAGATAATCTGGCCTCGGTGCAATGAGGATGTTGAGCTTTGCGTTTTACATTTTAATAATACTATTTATAATCTTTTCGAAAAGTATATACCTAAGCGAATCTGCGTTTATGATGAGCCAGCTCAGGCCTGGTTTACTAAAGAGCTAAAAGCATTAAAAAATAAAAAGTCGCGTCTTTTCAAAATGTACAAGAAAACGGGTTTACATTCAGATTATATACAGTATTCTATTATACGTCATAGATATTTAGAACTAAATAAAAAGTGTTATAGAGATTATATTTTCAAAATGAAAAAGCAAATTTTTTGCAACCCTAAATCATTTTATGGTTTTGTAAACTCTAAACGCCAAGTAAAAGGGTTCCCTTCAACCATGAAATTCAGGGATGGCATCTCCAGCAACAACCTAGAGATAGCCAATTTATTTGCTCAATTCTTTAAGTCTAATTATTCTATTGCAATCAATTCACCACCTAACAACTATCCATATCAACCACATTCAAGTCATTCAATCCATGTTCCTAATTTAAACTCGGAAGATGTTTTATTACATCTCAAGACCTTGAAGGAATCATTTCCTGGTCCTGATTTAAGCCATGCTTTCTTAAAAAGTGTTCTGAACACATATACCAACCGTTGACCGAACTGTTTAATCTTTCTTTACAGTGTGGCGTTTTCCCGGCTTCATGGAAAGAGTCTTTCCTTATACCTCTTTATAAAAATGGCAGTAGGTCAACGATAGAAAACTATCGTGGTATTGCAAAACTCTCGGCTATTCCCAAATTATTTGAAGCTATTGTTACTAAGTGCCTAACCTTTTCAATCTCAACATTAATTGCTAGCTCCCAGCATGGATTTTGCAAGGGTAAATCAACAACAACCAACTTACTTGAATTCACAACCCACGTGTCGAATGGATTTAGAGATAATCTCAACACCGACGTCATTTACACAGATTTTAGTAAAGCATTTGACAAAGTTTGCCACTCTCTACTAATTCACAAGCTCGATCTGGTTGGTTTCCAACCGGGCCTCACCCGTTGGATCTCCTCCTTATCGATGTATCCTCTGGTGTTCCTCAGGGCAGCCATCTTGGCCCGGTTCTGTTTTTGATTTTCATAAATGATATCTGTACAACAATAAAGTATTCAAATATCTTGATGTATGCTGACGATGTAAAACTATTTAAGTCATATGCGTCCGCGGAAGATCGGTCTTTGCTTCAAATGGATTTAGAGTACTTAGTTACGTGGTGCAATGTAAACTATATGCCGCTAAACTTAAAGAAATGTAAATTTATGTGTTTTTCACGTAGAGGTATACAGCCAGCTTCTTATGCAATTAATAATCACAGTATTGAAAATGTTAATGTTTTTGTTGACTTAGGCGTAACGATGAACTGCAAACTTAGCTTCAGTCCGCATATTGAGGCAACAGTCAATAAGGCTAGAGGTGTTTTAGCTTTTGTGAAAAGGTGGTCAAAAGAATTTAGTGACCCATATGTTACTGAAACTCTTTTTACTACCTTGGTTAGACCGATATTGGAGTATGGCTCGATTGTGTGGAGTCCGCGTTATCAAGTTAATATAGACAAGCTAGAATCAATTCAAAAACAGTTCCTACTTTTTGCCTTGAGAAACCTACAATGGGATTCAATGTACAGTCTTCCACCTTATACTAGTCGGTTAAAACCTATCGATCTCCCAACTCTTTACTTCACTTACAATAGCTAGATATTTCACTCTTTATACCATATGTACCTACATACGTTTTGAGGTATACGTTGAAATTGCGAAACGTGGGTATTTTTATTTGATCACTTATAACTTACGTAGTTTTGCATCGACTTTCTTTTTCTAATTAAACAGAGCTTTACGCCAAGAAAAAATATCTTGGAAAAAGTTGCGGTTTAGGAATGCAGCCCTCGCAAATAGTAATTTTTTTCATATTTTTTCTGAAATCTGAAATTATTTATTTATTTATTAATTTCAAAAAATAGTCTAGATTACAAAGTACTTACAGACTACTTGAATTTGTACTTAAAAATACAGACCTTATCAATACTATCAAAAATATCTGGTTGAGCAAAAACCAATGTATGATGCAATTATAGGAAATTTTATCGTATTTTTGATTCTGTAAACCTTTTTGCAATTTCTTCACCCGTTCGTGAGATATACGTAATTAAATTGCAAATATCTCAAAAACGGTTCCATAGAATCAAAAATGAGCTCGATTTTCGAAATCAAGGGGTGATTTTTCATACGAATTTCATAACCGCGTTTCTGGTGAGTAGAAAAGTTCGTGGTCCAGTGTAATTAGTAGGTACATGCTTGCATATGTCACTCCTCCCGCCAAAAAGAAAGAGCAGTATCCTTATTTATCTAAGTACATTGATTTCAGATACTATTTTACCAATTAATCATGTCTTACAACAAAGAGAACCAGTATTAAAATGAGGTTAAATTTTAATACAAAAGACTCGAGGTACGAACTTAAATTTCTACTTAACTTGTAAGGACTTTAATTAAAGCGATAGATTAAACAACTGTTAAAAATAAAGTTAGAAAGCAATTGAAATGATATATACATACATATGTACATCCTTAATATTTGTCGACTATTTTAATTTTCTTAAAACTTTTTCTTTCTTTTAAATTGAGTTTTGTATTTTCTTACCTCACGATTCTTAAATTTTGCAATAAAAAGTTCATTTGGAGGTCCCATAGTATTGAAAACTTTTGTAAGAGCCCTTTTGGTCTCTAACCAATTTAGTGTTTCGACTGCTTCGGCAGTTCCGAATTTCGAATACAAATCGAAACAAGTAAGGTAATGTCTTTTATCCCATTCCCTAAAGTCTATTATACATTTTTCTCTAGTTTCGTATACAGGTGGTGTTATTTTAAATATAATTTTGTTGCTAATGTGGTCATTTTTACACTTATTACAAAGTTAACATTCATTAAAAATTTTAGTAATTTCTTTCAAATAATACGGATAGTAATATTTACTCTTAAAACGATTACCAATTTCTGCAATACCTTGATGAAGACCTTCCGAATGGATTTCGATAATTTTAGTTTTAAATCTCTTTTGTTGCTTCCTATTGTTAATAAGAGTTTTCAAAACATTTTGAAATTGCACTAAATCTTTATCAACAGGCATACAAATAGTTACGCTTTTACCAATTAAAAACTTTTTCTTATTGTTTCTTTAATTTGAACAGTGCTTAACTCGATATATTTAATTGTTGTAACAGTGTTTTTGAATATTTGTTCTGGGCTCGAATCGTAACATACGTGATCGTACTACTCGTCACGTAAAATCAAGTTTTTCGGATTATGACACACGTGAACGTACTACTCGTGTCGAAATATTGGATTGCAACATACGTGAGCGAGTGACTGAACGTACTCGTTACGTTCCACAATCATTCGAACAAAAGCCGGCGATAGTAAACAACTAAATTTTATAAAAAATGTAATTAAACTGTCGTCCTTTACCTGGACGAATTCTACGTACTTCAAAACGCCACGAAAAAAAAAATGCGAGCGAAGAGCAAATGGCCTTGCTCCAAGAAAATTTGAGAACGGTGTCCGAATTTCAAAGGGGCTTAGATGAAAAGCCAGACAGATTGTTGGCGGAATGCTCGAAAGAAAAGAGGATAAACATCGAACGCAGAGAGAGGCACTTGAAGTAGACTTACAAAAATAAAAAAACTAGAATTAGAAACCCTACAACTAAAAAGAAAAAGGACCTGAATTTTTAAACCAATTTTTTTGCAAGCATGGAATGAACTTTTTTTTACTAGTTTTAAGAAATAGTCTGGATTCTTTTTTATTAGTTAAGTTATGAATTGAATTTATTTTTTAAAAAGTTACTTGGCAAGCAAATGTGATAATTACGCTATAAATTTGAATATTTATATTACAAAAAAAAAATTTTGAATTTAAACAAGTTTTATTTATTTAAATACTGCCATACGTAAGTTGAAAACTATTTATAAACCTGCTAATGGCTATGTTACCCTTAAAAGTGACCGTTTTATTTGATCTCTTATGGTTTTGCCAATTGTGGTAAGTCGATTTGTTTCACCTGTAACAATTTCTGGTGAAGGGTCGTCGTTGTGACGGTATGGAGGTTCATAATGTATCTTGAATTTAATGCAAATGTTATAAAGGGCAGCAGAAACGTTGGAAAATCGTGCCATTTTCGCAGGATGATATCTTCCCCTATTGTCGTATCCTAAAATCCTCCACCGTCCTTTGAGAATACCAAGTGTTCGCTCAATAATACACTTCCCTTTAGAGTGAATGTCATTGAAAATTTGATCGTCTGAGCCATCTGATGTGTTTCTGTATGGCGTTATCAACCACGGTTCAAGTGGGTAACCAGAATCTCCTATACAAGTGTTAATTACTTTTCGTCACAAAAATTATTCTATGTTACCAATAAATTTACCTAAAAGCCATGAATTTCGATGCCTGTTCTGTTGAAACCCGTCCTCCAAATCTCTTCTCTGATCGGATTGCCGCGCCACCGTATTGACATCTGAAATTTTTTGTTTCAATCATATTTTTTTAAATAATATTCAAAGAAGCTTACAATCATAGCATTGATGCTATGGTACCCCTTACGGTTGAAGTACATGTGCTCGTTCGCTGTGGGTTTTTGTAAACCAATGTGCCTACCGTCTACACATCCAATAACTAAAAATTAGATAATTATATTTAGTTTTTTCACAAACACAAATAACATTTATTTACCTCCAGGTTTTTTATATTTCTCCGCGAACCACGCCTTGCATCTATGCGATTAATCTGGTGCAAAGCTAATAAATTCTGGACATAGCTTTCTTTCCATTTCGGCTACATTTGATGTCAAATTCGAGACAGTACTCTGGCACATTCCTACTAAATAGTCACTACCGACGTTGTGTTGGTAGCCACCACTTGCAAGAAGTGACAGAGTTACTGCCAATTGCAGATTTGGAGGCACCGCTTTGGCATCAGCTTGCTTTAAACTTATCTTATCTAGTAAGTAAGTAAAAGCCTCTTTCGTTAAACGAAATCTCTTCAAGAAACTGAAATGATTATTTGGTTACAAAGATAACAAATCCATACAAAAATTATATGCTTACGCTTTGTTCGGCAAGTCAAGTGGATTGCTGCGCTCTCTAAGCTGCCTCCGAATAATTTTTTCATCTCCTTCGCTATCACTGCAACTCAAATAAAATAATAATATTGGTTTGTTTTCATTTTTGCAAACGAATTTAAAAGTTAAAAATCTATTGTGAGCTAAAAATACAATCCAACCTAATGTGGATCATAAAAATCATTGTGAATTAAAAATAAAATACGTTCCGTTCAATAACGTATGTTATAATCCAATTTTGCATATATGGTTTGCGCTGGTATGATCAGACTGTAACCTGTTCGAGTATCAAAAGGCTAGGAGTTGTATCTTTCTTTTTCGTCTAATATCAACTAAGTCACCCCATTACTTGTATGAGAAAATCACTTTTAATAGGTCCCTCCGATCATGCACTTTAACAGTACCCAATTTTAATTACGCTGCCTCTACTAGGCTGTTCTTTGTCAACACAAATTCTTTACAGTTTTTTCTCCAGTAACGACCCTTAAATTGACCATCTCAAATGTTTTCGATGCTTTTCTATTTATGACCTTAATCTCCCATCTTCTTTATTTCTTTTCTTATAGTGTTTTTATAATTATTTCTTTTTATATTTTCCACTTATAATATTTTATTGTAAACTTTTAGTTGAATAAGTATAGTTAAAATATCAATTTATTAAAGATGTCATAATGTTAAAAATGGTATAATTGTTAAAATGTTAAAAATGTTAGTTAGTTAGTTGTACGATAATAGATCTCATTATCTTAATGTACTAATAACAGTTTCTTAAATAAATACAAAATACAAGTTGACGTATCACGTAATTTTCTTTCGTATCGTTCTTGATCCGTGATTGTATGTGACGATTCGAGCCCTGTTTGTGAACTATTTTCATTACTTTTTAACAGTTTCAACTGTCGTTTAAAAACGTTGAGGGGCCTTGCTGAAATTGGAATTGTAAAAGAATGCACTCATATGCGAATGAAATCAGTAGAAGTCTTATTCAATGACATCAAATTTCGAATGCATTCATTGACTCCACTTTTGAATAAAGAAAAAAATGAAGTCTTTTTGAAGTCATGACTTTGAAGTCATTTTGTGAAGTCACTAAGTGACTTCATTTTTTGCGTGAAGTCACTAACTATTTACAAGAAAAATTATATAACCTACTTATAATGATCCATAATAACCACTTTATTCTAAATATAAACAAATTATTAGCCAAATATAAACAAAGTGGCTTATAGTGAGTTATTAACTTTTAAAAGCAACAGCTTTTCGAATGTGTCATCTGATAGACGTCCTCGACGGGGTGCATTAAGTATTTATTTATTTATTTTAGCCAATTAGTACAAAAATCTTATATGCTAAGTAGAAATAAAAATATAAAGCAGTGCAATAACATGCAAAACTTCCTTACGTATAAAAATTATTTAAAGTAGTTAAAAGGCAATCCTTCGAACCTGTAAGATCCAACTCCAAAGATTTTGAAATTCTATTCAACTCAATAAGAATTTGAGTAATTGGGGCATTTCGAACATAAAGAGCCTTACACAGACCATCATGAAAAAACTCAACATTACGAAGAGTTCTAGCCGGAATATTTATGAAAATCCTCTCAAGGAGCTGAGGACAATTAACAGTACCGCGAAACACATCAAAAGCGAATGATAGTGATAAGATTATACGCCTATTCTGCAATGACTTAAGGTTGATCAACAAGCACCGATCCTCATAAGCCGGAATAGGATCAGAAAAACGTAAATTACGCAAGGCGAAACGTATAAAGTATTGAGGCAAACGAAAATAGTCTCTCTACGGGGGCTGAAGTGGGCAGAGGTGCGTTATATTTAATGTACGCCCTTTTAATAGTAGGACAGCGGTGTAAGACGGTGATGAAAAGAGATAAAAATGTTTGTCAATTATTTTAATTAGATTTACATGTCGGCATTTCTCCCAAAAAGTCAACTTTTGTAGCGTGCGAACTTTTTCGTTTTTTGTAAATATCTTGAAAATTAACACTTGCCTAAAATCATCCTTAACACAAATTATTGTGTTAAGCAAGATCTGTAAGATTCACTATTTGTCAAAATAAAAAAGTGTTTTGGCATTTGCTTTTTTACAAAAAACGAAAAAGTTCGCACGCTACAAAAGTTGACTTTTTGGGAAAAATGCCCATATGTATAACTAAATAGATTGCCATTACCTATAAAAGAGAAGTCGAAAAATTGACTATTGCTTTCTTCACTATTCTGGACGCGCTCCGTATCGTTAAAATAAAATTCGCTCACCACTATGCTTATCACCAACTCATTGACCTCGGCAACATCTTCGTTTGTGAATTCTGGATTTAGGGATCGCACCCATTTCAGTTTTACCTCAGGACATAGCGCTGCGGCAACAATGGCGCCATTAACCTCCTCCAAACAAAAATATTTATGGAATCTTTTTCCAAGTCTGCTTCCAAAAGATTCGCTACCCGCTGAAGATAATGCATGGCCTGGTATAGTTGCATTTTCCGAATGTTCATTCATAACACAATCGAAGATATTCAGTTATTGTGATTTCGTAATTTGAATATACATATGACTCATGTTAACTTTTCATAAAGAGTACTAAGAAGATCCATAACTAATTATTTGTATAATATATTTTAGAGTTTAATACATATTGTTTGAGTAAAAATAGTTTGCGATCATGTCTTGTATGCCACAGGTAAATTGACTTCAAATGACTCCATATGACTCCAACTGACTCCAGAAAGAATTTGGATTCAATGAATGCAATACATGAATAACCAAAAAATGAATGAAAAAAAGAATTTGAAGTCGCAAAATTAAGTCTGAATAATGACTTCATTTTTGAAGTCGAAGTCAAAGAATTCAAAAAATGGCTGCAATCATTTTACGATAAATCACAAAAGAATGCATTCGCCAAAGAATGCATTCTTTTACAACTCTGGTAGCCATGTTGGATGAAGTGTCACCATAACAGCATTCTTTAAGCTGAATAGGTGACAATGCATCAGCTACAAAGTTCGCGTTTCCTGGTATGTACGTAACATCAAAATCCACCGTTGTAGTTTTGAGTTAAGCTCCTTCAAATTGTGGAGCCATTGAAGGAGTCGATGGTCGCTATTTATGACAAATTCTCTTCCATATAAATATGGACGAAAATATTTGGTTGCCCACACAATAGCCAACAATTCTTTCTCTGTTGTTGAATAGTGTATCTCATGTTCATTAAGAGGGCGGCATGCAAAACATACAGGGTGACCTTGCTGACATTCGATGCATCCGTTGTTAACGTAAACTCTTTTTCATAGAGTGGGTATGCTAAAACTCCACCTTTTGTAATTAAAAGTTTACTGTTGGCAAGACTAAAACAACAAAACCAAAGGAAAAATTGAAGTGGGGATGAATGCATCGTGACGTCACAGGGCATCATAGCTGAGTTGTTAGATTTCTAACAGCGGCGTTGGTGCAGACACGGGTTCATATCCCAGTGTCCGAAAAGGGATCTGATGATTAGTGGGGACACTTTGAAACATGTAATCCTATCCATCGCTGTGATTAGCTTAGTAATTTTTTCTCCAAATTTCAATTTTTCCACAAAATCGGATATAATAATTAAAAAACCAATTATTATTGTTCACTGGTCTCGAGCTTGCAAATTTTACAAATATATGTTTTAGCCTTTCTTTAAGCACCTTGCTAAAGGCTTTCAAATTTTCGAAAGCTCCCTAATAAACTTTCTGTAAAAGTCAACTAGTCCCAGAAATTGCTTTATCTCTTTCTCAGTTTTTGGCAATGGGTACTCCAAAATTGAGTTTATTTTACTAGGGTTGGGTTTGATTCCCTCTGGTGTTACAATGTGCCCGATGAATTCCGCCCCCTTTTTAAAAACCTCGGTTTTATCGATATGTACTTTTAAATTTGCTTCATGGAGCCTGTGGAAGACTTTTTCAAGGGCTTCGATGTGCTCTTGCAGTGAAGTGCTAAAGACGATAATATTATCCAAGTAGATCATGCAAATTTTTGCAATGAAGCCATCTAATACAGTATTCATTAGTCTTTGGAAGATCGACGATGCATTTTTAAGCCCGAACGGCATACGCAAAAATTCGAAATGGCCGCTCATTCTATCAGCTGGATCCATTTCAATCTGATGGAATCCTTTTGTTAGATCGATAGTGCTGATATACATGCATTTACCAAGCTTATCAAGTACTTCATCCAGGCCCGTGCGCACGGGGGGGTTTTGGGGGTTAACCCTCCCCCATGGCGAAATCTAAGTTGCAATGATTTTGCAAAAATTTTCAAAATACAGTTTATAAATCTTGTATTGAATCTTGACTCATAATTTTTGACAAAATTAGCTAAAATAATTTTACGGAAGAAGAAATTGGTGAAAATTGCAAAGAATAAGGTTGGCCAATACATAAGTCTGGCACTTTGAACTGCACTTGGAGCTTTCCGAAATTACAAAGTTGTGTAGAGTATGGGCATTTAAAAAAAAAATTGACTGATGAAAACAGTGAGCAGTTTCAATTAACAAGTACTGTAAACAGTACTATTCAAGACCTGATTAATTAGGATTTGATGAATCAGAATTATGACTAATCAAAATATGATTTAATCTGTTAATCGCACGTCCCTAATTTGTACCAGTACAATTGATGTCATGGCCAAGTGATGCTAAGGTTGTGTCAAGTATTGACAGAATTCTTGTCCGTACCTCGAAGAGTTGCAATGTTAAACGGCCTTTAATTATAGCCATGTATTCATAAAAGTGCGAATAATCCCAGCTTTCCAAAGTTGGAGCGCTCCAAAAAAGCATCCAAAAAGAGTCCGTAATTGGAGCCTTTTCGGAGAGAAGAAATGAATGTTGTAGAGCAGGACCGGCCAAGAGCTGCACATTGTGTACTTTGAGTTCGTATTTTCATACCGACGCTAACGATGTGTGAGCACGAAATTTTGCTTTCGCTTGTCAGTCGCTGTTCAACTATCAATGAAGCAAGACTATGTCGCATGACTATCAACAGGCAACAGTCATGACAAATGGAAATGCACAAACTTATTTTTGCGCATATAAAAATAATATGTTGCAATGCGTGCTATGCCACCGAATTTTTATGTCCAACGTACGTTTTGTTTCTTTTCTTTTCTTTTCTTTTCTTTTCTTTTCTTTTCTTTTCTTTTCTTTTCTTTTCTTTTCTTTTCTTTTCTTTTCTTTTCTTTTCTTTTCTTTTCTTTTCTTTTCTTTTCTTTTCTTTTTTCTTTTCTTTTCTTTTCTTTTCTTTTCTTTTCTTTTCTTTTCTTTTCTTTTCGTTTCTTTTATTATCTTTTCTCTTCTTTTCTTTTCTTTCCTTTTCTTTTCTTTTCTTTTCTTTTCTTTTCTTTTCTTTTCTTTTTTTTCTTTTCTTTTCTTTTCTTTTCTTTTCTTTTCTTTTCTTTTCTTTTCTTTCCTTTTCTTCCTTTTCCTTTCTTTCTCATTGTTTTCTTACCTTTCCTTACATATTTTTCCTTAATGTGTTTCATTTTCCTTTCCTTGGTTTTCCTTTTCAAAGATGTTTACACATCGGATTGTGTCAATAAACCTTATTTTTTATTAAGGCTAATTCCTGCGCACGGCCCTGACTTTATCCATGATCGGAATTGGATACTTGTCACTTACAGTGATATCGTTCAACTTACGATAGTCTACTACTATTCGCCATTTTTGAAGATTAGAAGCATCAAGCTTCTTCGGAACAACCCAGATTGGTGCAGAATAAGGCGATTTTCTGTGGGAAATTATACCCTGTTGCAACATTTCTTTAATTTGTTTATCTACTTCTAATTTGTGTATTTGAGGATACCTATAGGATCTGACGTATATAGGATCTTCATGTATCGTCTTAATTTTATGTTTAATCTATTTATTTAAAAGTTTTTTTAAAATGGTAAGCTCTACCTTGTTCAGATGTTCGAATTACTAGTCATTTTTAAATTTTCGAAATAATCGCATTACTTATCAATTTTAGCGTTCAGTTTTTGCAGTACGAAAACGTAAAATATTAAATCCTTTTTTTACTCTTATTATGCACTTTTCGAATTTTATTTAATGTTATCTCCCATGTAACTGTTGTCAGAGTAATTGATTTGGTTTCTAAAACTTTTGATTTGAGAAGGTTAGGTCTAATTAAGCTTACTGAGGAGCCGGTATCAACGAAAATTCTCTTTTTGATTCTGTAAACTTGCAATTGCTTGACCCGTTTGTGAGATATACGTAATTAGAGGGAGCATCTTTTAATGCTAAATTACAAATATCTCAAAAACGGTACCATAGAATCGAAACTGATTTTCGAAATCAGGGGGTGGTTTTGCATACGAATTTTATAACGGCGTCTCTGGTAAATTTTGGCAGTCGACCAGTGTAGTTGGCGGTCCAACACTTTTCAGTCATACCGATGAAAGCGGAGCTAAATCATGAAGAGATCTTGTAGACCCATGTTAAAAGCTTCCATCAAATCTTCGTCAAAAATTCTTACTCACCTTATGAAGCACCACTACCCTAATTTCTGTAATAAATAAATGGGGTTTCCATTGTTTGTAACTTAGAAATCCAATAAAGCCATGCAGATTACTTCCTTTTCAAAAAAAAATTGAATTCGATCTAGAAACAAGAAAGTTATAGCATCTCAAAGTTGTAATTTCAGGGTTGATATATCGTCCCCTCAATATAACAATAGCGTATAATTTTTTTGGGGTTTTGAGAAAATCGAGTTTAAAGTTTTTGTCAAATCAGATGTCTATTAAAACCTCAATATCACGGTAAATAAAAATTGTTCATAGTGGATTTTTCGCTGAATACATTATACCGTTTCTTGCCTTTAAATTTACCAAGTTTTTTCATTCTACGCATCCTTTAAGACCATAGTTATGTTATTCAAAGCGCAAGTCCTCCATATAGGCCATTTTATTTTTTAAGGAATTCGTATGATGTATCTGATACACTATTTTATTTTGTATGGTATACGCTGTTTCATTCAATAATTTTACGGTATTTTTATTTAAATATCAATTTGTAACATTATAAAACAGTAATTAATTCCTGTTGATATTTACCTTACTTTCTTCACTTACATTATATAATGGACGATACTCACTCATATGTTTAAAATCCATATTTTTAATGAACAAACTTTCTCTGCGAAATGAATTTGCAAGCTGAAATTTCAAATGACTACAATATTTCCTTGGCATTCATGTAGTCAAAACAACGTAAAAATCGCATAGACTATTACTCTTGTAAATTTCTGATAAAATTTTCGAATTTGTATTGAAAATAAAACAGCTTATGTGGGGTATAGAAATGGTCGGAATAAAACTATTTCTCAAACAATAGTGTATATCATTATAAGCTATTTTATGAGTTAAAGTTTTGATAAATTGTATTTATTTCTACAGGGTAAAATGGAGTATAATGCGCATACACTATTATTCTTTTAACAACTTTGCAGTGGCAATTTCAAGTAAAATAGCGCATATGAGCTTATACACTTATTGAAGGAAATGTTTGAACAAGAAATTATACACCATTTTTTCCAATGACATTTTGACCCAATTTGTGGAAGTAGAATTTGACGAAATTTTGACCAGACATAGAATCAATGATGGAGATTCTAAATATGCAATAAAAAAATAATCGCGTTTGAGCACATACGCTATTGTTATATTGAGGGGACGATATATTTGTACGCAAAAAATTTGTAGTTAACAGCTTTGGCTTTTGGTGAAAACTTTTATGAATTATTAAAAATTAATGAAGCATTTTTTGTTAAATATAATATGCCTACGGAAAGCTCCTGGCCCATGAAAAGATATCAAAATCCTACTAATATTATAGTTAAATGTGAATGTAGCGATGTTTGGATGTCCAGACGTTTGCTTTTGTACCCTAAAAACGTGAGAATGGTAAGACGGATTTTGTTGAAATTTGGCACGCCTACAGGTTATAGTCTGGTAGGAGCTATGGGCTATTTTTTTTTTATTTTGGGGGCTCCGACCCTGCTAGGAACCGTTACTGTTCGAAAATTTTTTATTCCATATAACTCTAAGTATATTGAACCTATACTTATGATATTTCGCATATACATAGGTATAGAAAGATCGTACAATTTGGGTATCATACAAAAGGGGAATGCCGCAGGTTTCATTTGGACTTCGGCAGGTTTCGATAAATTTATCGATGACTGAGTTATCGGTGAAAATATGATTTCCCAAAAACCTTAAACTTGCCCTACAATATGGGTATCAAACGAAAGGGGAAGGCCGCAGGTTTCATTTGGACTTCGATATATTTCGATAAATTTATCGATAACTGAGTTATCGGTGATTGCCCAAAAAACTTAACATTACCCTACAATATGGGCACCAAACGAAAGGGGAAAGCTCCAGGTTTCATTTGGACTTCGATAAATTTATCGATAACTGAGTTATCGGTGATTGCCCAAAAAACTTAACATTACCCTATAATATGGGTACAAAACGAAAGGAGAAGGCCGCAGGTTTCATTTCACTGAGTTATCGGCGAAAATGCGATTGCCCGAAAACCTTAAAAGTACCCTACAATATGGGCACCAAACGAAAGGAGATAGCTCCAGGTTTCATTTTGACTTCGACATATTTCGGTAAATTTATCGATAACTGAGTTATCGGTGATTGACCAAACAACTTAACATTACCCTATAATATGGGTACAAAACGAAAGGAGAAGGCCGCAGGTTTCATTTGGACTTCGATAAGTTTCGATAAATTTATGGAGGATGAGTTATCGGTGAAAATGTGATTGCCCTAAAACCTGAAACTTGCCCTACAATATGGGTATCAAACGAAAGGAGATAGCTCCAGGTTTCACTTTGACTTCGACATATTTCGATAAATTTATCGATAACTGAGTTATCGGTGATTGACCAAACAACTTAACATTACCCTATAATATGGGTACAAAACGAAAGGAGAAGGCCGCAGGTTTCATTTGGACTTCGATAAGTTTCGATAAATTTATGGAGGATGAGTTATCGGTAAAAATATGATTTCCCAAAAACCTTAAAAGTACCCTACAATATGGGCACCAAACGAAAGGAGATAGCTCCAGGTTTCATTTTGACTTCGACATATTTCGATAAATTTATCGATAACTGAGTTATCGGTGATTGACCAAACAACTTAACATTACCCTATAATATGGGTACAAAACGAAAGGAGAAGGCCGCAGGTTTCATTTGGACTTCGATAAGTTTCGATAAATTTATGGAGGATGAGTTATCGGTAAAAATGCGATTGCAGAAAAACCTTAATATTACCCTACAATATGGTAAAAAGGCCCCCTAATGTTACCAACGAATACCGCAAAATAAAATTTTTGGAACTCGATTTTCAATACTCTTTTTTCAAAATATTTGAATTTGGTAAATTCTTCAGTAGGCAATAATATTATATAAATATGGAATCTTAAAGCATATTATTGATTTTGAAAGGCCCTCTAACTACTTACATCCCGAGCAACGCCGGGTACCCTGCTAGTATATAATAATTGGAATTATGTATGTTTTTATGAAGTACACTCTGGCAATGGATTTTATGGAAAAAATGTTTAGCCCATCTACATATTAATAGCACAAGTTTGCAAATTCAGGTCAACTTTTGGATCTGAGCAGATAAGAGCGATCGAATCTGCATTCAGTTTTTCAAGATTGATTCTAGTTTCCGATATCTCGCATGATAGCACCATTGTGCTGTTATAGCAGCTTTTAAATCGTGGCACTGCTTGATAAGTAAGTAAAAATGGCAGAATGTTCATAAAAGTATGAACATATACTACGCCGCTCTAAAATAAGTAAATTTCCAACAGTCCACTAGATTAAGATAATATTGTCATACATACATACTTATCTACAAAACAAAAAGAATAAGGTACCTAAACCTATCACACACACACACACATATGCACATACAATCCACTTGCTTGATTGTTACTGCCAAACACTTAAGTGATATATGTATGTGGAAAAGCTAATGTAAGCATAGCTAGAGTTCAATCATGGTTCATGCAACATGGACTACAGCTTGCGGAGCACAAAACAGAGGCAGTACTAGTATCAAGCGTGAAGAAGGTAGAGCAGGTCACGATAAGAATCTGGGAATCATGATAGACAGGAGGCTGTCTTTCAAAACACATCTAGAATACGCTAACGAGAATGCAGCGAAAACTATATCATCGTTATCGAGGATAATGCTAAACGCGCGAGGTCCAAAGGCGGCGTCAGCTACTGGCAGGCGTAGTTAAAAGCCAACTACTCTACGGGGCACCGGTATGGCAGCACGCCATGGAGTATCAGTCGTTCCTACGCGGGGTAAAGTCGACCTATCGCTTGTGTGCTCTCCGAGTTTGTAGCGTTTTTAGAACGGTATCAGACGATGCCGCACTGGTAATCTCTGGCTTGTGCCCAATTGACATATTGGCAAAGGAAGCAGCCACAACGTTTGAGGATAGAAACTCGCGGTCCGAAGCACGCGAGATTAGTATTCAAAATTGGCAAAACAGGTGGAACATATCGAATAAAGGGCGCTGGACATACCGCTGTATACCAGATATTAAAACATGGGTAAAGAGAACACACGGAGAGGTTGATTTTTATCTGACTCAGTTCTTAAGCGGCCACGGATGTTTTAAAGAATACCTTTATCGTTTTGAGCACGAAAGCATTAACGTATGCGATCACTGTGGAGGCGAGGCAGTGGAAGATGTCTACCACGTGTTCTTCGAATGCCCAGTAAGTAAACAAAAATGGAGGCAGCGTGCGAGGTAATCGCAGAAGCCATGAAGTGGCTTAGAAGTTTAGAACGGCTGCGCCGCAGCAGGGAAGACTAAAGAAAAAGCAAACAAACATTACTTATAAACGTACTAAATTATTATAGATGCGGCCGGAAACACGGCCACTCCAACCGGCTAGATGCAGAAGAGCTAATGAGACAGAATAAGAGACGATGATGAAGTGTAAGTTCATGCCTATATAGCTGTATCTATATACATATCTTTGGTAGTTGGACAAGAACGACTTTCTTTGATCAATATGATCAATACTTGAGACAGATGAATGAAAAATCTAACAAAAGATCCCCAGCTAAGAACTGAAATAGTACAGTAACGCTGACCAACTGACGTTGAGACTTGTGCTCAAACCACCTCCCGACGGAATACTTAACGGTAGCACCGGGGGGATCGGTACATGACGGTAGGAGGTTTAGTGTGCTAAAGTCATATACTGACTGTAAGGCTTTCGAGGCTTCCTCCTCTGAAAAAAAAAAAAAAACAGTCCACTTGAGGAAAGATAAGTATAAACAACCCTCACACAAAACAGATGGTTTCTTAATATTCAAGCAATGCCCTTGAACAAACAAACAATAGAATCAATAGAACAATAGAACATTAGGGACGTTTAGGAACATTAGAACGTTTAGGAACATAGTTTTAAGATTTAGTATGTAAGCAAATGTGAAATAGTTTAAGACTCATTAAAATATATTCTAAGCCATCAACACCATATAAAAATAAAAATGTAGAGACAGTGTTGCAAAGTTGATCCAAAGGGTTTTTGTTACGTTTGTGGTGGTTATATGATTAAAAAAAGTGGCAAAATAATAACAAATGCGCGCAAAGATGCGTATCTGCACTACTTTGGTTTCAGAGTAGCAGACACTCATAAGTCATGGAGACCGAAATTTTGTACGTGAGTACTTTTCCTTTTCAAAGCCAGCGCTCTGGAGAGAACTTAAAACCAAGAAGATAATTGCTACTTTTGTTTGATGAAAGCTACGAGTATAAATGCAAAAAAATTAGCAAAATAAAATTATCCTGATGTATTATCAGTATCCAAGCCAGTTCCACGTACTGCTAATGATCCATTGCCAGTTTATCGAAGTATAAGTGCAAACGTCCTGGAAACTTTAACTCCATCACCCCCGAGCCGTGACAGCGACTTTGTCATGGAAGGGCCACATTTAATTTCGCAAGATGAACTAAGCGATTTGATTCGCTATTGCTCAGCGATGGTTTGACCTTTCCCTACATATTATACGTCGTTAGAAGCGTATTTTAATTTCCATTCGAACAAGCTATTGTTTCCGTTCGTCACTTTTGTAAAATTGGCGAAACGATTTTTTGAATGAAGTGATACCTAAAAAAATTACCGATATCTCAAAATCTTAAATCAATCTTAAAAAACGGAATGCAGATTCGGAATCAGCGTCATAAATTGACTTATAAACCACTTTTAGTTGCCCAGATCCAAAACCGTGTATACTTGTGTAGGCTAGTATTTATAGATAGAGCCCTATAAAAGTTATGTTGCCATCTTGGTATGGACTATTTCTGCTGTCTCGCGAAAAACAATTTTGAAAATTATGCTTTGTTTATGTGTTATTAAACAAAAAAGAGGTCTAGGTTTGTAATCTCCAACAGCACTATACAACACTATCCAGCACTGTTATCAAAATAATTCATAAAAGTTTTCACCAAAAGCCAAAGCTGTTAACTACAGTATCTGACTGTTTTCCTTTACATACAGAAGTGGCGCAGGTGGTAAGCGTGCGGGCTATGATGCGTGCGTTTGCAATTTTCGGACCGTCGCGACTCACACCTACATATGTACATCGTCATCGCTGCAACTCTTCGCTCACCAACAACACTAATCATCACTCATCGAACTTCGATTGGGACATGTTCTTTGTCGCCGTTACGTTTATTTACTCATTGTTTTACCATATGAATTTCATAGCATAAGAAATGTAAATTGAATTAACCTGGTAAAGTCCATGTTGAATACTCTACAAGTACAGACCAATAAAAATCTACTTTTTGTTATCAGCTTAAAGAAGCTGTATTTGCATAATTTAAGGCCAAATAAAAATTATTATTTTCATAAAATTTTTTTTTACATTTATCATATTTTTACCAAAATATTTTTCTATTTATGACCTCTATCTTGGAGTGAAAAAATAAAATTTTTTGAAAAAAAGCTAAAAAATTATTCCAATTTATTAAAATTTTTTTTTTTTAATTTTTTTTTTAGAAATAAATATATCATATTTAATATACAAAAAGTAAAAACACAGTTTGTAGCTTTTTCAATTTTATACGAGTATTTACGAAATAGTTAGAAATCGCGTTAATTTTCCTAAAGACATCAACTATTTTCTTCCTAAAAATTTTAGTTTGTAAAAGAGTCGACATATAACCGGAATCCTAATATTTGTAACCCAATAATTCAATATTTTATTATATTTATTTAATAAGATTGGCCAGAAAAATATTACCAATTGTCTCATTTAGAGCAAAGTTGTAATTAGACGCTGGAAAGTATAAGTAGTTTCTGGCGTCATTTTAGATTTCCTTGCTTTAAAAGAATTAAGAAAAAAAACAATTTTAATTTTTGTCTTCACCGAGAATCCCGAGAATACAAGTCAGGTGCTGCAAGTAGTGTACATTTATACCCATTTTGGTAAAAAAAAGGTACAATTAGTGTCTTCATAGGACATGCTCGAACAAATGTGAGCAATTGATTCCACCTAAAAGAGACTACAAAAGTAATAGTCTACTAGAATAAAATATTGGAAAAGTATATTTTCAAAGCAGAAAATGTATTTTTATACCCAGCGTACTAGTACAAGTACAAGGGTATTATAATTTTGTCCACATAACGGTACTACGTAACGGCGCAAAATAATCGAGTTAGATATATATTAGAGTTCCAGGTATGAAAGTTCTTAGGTTGAAAAGAGGAATTGATTAAGGCATGTACACGATAACTTGAGTAAAAATTAAGATATTTGTATGAAATTTTGCATACAGGTTCTTTTTGGCCAAGATAGGTTGCTGTTCAAAGTTGTCGAAATCGGCCAATAACCACGCATCCTTTTTCGATATCGAAATTTTCGAAAATCACATAAATTAACATAAGTTGAGTAAAACCTGAGAAATTTCCATGAAATTTGCTATACAGGTTACTGTCTGCCCAAGGTAGGTTGCTACTGAAAATGAGCGAAGTCGGATGACAAGTAAGACATTTTACAGTCTTTTAGAAGTACTTCAACTTACATACAAGTAAAGGACTGAAGGTCCTTGAACACAAATAAATTAAAGGGCCAACTTGCCCTGCAATGAGAACACAAGAAAAGTAAAGTTTACAGTAATTTATTGAAAGTAAATACAACAAGGGGGTTAGTAGTCCACGATGCAACTGCCTCTTCGATGCGCGCTGCTTCCTTTTATAGACTTGGGGCGCGCAGTACTGGTACGCTGGCTTAGGTCCTAGCTTACCACGGTTGACATGCACTGAGGGCATGTTTAAGTATTTCACAATCGTGTGAAACATAATTTGCTGACGCTACTGTCTGGCTCTGTTGGGTAACCATTAGTACGTGGTACTAATCATGAACTTCGTTTCCCACAGGTTACGTGGTGAAATATTATTGGCCTTGAATTGGGGTGTTGGGTTGCAAAACGGTATGACTGCAATTATGCTGATGCAGCGGCACGTGTATGGGTAGAGTGTGGGAATGGAATATGTTGGGTGCCGCAGCGTGTTAACTTACATATATCGAGTTTCAAACATAAATATATAAACGGAAGATAAAAGATCTAACTTACATCTAGAATTATAAACCAAATAGCACAGAGTTACTTAAATTGTACGAAGAGAGTAGATGAAAACATGTAAGAAAGTCTAAGTTCGGGTGAACCGAACATTAAATACCCAGCGTTAGTTTTCAGAAAAAGGGGGCGTGGTTTTCATCCGATTTCGCCCATTTTAAAAACCAATTTATGACGAGCGTAAACAATAGCGAATTTGGTGGGCGCTGCCACGCCCCTTGCTTATAAAGCTTACATGAGCCAAAAGTACTCAATCGATCTTTTCAAGGGTTATATCATGTCCTATATATAACTTTGGAAAAGAAGGCGTGCCATGCCCATAACTTTTAACGTATTTTGTGAAATTTTTGATATACGGATATATGTGTCCATTAATCAATATTTACATAATTTTAAAAAAGTGGGTGGTGGCACGCCCACGGATTTTATTATGTTGTTTGTCCCCATTTGAAGATCAATTTTCATTGCAGATCTTTATGATACTTTCACAGTGGCTTGTTAATAGTGAAATGTTGATATTTTGTTTATTCACTTGTGGACGCCCCCCCCCCCCCCGAAATTTCCGAAAATTAAAAAATTTACATTTGTACTAGAATAATTACTCTATTCACCTTTAAAACCCCTGTTAAGAAACTAGAATTAATAGCAATAATGAAAATACGGAAGAATAAAATTACATAATATTTCACACTGAGATAAGTTATTGGTAGTCGCTAATCAATTATCAGAGCAAGTGAGAGATCACAACTAAATTCTTGCAACGGTTCACTCATTTGGCCCTTTAAGAAATTTGCGCAAAACTATCAGACTTGCTCTGCATAAGATCAACTTAGCATCTCAACAAAGATGACTTGATCCGAAACTCTCTCCCGCTCATCTGACATTAGATACATAAACAATGAGGAGCCAGAAAGCAAAAAACGCACCAAAACAATTTGGGAAAATCATTGAATCATAAGTGAACATTTTTTACGCATTTGAGTGGTTTACAGGGATTAAAAAACGCTTACAAGATACAAACAAACCGCCCTTTCTCTTTATATTATTTTCAAATATTTATTTTAATTTATAACAATTTTTATTTGAAATCATCTTATTTCAATTTCCATGTTTTATTTCATTACGAAATGCACATCATTAAGGATTTTACCTAATTTTAACTTTATATTATGAATTATTTCTTATTTCATTTCAAGAAAAATTCAAAAGTAATTTGGTAGCACCTTCTTGCATACCTCTTGGTATGTGGAAATTGCAAAATTCCTAAAAATCTACTCAAAATGCCCATATTTTCTTTTCACCATACTGGCATCATTGGAAAATGTTATTACTTTTTGAGCGCTAATTTGGCAAAAAAGGATTGAAAAAGTTTAAAAGTAAAAGCCCGGTATGCTGTTGAAAAGAAAATGCTCAAGAAATATTTTCAACTAGAAGGACCCGGCAGACGTTGTTCTGCCCAAATTTAGGGAAAAAATCGCACGATAAATAAAAAAGTTTGGAATATTTCGGTCCCTGGTCCACTTCCCGGAAAAAAGTTAACCTCAAATTTTAACAAAAGTAAAAGTCTACCTTTGTACCAAATTTGAAGAAAATCGCACCATAAATAAAAAAGTTTGGAATATTTCGGTCCCTGGTCCACTTCCCGGAAAAAAACTTTACATAAACACTCTTCGGACTAATACTGAGCTATCCTGTAAATATTAACAAAATCGGCGCTGTAGTTCCGGAGTCTATAACATACATACATACATATGTACATACATACATACATACATCCTATATTATATATATAGATTATTGCCTACTGAAGAATTTACCTAATTCGAATATTGCTAAAATTTTGAAAAAAAGAGTATTGAAAACCGGTTTTCAAACATTTTATTTTGCGGTGTTCGTTGGCATTTCAAAATTAGCGGTTAAATTAGCATAAAAAAGTGTTGAAAGGGTGTAAGTTTCTAAGCAAATTAATCAAAAAAGCTTTAAAAAAAGCATTTTATTTTATTTTACTTTATTTTATTTTACTTTACTTTTTTCTTTTGTTTGCCAACTGCAGAATCGTTTACTCCTTCGAACCGCATGAAAAAGTGGATTTTGCTAAGAACGGAATTTAGCAGGTATTTTACGCAAGCTTGGAGTATAGTAAAGGCGAAATTAAACCTGTGCTACTTCACTTTAGTTTTATTGAGAATTTATAAAAAAGCTTATTACATGACTACCACATTTTTTTCTGTTTTGAATTTTTACTTACATTATGATATTTTTATATTTTCTCCACACAATAAGTCGGTTATTTGTTAAAAATATTCTCTTATATTCACTTGACACAGTTTATTTATTGGAAATTGACACAATTTGTAGTTTATTTATTTCAAATATATTCACTCAAAAATGTAAATTTTGTAATGAAATGACACCAAATTTTTTGACATTTTTATTTAATTTTGACACTAATAGCTTTTTGACTAATTGTGTCAGGATGAATGGACATTCAAAAGTTGGTTTGATACCATATTGTAGGTAAATTTTAGGGTTTTAGGGCAATCACATTCTCACCGATAACTAAATTAAAGATAAATTTATCGAAATATATCGAAGTAAAAATTAAACCCGGGACCATCCCCATTCGTTTGATACCCATATTGTAGAGCAATTTTAAGGTTTTTGTGCAATAAAATTTTCACCGATAACTCAGTTATCGATAAATTTATCGAAATATATCGAAGCCCAAATGAAACCTGGCGCCATCCCCTTTCGTTTGATACCCATATTGTAGGGTAATATTAAGGTTTTTGGGTAATCGAATTTTGACCGATAACTTAGTTATTGATCAATTTATCGAAATATATCGAAGCCAAAATGAAACCTGGGGCCCTCTCCTTTCGTTTGATACCCATATTATAGGGTAATGTTAAGTTTTTTGGGCAATCACCGATAACTCAGTTATCGATAAATTTATCGAAATATATCGAAGTCCAAATGTAACCTGGAGCTATCCCCTTTCGTTTGATACCCATATTGTAGGGCAATTTTAAGGTTTTTGTGCAATAACATTTTCACCGATAACTCAGTTATCGATAAATTTATCGAAATATATCGAGGCCCAAATGAAACCTGGGGCCCTCCCCTTTCGTTTGATACCCATATTGTAGGGTAATGTTAACTTTTTTGGGTAATCACCGATAACTCAGTTATCGATAAATTTATCGAAATATATTGAAGCCCAAATGAAACCTGGGGCCATCCCCTTTCGTTTGATACCCATATTGTAGGGTAATATTAAGGTTTTTGGGCAATCGAATTTTGACCGATAACTTAGTTATTGATCAATTTATCGAAATACATATAACGAAGCCAAAATGAAACCTTTCGTTTGATACCCATATTGTACCATATCGATGGCTTCGTGAGCAAATGTCCTAAGTCCATTTTTTTTGAAAAATGAGATTTTAATGCAGAACGATAGTACAGTTATAAATACATCGTTTACCATCAAAAAAATTACCAAAAAGTCGATTTTAGGTATTGTTATGTAGTGGTATGCAAATGTTCTAAGTCCACCAAAAAAAAAAAGATGAAAAACGTGCGTCGTAAGTCCAGTTGAAAATAAGTTTTTATTTGTTTCATTCAATTTTATTCCTGGAATCATATCCAACTATTACGTATGATGTATTTTAAGCCTGACTTTAACCGAATTGATGGCAAGGTCTCCGCTTGCTGTGCAAACTCGTTTGAAGTTCTTAAAAATTTGCTATAGTTTTACTTTAGCTAATAACTACTTGTGGCTAATAAAATTTTAGACAAGTACCAAGAAGGTCATGCTTTCTCTTTCCTTGAAAAATTAAATTTTTTGGTTTTAGTTCCGCTGTAGTAAATACGCGATTATAGTCGATGAGCAAAGTTGTGCAAATATTAATAGCTATTAATTTATTTGATTTAACTTTACCTTGAACGAAGAAAAATACCTTCTAGAAAATATGAAGATTTGCAATTTATAAAACAAACTTTACCCAAGGACCATCACAAATTTTATGATGATTTACCTCACCACTGATATATCTTAAAAAGTATAAT
The DNA here is from genome assembly GCA_951509765.1 of Sphenella marginata. NCBI lineage: Eukaryota > Metazoa > Arthropoda > Insecta > Diptera > Tephritidae > Sphenella > Sphenella marginata. The sequence goes on along the minus strand of OX608079.1, from coordinate 45,232,616 downwards.
ATGTAGTAGTTTTTGTTAGCAGCCATGAAAAAAAACTGTAATTATTTATTATTTGGTTTAACAAAATAAAATATATTGCATGAAACACGCAACAAACACAACATTTTTTTAACTGAAAATGTTCTAGTCCATGTAAATAATACCCTGTAAAACCCTGTGAACCACCCAAATTGGCAAAAATCCATAATCTTAGAATGATTCATTCTATTTATATATCAAATGTTATCCAATTCGGTTAAGCAGTTCCCGCGATATAAGGAAAAATAAATAAAATGCGGTTAGGTGGCAACCCCCGGTGACAACCCTGCTTGAACTTGTCATATTTAAAATTACGCCGAAAACACTTTTCATTTGATACCCGTATTGTCATATCTTGCTCAATATTTATAAAAACGAGATAGGTGGCAACCCTGTAAACCGTCCCAAGTGGCAACACATATGTAGGTATACATTCTTAGAATTAATCATACTGTCTATATGCAAAATTTCATCGAAATCTGAAACAAAACAAACACAATTTAATTGTAAGAAAATGTTCTAAGTCCATGTAAATATAACAAAATCATAGAAAGAAAATGTTTTAAGTCACAAAAGTGCTCATAACTTTGCATTTACTTTATTTAGAAATATTCTGACAACTGATATCTAAGCAAGCTGAACTGAAGGAAAAAACTGCATTTTTAGATTCTAAAAATATTGACAACCAAAAAAGTTAGGCGGTTTTTTTCCTCTCCTGAACAATTACAAAAAATGGACTTAGGACATTTGCTCACGAAGCCAGCGATAGAGTTATATGGAATAAAAAAAATTTCGAAAAGAAACGGTCCCTAGCAGGGTCGGAACCCCCAAAATTAAAAAAAACAATTCCCTATAGCTCCTTGCAGACTATAACCTGTAGGCGTGCCAAATTTCAACAAAATCCGTCCAGCCATTCTCACGTTTTTAGGGAACAAAAGCAAACGTCTGGACATCCAAAAATCCAAACATCCAAACATCGCTACATTCACATTTATAATATTAGTAGGATTATTTCTTGACCATGAAATTGTCATGAATAGCCAAGAAGTTTTGACGTTCCGTTTTGCATGTTGAATAACTGCAACTTGTCGCTTTTTATATGAATTTCAAGGTTATTTTATTAAATTTTTTGTTTTTATTTCGCCGAAACTTCAGTTTTTCTTGAAGAAAGAAAGCGACAACTATTTATTTCTTGCCAAAGCTTTTTTGGAAGATTTTTCCAGAAATTAGCAGTAGAAAAGTAGAATAGATTCTGACACAAGAAATTTTTCTTAAGCGAGTTATATATAGAGTTTTTGGATTTTTTTTGAACAGCGTAAAGCTCTAAAAAATAAAAATATTTTCCAATCCCAAAGGAGGAGCGACCAAGCACGTTCATTGTTGCATTAAATTATTGTTCCGTGTCTTTTTCCATATGGTACATCGATATATAAAAATTTCTGCAACGCTTCCAGTTTCCGTTGGTCCTGGCCAACGGTCTTTCTCTTCCTTCGAAGGTTAAAAACTTATCTAAGAAGTACAATGGGGCAGGAGTGGAAGTACCTCCTGAAGAAATCCTAAACAAAATTTCAAAACAAACAAGAAAAATAAATATATTTTTGTACACGGCTAAAAGTTTAAGCCTAGATTTAAAACTTTTCGGGGCTACATATGCATCTAGACCAGTATGTCTCCGTTCAAAGTGTTGTTTGTGTGAAAAAAATCTAAACATTTTTACTAAAAAGTTAAAAATTTTGATGAAAATTTTTCTAGTTTTCTTGAATTTTCATGAATTTTCCACAAAGTTCTTAACTTTGAGTTGCAGTATTTTTATTCTGTAGTTATTTACACATACTTTCATTCAAAAATAATGAAATTAGTCTAAAGAAGTTAATTTTACTGGAAATTCCAAAAAAAAACCTTTTGAAAGTAGGTCAAGCTGTATGACCAAACCAAATTTGGTTTAGAATTAAATTTACACCGTTTGCCATAGAAATGCGCGCAATAAAAATTATTTAAATTTTAAACCGAGAATGTTAACAATTTTTTATTTTTTTAAAAAATGTTAAGACTCGACCCGACGTGCCCCAAATCAGTGCGCAATGCTCTACCTACTGAGCTACGGCGCACTCATGAATTTTCTCAGAAAAGTACACATAAATATTCGCGGTGTATACGACTTTTGTTGTATTTTTGTTTATCCTAGTAAAGTTTTAAGTCTGAACCGCAAAAAATTTAGAATTTTTGTAGGTAATTGAAAGGTTTGGAATTTATTACCAAAACGTTTTAAAATTTGTGTAAACCAATGAATGGTTTAAAAGTTAGGCTCAAGTTAGCCGTGTAGAACGAGAAAAATTTCAAATAAATAAAAGTATAAATATGTAATGTGTAAAAATATAAATATGTGTGCATTTACAGGTAATCCTTATTTACTGACACTTTGGCCAAAACCCCAACACCCCGCCCCCCCCCCCCCCCCGGATTTTTTTCTGGCTACGCGCCTGGTGGTAGCCAAGCGATTTCGTTTATTTTCTGAATTTAACACAACAATAGTATGCCCTCAACAAAATTTCGTTATACTAGCATAAACTGTTCTGAAGTTATTAAGAGTCAAAATTTTAAAATTTCTTCAAATATATGTGGGCGGTGCCACACACCTTTTCAAAAAATGTTATAAAATCGGCCTTAGAACATCTAAATCAATACATATTGCAAATTTTATCATTGTAGCTGCTTCTGATATTGTAACCCGTTTTATAGATTTTTCGAAATTTTCAATATCGAAAAAGGGCGTGGTTATGGTCCGATTTTACCCATTTTCAATACCAATCTATTCTGAACCCAAATAAGTACGCATGCCGAATTTGGTGAAGATATCTCATTATTTGCTCAAGTTATCGTGTTAACGGACAGACGGACGGACGGACATGGGTCAATAAATTTTTTTTTCGATCCTGATCATATTGATATGAGGAAGTCTATATCTATCTCGATTCCTTTATACCTGTACAACCAACCGTTATCCCAACAAAGTTATAATACCCTTGTACTAGTACTAGTACGCTGGGTATAAAGAATGGAATGATATGGAAAATTATAACGATGAAAAGTATCTGTAGATTAGTGCCTTGTAGTTGGTTCGATTCAGTTCAGCCTTAATAGAGTCGGGGATTGAATTCCATAATCTAACGGCGCTGACGAAAAATAGCCTAGATGAGGCTAGGTAGTTGTGAAATGGTATAACTAGACTGTGATGTCTCAGAGATCTCACTGGTATCAGCTTTTGGAATAAATAATTTGGCGTCCTCCATGTTAGCAATTTGTACATATAATACAGTTTCTAGCTGCTAGGTAATTTTCAAGGCTACTGCATCCAATAATTCGCATTCGATAGACGGAAACATGATCATATCTACCAATACCATAAGCGTAGCGAGTTGCATTATTAAGAGCTACAGCCAATTTATTATATGACACCGAATCCAATTTGCAGTATATTGTCTCGGAGTAGGTTATGAGTGGCATAATTAGCTGCAGCACAAGAATTTTTATTTTATCAACAACTTTTAGGGGACTAGTTCCAATAAACAACTCGGGAATATCATTGGAGTATAATACACCATGGCATATAGGTAAGACATAAGATTTCGATGCATTTAAGCGCAAGCAATTTTCGCTAGCCCAGGCAGATATTGCGCTCAGGTCACTTTTTATTTTAAAATGTAAATCCTCCACGAGACCGATGCGGCTTGACAAGTATAGCTGTATGTCATCAGCATATGCATGTATATTAACATACTGACACACGGAAAAGACATCGTTCGTTTAAAAATAGACTAAATAGAAGTGGGCCCAGGACAGACCCTTGCGGAACACCAGCCAACACAGGCTTAGACCTAGATAATGTGTTGCCAGATTTAACTTTTTGTGACCTACCCATAAGGTAACTGGCGATTAGCTTAACTGAATTGTCATCAAACCCGAAATAGTAATTAAACTTCATGCAAATCAGATTATGATTCACGGAATCGAATGCCTTAGAGAAGTCAAGTAGACACAGGAGTGCTACGTCCCCTAAGTCAAAACTCATTCTAATATCGTCAAGTATTTTTAGCACCGCAGATCTTAAGCCAGATTGTAACGGAGAGAGCAAGCTATTTTGTTCTATGAAGGTAGTAATTTGTGCGGCCGTCAAATTTTCACATACTTTTGAAAAAGCAGGTAATATGCTTATAAGCGTTCGATTTTTTAGCAACAGGGAGTATGACTGCTTTCTTCCACACTGCTGGGAAACATGAACTTGTAAAGCAGAAGTTTATGATATGTGTAAGTGAACTAATAACAAACTCTAATATAATTTCAATAAAGCGAAGGGAACTGCCATCTTCACCTATAGCATTCGATTTTATACTGAGCAAAGACTTCAGGACATCATACTCGCTAACCGCAGAGAATTGAAATATGTTACTAGGACACGGCAGAACTACTATTGTTAGAATTAGCAAAGAAGTCATTGAGTTCGTCCACATCAATTTCACACTCCAGACTTTCCTTGCCATGAATTTTAAACTCTTTCAAGTTTCTCCACAGTTCCTTAGATGGAAGTGACGGATCCAGCTTCGAGTTGGTATACCAACACTTTGCCTGCCTTATAATATTGGTTGTTTCATTTCTCACTTCCTTGTAACGGCGCCAGCAAAGATCTGTTTTATTGTTACGCCCTTTACTATAAAATTTCTTGCGTTTCCTGATAGCAAACCGGACTCTGGAGATGTACCAAGGACACGAGCAATTTACGATAGTTGCGGAACGAATAGGTACATGTATATCATACAATCTACTTAGGTTTTTATTCAGGAAATCTAACTTACTGTCTACAGAGTCAAGAAACCAACAATTAGAACAATCAACTGCAGACAGATCTGAGTACAATGAATTGACATTCAAAGATTTAAAATCACGATATAAAAACATACTGGCTATATCAGGGCGGTTCATGTCGACATCTAAAGTACAGAAAATTAAATCGTAAAGTTATTTGCTCAAGTTTCAGAACATGTGAGGGATCACACGTTACAAAGTAATCGAGTAGACTGGGTACAGAGTTATTTATAAGTGGTCATTTATAAGTAAATTTACGTTAAAATCACCACTAATCAAAATACGTTCATAATCAGTGACAAATTCAGATAGATCGTCAAAAAAAATTTCCATTGATAAGCACTTTTTAGGGTTATAGACACATATTATTAAAATTTTGTTGACACCATCAGGCACCTCAGTGAAAATATACTCAACATTGCTGGAGTTAGAGGTTTTAAAGAGTTTAAATCTGTGGGATTTTCTACAATATACTGCAACTCCACCTCCTTTCTTGTGATTGCGATCATGACGCAGTAGATTGTACTAATTTAGCGAAAGGTTGAAGTCAGGAATCTGACTAGAAAACCAAGTCTCGGATACACAGATCACATCCACCGCCGATTCATCAAAAACATACCTAACAAAATCGATTTTGTTGTTGCTTAAGCTACGTGCATTGAAGTGTACTGCATTGAAACCATGATTTTGTTTACAAAAAATATCTAATACAATTTTTTAATTTCCATCAGCGCCAGTGTCATATCTATGGAATGACCCCATGCATATAGCGCTGAACTAGAATAAAAAGAACTACAGGCAACCAAGAAATACAAAGGTGTATACAAAACACCAAGGCACAACAGAAGTAAAGTGGAAAAGTAGTATGGGAACAATATGTATGTCAGACAGATTATTGCATTATACAAAGAGGAACGATAGTCATAATAGAGTAATACATAAAAGAAAATATTGGAGAATGTAAAAAAAAATATAAATATATCAGCTTCACTTAACGTTAAATATACATATTCAGGTGTCTGCAGCAATAACGCGTTTAATACTCTCAATGTCCATCACCTTAACAGCTTTGCAGTTTGGATGTACCCGAACATACACATGCCCACGAATTGTAAAAGCCGCCAAAAGTTTATTCTCTTTTCTCAGCTGCATAGCAAAGCGGAGTACCTCTCGATTGTTTTTTGTTAGGCACTCATGTATGTGTATTTTCTCATCTGAACCTAGTCCAACATCACGATGCGTAAGAGACCGCTTATTATTATTGTTAAAGCGAGCCACTGATTTGAAGAGCATAGTTCGGTCATTAGGTGAGCCCAATTTGACGATGACAGATGCCGTAGATTTGTTCTTGTTTGGCACTCGAAAAGCAGAAAAAATATTAAGAGTGGGTAACTTTAGTGACTGACACACAAGGGAAAAAGTGTCGCTAATATTCTCACCATCACTGAAAGGGAGACCATGAATTATTACGTCGATTGAAACCGCTTGGTTTTGGCATTCGCTGAGTTCAGTTTTGAGCATAATGATTTCGCTTTGCATATGATCAGTTCAGACCGCATTGTTTTTGCATTCACTGAGGTCACTTTTAAGCATACTAAGATCATTTTGCATATGTTCAATAGATGCAGCATAGGCCTCTGCTTTCCCCACTCTTACCTCTAATTTCTTCATCGCCTTCTTAAGGTTTGTCAACTCAGTCGCCAACTCACCAAATTGATGCATTAGCCGCTCTTCATACGCTTTAACATGATCTAAGAGCTCCTCCAACCTTGCGTCGATACGTTCCATCCAGGGAGGGGCCAACAAGCTCTCTTTCTCATCTGATTTACCAGTTACATTTACAGTGTTTAAAGTGCTGGTGGGTGTAGATACCACTTGGCGGGAAACTCTGGTGGTTTTAGACATCTTTGCTGTGTTGTTGCTTTTGTTTAGCTTTTTTGATTAGGTGTATTTTTGCTTAGTCTTTGCGCACTTTTATATTTTTAATTACATAAATTGAGATGCTTCTAAGTAATCAATAATTCAGATGTCGACTTAACAGACGTTTAGCGAAGCCCGCAAGCACCACAAAGCAAATTTAGTGACAGAAAAGATTTATAAATTGACAATATCCGCAGCGCAATAAAAAACACGTCTTCTCACATTGATACATTTCTTTGTGCATTACATGAAAACTAACGCTGGGTATTTAATGTTCGGTTCACCCGAACTTAGACTTCCTTACTTGTTCATACTAACGTGTCGATTCTGAGCGTAACCGGAAACTTTGTACCCAGAAGATTATCTAACCAAAAATCGTAACCGGTGCATGTACCCGCGATTCTAGCGCGCATGGTAACGATGTCAAAAACAAACAATGCGCAAAAGAGAATAAAAGGCAAACGCGCACGAAACTTCACGTAAAAAAGTGGTTATATTGTTTATTAATTCTTCTGATCTAGTATGTGTATAAAATTTGTGCTATTTTCTGTCCAAAAAAATATTTACAAAACACGTGCCATTTGTCGCGGTTACTTGGCGTTACCACCTCTTTAGGTGGTTACGAAATTGAACTGCAACTTGAGCCGGCAGAATACCAAACGGGTGTAAAAGTTTCCAAGATATTTGTTTGCCGGGTAAATCGAATGTTGTTACCACTATAGAATCGACCCGTAAGAATACAAAATTTTGATCGCAACACCAGAAGAGGAATTTGCAAAAATAGAGGAAAAAATATCAAAATCCATGCAAAGAAATGTAAAGCAGGAGTTATTAGCTTTCAAATGTTGTTGAAAATAATCTGTAGCCGTACTACAAGCCGAAATCTAATCACTTCAGTTGGTGCATGTTTTTAGGAAAAATTTCAGCAATATATATATTAATACCCTAACTCTGTTGTACTACTTTACTGCACCACCCTAATGTGTGAAAATTGTTAGTGGCATCACCACCTCGCAAAATTTCGCACTTTTTAAAAACTACGAAAACCACAACCACCCCTCTGATATCATTCATATGCAGTAAACCAGTAGCTGCCACTCGCTTTTATTTATGTGCCAAAAAAGTTATCAAAATGTGCTAAATCCTGTATAACATCATTTGAAATCAAAGAAATCCAGCTTCACTACTCATGGCTCAATTACATAATACTTTGAAGTTGTCATTTCCATACAAAGTTTGTTTAACGTAATTAAACTTTGTATGCAAATGACAACTTAGAAGTTTTATCTAACTCAGCCTTCATTTATTTGACTTACTAATATGCGTCAAGCAATTTCCGAAAACACTTGCTCAAATTTTCAAATTTTTTGCCTTCATTCCTTTTACTTATACGCTCACGCATATGGACAATCTGCAAGCTCAAAGATTTTAAAACTTATTCATTTTACATACATACATATTCATTTTACATGCATATATTTAAGTTGGTCGAATTTCGGACACGGGCGATCCTAGTTATTATTATTATATAATACATAATATATGTATATCATATGCGACTGGAGGAATGCTTCAAACGATTGGCGATTTATTTGGAGTATCAAAGTCTGCAGTGTCTAAAGTGGTAGCGACGGTGTCTCACCACATAGCTTTGTTAAAGGCTCGTTTCATAAAATTTCCCGAGAACCCAACAGAGAAACTGGAAGCAAGTGAAGCATTTTTCAAAATAGCTAAGTTCCCCACAGTCATAGCGGCTATGGATTGCACACATATAAAGATCATTTCACCGGGTAAGATGTTTCTTGAAACTAGTATAGAACCTTATATACTTTTACGTATGCTTTCAATTTGTAGGTGGCGAAATTCAGTTGTATCGTAATAGAAAAGGCTTCTTTTCCATAAATGTCCAAACCACATCTGATGCAAATCTCAAAATAACAAATATTGTGGCTCGGTGGCCTGGTTCCGCTCATGACTCCAATATACTGAGCAACTCTAGGCGGCGAATTCGGCGATAGTTTGATAATTGCTGATAGTGGATATCCTAACAAAAAGATTCTAATAACTCCCGAGGAAAACCTTTTTAACGAATCGTTAATCAGAACACGTACCGTTGAAAGGAGTATGGAAAAGACGTTTTCCGAATTTAGCGCTTGGGATTCGTTTAAACCATCGAAAAGTGCAAAGTATTATTGTTACTACTGCGGTTTTACATATCGACGGCTGAGTGGAAGATCGCCCTATCTCAGCATTTTTTTCATAACGCCCTATCTCAGAATTCGCTTGAACAACGCTCTATCTCAATTTTTTTTTCAAAAACGCCCTATCTCAGAATTTGCTTCAAAAACGCTTCATTTCAAATTTTTTTTCAAAAACGCCCTATCTCAGAATTTGTTTGAACAACGCCCTATCTGAGAAAACGTTTCAAGAACGCTCTATTTGGGCTAGCCGATTAAAAAAACTTTAACTCAAATATTATGCTTCTTTTGCCATATCGACTCCCATAGGCAGGTGTTTCAACGAAACGAAACATTTCTTTTTTTTTTGCATATTTCATTTTTCTTGAGAAAGGTCACACATATAATGAAGGTGATTCCATGCATGTTGGTATTAAAAATTCATGCAGAAATCAGAACGTATTTACACAAAAGCAATGGTGTGAAATAATTAGAAACCCTAAAAAATGTGATCCGAAATATATTGTGACCGAGATGAAACACGAGGAAATTTATGATTTTCGGCCACTTGCAAATGACGAAAATTGGAAGGCCATCAGAATAATTAATTTGAGGGAAATTGCAGTCCTGCCCTACGAATATAAAGACAATCCAGCGGCAATATTGATTCCAACAAAAAAGTCTATTGAAAAACAATATCCGCTTGTTCAACTGCATGTTAATCCCATAGAGCTGGATAAAAATAAAGAAAATGATTTGAGAGAAATGTGCATCAAACTTATAATTCCCGAAGTACACCACGAATTTTATGATTCTCAAATAAAATAAAACTAATTTAACCTCAGCCACTAGAAGTTTTAAATTTTATTACTTTTGTGTTACAGCTTTTATAATCAGGCAGCCGAAATAGGGCGTTTTTGAAATAAATTCTGAGATATGTCGTTTTTGAACAAAAAATGGAAATAGGGCGTGTTTGAAAAAAATTCTGAGATAGGTCGTTTTCGAAAATAAAATTGAAATAGGGCGTTTCTGAAACAAATTCTGAGATAGGGCGTTTTTAAAAAAAATTGAAATAGGGCGTTTTCGAACTGACTGCCGAGATAGGGTGAGCTTCCACTCAGGCATCGATATGTAATATTTGCTGCATAAACAATGAGCCTGAGTCACCTGCTTTATCAACTGATGTATCAGCCGCTGTGGACTTTAAACCAGTGTACGAAAATAAACTATATTGTACAGTACTATTTCGTTTTGTTTCTTACTTTCATAATTCAAAACAAAACAAAATCCAAAGGCTCAGTTCACTTTTCAATTATAAAATACTTTTTTTGAAAATTACAGGAAAATCAGAAAACAAAACCAAACAACTTTTTATGTACTTATGCATTTGTAGTGATTATAACAGCAAATTGACATAGGGACTTCTCTGTTTGTTCATGACCGTCCATGCGCGTATAGTGATGACGAAAACTTCGCCCTTGCTTGAGGGTAATAGGCCAAACAGAATCAGTCCGTGAATACGTCAGATAAGTGACGTACGTCAACCTTAGAGCAAATTCTATTTTGACGTTTCCGTCGGATCTGGTGTTACGCATACAAACACCCGCAGTCTACTTTGCTGAGTCTGCTGAACGCTTGAACAGTTCACCTTGGCTATTCTTGGGAGTTCCACTATTGAGGCGCACGGACAGTGATGGAACGCATTATCTCCTGCTGCGGTCGCGGCATTTTTGAGTTAGTTCTAGAGCGAAGTTAATTATGAAATACAACATTTTTTTTAAAATAATTTTTTTCTTTTTCGAGTTAAAGTTTCAATTTGAAACGTTTGTGTGTACAAATAAATATTTGTTGGAATTGTCACAAACAAAAAGCAAACGTTTGGAAAATGTAACAAAATGTACAAAACCAAAATTACATGATACACGATGAGCAAATGTACAGTATTTTGTACTGTTTATTTTCGTACCCTGCTTTAAACTGTCGGTCCCAAATAACAGACAACCTGAAACATGGATTGCTAAAAATTCAACGAGAACAATTTTAGTAACCCAATACTTCAAAGACCTACTTCGCAATTTATAACAAATTCAATTTCAGTTTTAATTCAGTATTTTTAAATATATGAGTATATAAAAGTTTATCTTAAATGTCTAGTTGAATAAATTCATTTCAATATCACATAAAAATGCATTCGTTGCAAGCCTTATTTACATTTTCTTTAAGTACAGGTTTGTAGGTACATAATAACCTTAAACTTAAAACTTAAAAACAAAAAACTTAAAGTCAATTTCATCACATTACTTTAAATACTTCACAACAAATCTCCACCAAAGCTAGCAATGCTTTGGTCAGGATTTCTATTCACTTGATGAACAGTTATTGAAAAATACCCTATTTATCAGTTCCCAACTCAATCTTTTACAATGCTATTTGCAACATAAGAATCTCTATTTCCAAAAGCATTTTTTGCTTTCTTAACTCATGCTCTTCCCTTATTATTTCCAGTTCCGTTTGGAGCTTCTTTTTAGATAGTTCGTGCTCTCCAGCGATGCACTTCATATGCAGTTCGCACTTTTTCGATTTATTTGTGGCAATATCGGCCCAGGCGACGGTGGCAGAATTCCTCTTTCGGGATGTTAGCTTGCTGTTGATGAAATGTTGTTGTTGTTGTTGTTGTTTTAACAACAAAATCACTCCCCGAAGGTTTTGGGGAGTGTTGTCGAAATAACAGTCCTTGGCCGGATATGAATCCGGTACGCTCCGGTACTCCCCGACTGTCGTGGGAGCGATTTGATATGACCAGTGCAACCTTCTAGGTCATGTCATCCCTCCTTCCGAAAGGAAAGAGAAGATGGGTAATGAGAGGTGGGAGGCATCATATCCGTAAATCAACCATCGATTTGCACATCATTACCTTTGTGCATATTGGTCGCCTCTTACGACCGGTATGCCTACCGCGGGCATATTCTAGGCCCCAACCCGCAGGGGCAGTTGATGAAATATGTATTTATGGTTACATGCAAAAACACTTATGTTGTAAATTCTCTTACTAATTTGCTTTTACCTGATGACTGCAGGTTTAGTACATACTGGTTCCATATATCCAATTTCTGGGGAGGAAACTGGTAAGTCCATTGCTTCTTCTGCAATTTCCACAATGCAATTGTCTGCTAAAAATAAGACTATACAATTAGATTGCAAGCTTTGTTAAATATTTTTCATAATTAGTTAGCAATTGTTTCTAAAACATCATCATCGTAGACAGCTGTATCGTAGACTGCTCTACCTGCCAAATGCTTAATATTTTCCCATCTATTGTTGTACTTTTAGACATTTTAGTTTCGCCACCGGTTCTATACGTTTCCCGTCTTTCCGCTGCAAACTTTTTCTTTGCTTCCTTCTTCAAATTTTCATATTTGGATCTCAACACCTTTGAGCACCTAAATATTTGGCCAAACATAGAATTGAAAGCAACTTCGATATCGTCCCAAACTTTTAATTTTGCTTCCGAATTTATTCTGTCCGTTTTCTTGCACTCAAGAATATATTTATTTGAGTCTACTAGCTCTAGTAAATAGTTAACTTCATTTGTTGAAAAATTCTTACTTCTGGACATTCTTATTTCTTTTATATTCATAGATTTAATTTAATTTATAATATATCTTTCTTCACAGCGGTTGCCGTATCTAGATACAAAAAAAACCGATGTTGCCATATAAAAAGGAAATCTTCAAAGCGGCCTTAAACTCTCACTGAAAAACCGATCTGCAGTTTAACTGGAGTTTAAATTTATGCCGATTTTAAGCAATCTTAGTTTAAACTGAACTTAAAACGGCTAATTAGAAAGAATAATCCATGTTTCCTCTCCCCTCCAAATATGGATTTGATATCTTTTAAACTGGCTTAGCAACATCAAAAAATGTTCATCTATATATGAGTACTTGTTATTTTTTTTTTTTTCAAAATTATGATTTGTTGCCCATACGATCGTACAGTGTTTTTCTTATACATTACCCGAAATAACTATAAATGCATGCAATTTATTGTATTTTTCACCAATTTCTGCTTTAGCAAAACTATTTCACCTAATTTTTTATAAATAATGTGAATTATTTTTTAAAAGTGTATACAAAATTCGCAAAAATTCGATGCGCGAATGCCGATAAAATCCATCATATTTTCTAGTAGCAGCAGTATATACCAAAAGTTGGGACAACTTTTTCGCAAAGACAAAAAAAGAAGAAAATTTAGAAGTTAATTTGATATCTGTACCTTCCGCAACAATTAATCCACAAAAAATTAATAATCAAAATCAAAGAAAAGACCGTAAAAACCAACAACAAAATACATTAAAGCCATAGGACGGGTTTACGTACATAAATATGTACAAACAGCAAGAATAAATAACAAAAAAGGGAATTAATTGAAGTGGAGACGTATGCATCGTGACGTCACAGGGCATCATAACTTGGTTAGAATTTTCTAACAGCGGCTGGTTCATATCCCAGTGTCCGAAAAGGGATCTTATGATGAGCCTGGAAACTCTGAAACATGTAATCATATCCATCGCTGTGATTAACCATGTAATTTTTCTCCAATTATCAATTTTTCCCAAAAAACTGACAATAATCATTTACTTGGAATTATTGTTAACTGGTCTCGAGCTTGCAAAATTACAAATATGTGAACAAAGAAAAGACCGTAAAAACCAACAACAAAATATTTAAGGCAATATTTCGAAAAAACAGATTCGGACTGGCGTAAGAATAATATATTGATACATACTGATTCTTATAAATTATCTGATGCAGAAGATAGTAATAGTGATTTAGATTATTAAAAATATTGTATAAAATAAAAATAAGTTGTTCTTTAGCAAAAAAAAATGCCTTATTATATATGTATGTATGTTAACGATAAGCTTATTTCTTTGCACCCTGACCCAATTCTTGGTCTTTTATGGAAATAAGGACCCGTGAACGACATATTAGTTCAATATCATTTCGACACCATTTAATTTTCCGTACAGCTCCATAATGCTTTTAGGTATGTAAATATATGTACTAGGTTACGTAATAAAAGTCCGTTTGGAATATAAAATTATTAATATTTACAGAATATACGTTTTTATAAAGTTAAAACAAGATGTATCCTTCGCTTTCCTGGTTATATGCAAAAAGGGCACATTTATCCCCGATTTATTTCATCGTTTTTGGCTAACAATGTGCTTTTGTAACTTAAAAGATAATACACTACATAACAATAACATCAATATATTTTTCTATAAACTACAACAACAAAAAAGTTACAATGATTCAAAAGTTTAAAAGACGAATATCTCAAAACATACTTTTCATCGACGTGCCCTTTTTGCACGCAACTCCTCAATTACACTGGATCACAAACTTCAACTTTTTTTCTGCACCAGAGACGCCATAGTGAAATTCCTATGTAAAATCACCTCCTAATTCCGAAAATCAGGGTTATTTTTACTTGAATGGTACCATTTTGCAGATATTTACGATTTAGCGTTATTTCAAAAAACAAAAAAGATGGCTCCACTTAATCGTGTATATCTCAAGAACAAACTGAGCTCTTCCAAAAAGGTTTGAAAAATTTGAAAGCTTATAAAATTTACTATAATCAGTACATACAACACTAGGCCCTGCAGATTCAAACATATTGAACAATCATTACGGATTTTTTTAATTTTTTTTGTAAAAATATAAAAAAATTTGTACTTTGCGAGGAAGCATCTCGAAAACTTTTTGTTTTTTTGCAGATATTTTTTCCCCCTCTAAGCTCTGTTTTATTACAAAAACAAGTAAGGAAAGGGCTGTCTTCGGCTGTGCCGAAGGCTTTATACCTTTCATGAATGCTAAACCACACTTATCGGAACAATCGATTGTATGGGAGCTATACGTTATGTTGGTCCGATCTGGCTGATTTTGCCTACATATGTTACATGTATAATATGTAGCAAACGTGCAAAGTTTAACGTTCCTAGCTTTTTAACTGCAAAAATTATAGCCCAAAACCCATTTATCGAAACTATCGATTATATGGGAGCTATATGTCATGTTGGTCCGATCTGAGTCATTTTCACCACACACGTTGCAAATACAATTTGTACTAAACTTGCAAAATTTTACGTTCCTAGCTTTTGAATTGCAAGAGTTATAGGCCAAAACCCATTTATCGGAACAATCGATTGTATGGGAGCTATGCCTTCTATCGGTCCGATCTTGCTGGTTCCGACAAATGATTAATCCTATGCGAAATGGCGCCTGCCTGCAAAATTTCATCGAGATATCTCAAAAACTGAGGGACTAGTTTGCGTTCAAACAGACGGACGGACGGACGGACGGACGGACGGACAGACGGACATGGCTAAATCAACTCGCCTCATCGCCCTGATCATTTCCGTATACTTAATAGTGGGTCTATCTCTTCTTCTTCTCATACTTACAAACATCGGACCAAAGTTATAATACCATTTCATGTTCATGAAAGGTATAAAAACAAGCTATCAGTGAACAAAATCGATGAACTAATACAAAGCATTCAAGTAAATATATCCATTTAATGCTTAAGTACCCTACTGGTACATATGTGTTAGTATTCGTATATCAGTTAGTTAGCAGGTAGATTTTCGAAAAGTTATTAGATACAAAAAGCTGTTAGTGTCGTTTTCTCAAACCTAGGTACATTTTAAACAAGAGCATATTTTTGAGGCAGGTAGTGTTTTCTTTGTAGAACTAGGGAACCTTTTTTTTAGGTAGGCTTGCATTTTTACTGGATCTAAGTATAAATAAGAGTACATGCGCCTTGTTCCTTCATAATATCTGCAAGGCTCGCCGAATACTGTTCAGTTTATAATTGCAGTTTATAACCCGTCATTTACTTAAAAATAAAAAATGAATAAAAGGGCGCGAGAGTTTGAGTGTACAAATGATCCAGATATTTTTTTTTTTTTTCAGAGGAGGAAGCACCGAAAGCCTCACAGTCAGTGTATGACTTTAACACACTAAACCTCCTACCGTCATGTACCGATCCCCCCGGTACTACCGTCAAGTATTCCGTCGGGAGGTGGTTTGAGCACAAGTCTCAACGTCAGTTGGTCAGCGTTACTGTACTAATTCAGTTCTTAGCTGGGGATCTTTTGTTAGATTTTTCATTCATCTTGTCTGAAGTATTGATCATATTGATCAAAGAAAGTCGTTCTTGTCCAACTACCAAAGATATGTATATAGATATAGCTATATAGGCATGTACTTACACTACATCTACTTACTTATTCTGTCTCACTAGCTCTTCTGCATCTAGCCGGTTGGAGTGGCCGTGTTTCCGGCCCGCATCTATAATGATTCAGTACATTTATAAGTAATCACTTATACTCACAACATATTCAGTTACAAGGTAATGCAGTGGGGAGGCCGCGTCCCCAATCTGCTCCTTCTGGTTTGTGTCACGTGGACCAGGCGGTTGAAAGGCCGTGTTTCCACCCGCATCTGAGATTCTTACATACTCTTAAAATTTTGTTTGCAGGTCAATACAGTGGAGAGGCTGAATCTCCAATCTGCAATCTGCACCTCTGATATAGGTTTGTTAAACTAGGTGGTTGAAAGGCCGTGTTTCCACCTACGTTTGAGATACTTACGTACTCTTAAAATTTTTTTTTTTTTTTTGCAGGTCAATACAGTGGAGAGGCTGAATCTCCAATCTGCAATCTGCACCTCTGATATAGGTTTGTTAAACTAGGTGGTTGAAAGGCCGTGTTTCCACCTACGTTTGAGATACTTACATACTCTTAGAATTTTGTTTGCAGGTCAATACAGTGGAGAGGCTGAATCTCCAATCTGCAATCTGCACCTCTGATATAGGTTTGCTAAACTAGGCGGTTGGAAGGCCGTGTTTCCAACCCGCCTCTTGTTTTTTCCGTGTTTGTTTGCTTTTTCTTCAGTCTTCCCTGCTGCGGCGCAGCCGTTCCAGACTTCTAAGCCACTTCATGGCTTCTGCGATTACCTCGCACGCTGCCATCCACTTTTGTTTACTTCGTAGCATGTGACCAACCAGCGACTCGGGAGTGTAGTCTTCATCGGCTATGCTGCGTAGTTTACTTCTAAAGCTGTACGATCTGGGGCATTCGAAGAACACGTGGTAGACATCTTCCACTGCCTCGCCTCCACAGTGATCGCATACGTTGTTGCTTTCGTGCTTAAACCGATAAAGGTATTGTTTAAAGCATCCGTGGCAGCTTAAGAACTGAGTCAGATAAAAATCAACCTCTCCGTGTGTTCTCTTTACCCATGTTTTAATATCTGGTATACAGCGGTATGTCCAGCGCCCTTTATTCGATATGTTCCACCTGTTTTGCCAATTTTGAATACTAATCTCGCGTGCTTCGGACCGCGAGTTTCTATCCTCAAACGTTGTGGCTGCTTCTTTTGCCAATATGTCAATTGGGCACAAGCCTGAGATTACCAGTGCGGCATCGTCTGATACCGTTCTAAAAGCGCTACAAACTCGGAGAGCACACAAGCGATAGGTCGACTTTACCCCACGTAGGTACGACTGATGCTCTGTTCTGTTTCATCTGCGGTCAATTTATTGTCAAAAGTATGAGACGTGTGTTTTCAAATCCTTTGAAAGTTACATACTATAAGTGTTTTGGAATTGAGCCTTAAAACAATGAAAAACCATGGACACCGAACACTGTGTGCACCACATGCCGAGTCGAATTGATTTCTTCGGAAACCGGAACAAAAAGGTACGTTGTAAAAATTAGGAATTTGTTCCCTTTTAATGCATAGCTGACTAATTTCTGAAACTAGCTATTTAGGCGACGTGTGAAATTTATTACACCAATGAAGTGGAGGGAACCAACTTGCCATTCAACGGACTGCTATATTTGTACTACAAAAGTACTTGGGGTTGGAAAGTCCAGAAAAGTAACCTATGCGAGCGTATCTACAGTGTCATTACCAGAACTAATTTCAACAGAAGCGACATTGCCAGAATCAAATTTAACTTTAGTTCCGGCTCCAGTTTCATTGTCAACAGTAGTATCTGATTACGCGGCATCATGTTGAACTGAATTTCAAACGGAAAACGAAAGAAATTCTTTGTCACAAGCACAACTCAATGATTGGATAAGGGATTTGGAATTGTCGAAGGAAAAGGCCGAACTACACGCCTCTCGAATGCAACAATTTAAATTTGTTTCATCCGATGTTAAGGTAACATATTATAGAACTCGTCACGAAGAATTTTCCAAGTACTATACGAAGGAGGACAGTGTTTGTTACTGCAAAGACATTGCTGGTCTATTCAAACAATTTGGTGAACTATATGATTCAAAAGAGTGGCGATTGTTCATAGACGGCAATAAATTAAGTTTAAAGGCCGTATTATTGCATATTGGCAACCAAAAGCCATCTATCCCGTTCGCGCATGCAGTAAATACGAAGGAAACATAGAGATAATGCAAAAATTGCTCAAGTTAATCAAATACGAAGAACATGATTGGAAAATATGTGCCGATCTTAAAGTCGTTGGAATGCTATGTGGTCTACAAAGTGGATACACAAAATACTGTTGCTTTCTATGCAAATGGGATAGCCGAGCTAGTCAAGACCACTACATCATAAAGGCTTGGCCAGAACGAATCGAGTTTCAAGTTGGGGTAGATAACATAAAATACTCTCCACTTATAAAGAAGGAAAAAATAATTCTACCTCCGCTCCACATCAAGCTCGGCCTTATCAAAAACTTTGTGAAGGCTTTGGACAAAGAAGCCGAAGCTTTTCATCATTTGAAGACAATCTTCGCAGAGATTTCAGAAGCAAAGATAGAGGGAGGGATTTTTGTGGGACCGCAAATAAGGAAAATGATGGCCAATAACCATTTCAAAGAACTATTGTCACCAGTGGAGGCAGCAGCTTGGGATTCTTTTGAAAAGGTCGTTACTTCTTTTTTAGGCAAACACAAAAGTCCTAACTACGAGATGATAGTGAACGACTTAATCAAAAACTAGGCGGAAATGGGTAAATAAAAAAACATACTATAATAAATTATATATTACATAAATTTACATGAGAATATATAGCCATAAATCTGAATTCATCGTCCAGTTCCGAACAAACAAGAACAAGAAGAAATATAAACAAAAAATTTGTTCTGAATTGAAAGATAAATCCAGCCTAAGAAAATTATATACTAATGTGTCACTTATGTATTTATCTAATTTACTTTTTTATTTTCTTTCAGGAGTAAATATGTCTTTAAAAATTCATTTCTTACACTCCCACTTAAATTTTTTCCCGCAAAATCTTGGCGACGAAAGTGACGAGCATGGCGAAAGGTTTCACCAGCAAATGAAAGTGATTGAAAGTCGGTATCAAGGATTCTGGGATGTCGCTATGATGGGCGACTACTGTTGGTTTCTCATAAGAGAAACCGATCCTAATCTAAATAAGCGTCAAAACAAGACACATAACTTTTTCAATTATAAAATAAGATCATAGAGTTAAGACAGAACCATATGTACATATGCTATTATTTGTAGGTTACTTAAGTATTAAATGGATATATTTACTTGAATGCTTATAACTTTTGTATTAGTTCATCGATTTTGTTCACTGGTAGCTGATTTTTTTTGTAATAAAACAGAGCTTAGAAGGGGGAAAAAATATCTGCAAAAAAACAAAAAGTTTTCGATATGCTTCCTCGCAAAGTACAAATTTTTTTATATTTTTACAAAAAAAATTTAAAAAATCCGTAATGATTGTTTAATATGTTTGAATCTGCAGGACCTAGTAAAAAGTGTTGTATGTACTGATTATAGTAAATTTTATAAGCTTTCAAATTTTTTAAACCGTTTTGGAAGAGCTCAGTTTGTTCTTGAGATATATACGATTAAGTGGAGCCATCTTTTTTGTTTTTTGAAATAACGGTAAATCGTAAATATCTCAAAAACGGTACCATTCAAGTGAAAATAACCTTGATTTTCGGAATTAGGAGGTGATTTTACATAGGAATTTCACTATGGCGTCTCTGGTGCATTTTGGCTGTAAACCAGTGTTATTAAACCTTGATTTAAATTATTTAAATCATTAATAACATGTACACCCGACTGGGTATTGGACCAAACCAATTTTTTTGGTTAGACGAAGACGTAAATAAAAAATGTGTATACCCCGTTTTTCGAAGTTAGCCTCTAAAATTTAGTAATTTGCTTTCGAAGTTCGAAATTCGATTTCAATTTACAAAATTGAAAAATAAAAATGTGGGTGTGGTCTGCCTTCTTTACGCAATCGACTGGTATAACATTTTTTTTGGAAAGTTGTGCAACAAGTGGTATACGGGGTCAAAGACAAGATGTTCGAAAAGTCGATATTTCAATTTTTATCAAACTGATTTCAAAAAACGGGACACCATTGTAAAGCTACTTTAATTCCCTTTCTTCTGATGTACATACTTTTATGACTTTTCTTATAAAAATTTTGTAAAAACACATTTGAGGGGAAAAAATACCAAAAAAAGTTTAAAGTTGTGTTTTTCGATCTTTCTTGTCACACACTTCGAAAATCTTTACGCCGTTATATTGGTGCTTAATTTCAATTTATTTTGATGTGCATATCTTTATAAGTTTTATAATTAACATTTTGAAAAAACACTTTCAAAGAGAAAACAATCTTCGAATTTTTGTCACCAACTTGCATTAACTTTATGCCATTATATTTGAGCTTTCTTACTAGTTGATCGAATTGTTGCTCTGTAATAAGCCTCACAAATCCCATAACTTCAGATGGGACATATGTCTCATCACGTTCTATAGGCATATCAGCAGATATTTCAGTGAGTTGTTCTTGAGAGGGCTTCTTCGGGGAGTGTTCCTGTGTCACTATGTGATCTTGGTAACCGCACATACAAACTTTCAACAATCTCTCTTTTACGAAGTTTTACAAGCATGGCATGTATCCTCGTTATGTACATCTAGATTACCACATATCGTCCACTTAGTATTAAAATACCTTATAAATTGTTTGATGTTTTGAGAAAATGAATTTCAATCTTTTTGTCGAAAGTATCTCTCACTCAAATCTCGTTATGTCTGTAAATACTACTATTTTCGACGTCTTTTTTAAGACTGTATAAAAATTAGTCTATTTTGTTAACTGACCAATTTTTGTTATTACTAATATATCCCGTGGTCGAAATTCGACCACCTTAAATTAGTTTAACTTATTAAATCCTCTGTTCGCATATTCCTCAAGTACCAAATGTCTAGAGGCAGAAATATTGGAAGCACTTTTATTGCTGAAATTTATTATATGTTGAGTCATTGAGGGTCGATTTCATAAAAGCCATCACTGGCAATAGCAACCCTGTCGCCAGCACCAATTTCACCACACACCATCACATACACAATTACACTCACCAATTGCCAAACACACGAATACACTTATAAACAAACAAAACACAGTTCAAATGGAATTTTTATGCGAACTACCCGCCTGTTTATGATACTTGTTTTGAATTTAAATAATGTTTGTAATGTAAATATTAAATTTTCGTTTGCTTAATTTGGAAATAGCGAGGTGAGTGCAGTGCAAAGTGCAACATTAGTGCTAAATTGTTTATGGTCCTCCTTCGCCAAGGAGAAAGGCACCTATGGACAACAAAAAATTACAGTCCAACAATTAATAGAAGATTATATTGGGAAAAAAAACTGAATAAAAGAGGCAAATTTAACAAAAAAGTTTAAAATCGTAAAATATAAAAGCCCAAGTGCCAAAATTTTATATATGTACATACATACATATGGGGTATTCCATCCCAGTTCGACCAACTTTGAACCTGATTTTTAAGTATTCTTTTCTTTATTTACTATACTAATCTACGATTAAAATAATCAGGATTAATGACTGACACAGCAAAAATTTAAGTTTTCTAAAAATAATGTAACAAATTACGAATTCATTTTCTGGTGTTAAAATATTTTCCAAATTCTTTGTTCTTTTGAATTTTAAAAGTTTTTCCTGCCGAATGGCACAACCGCAAAGTGGAGACCTGCTCTTGCTGCATATCGTTTGGTAATGCCACCAATACCATCACATGGACCTTTGCCACGAGCAGTCGCTTATAAGTTTTATAATTAACATTTTGAAAAAACACTTTCAAAGAGAAAACAATCTTCGAATTTTTGTCACCAACTTGCATTAACTTTATGCCATTATATTTGAGCTTTCTTACTAGTTGATCGAATTGTTGCTCTGTAATAAGCCTCACAAATCCCGTAACTTCAGATGGGACATATGTCTCATCACGTTCTATAGGCATATCAGCAGATATTTCAGTGATTTGTCTTGAAGACGGCTTCTTCGGGGAGTGTTCCTGTGGCACTATGTGATCTTGGTAACCGCACATACAAACTTTCAACAATCTCTCTTTTACAAAGTTTTACAAGCATGGCATGTATCCTCGTTATGTACATCTAGATTACCATATATCGTCCCCTTAGTATTAAAATAGCCTATAAATTTTTTGATGTTTTGAGAAAATGAATTTCAAACTTTTTGTCGAAAGTATCTCTCACTCAAATCTCGTTATGTCTATAAATACTACTATTTTCGACGTCTTTTTTAAGACTGTATAAAAATTAGTCTATTTTGTTAACTGACCAATTTTTATTATTATTAATATATCCCGTGGTCGAAATTCGACCACCTTAAATTAGTTTAACTTATTAAATCCTCTGTTCGCATTTTCCTCCAGTACCTAATGTCTAGAGGCAGAAATATTGGAGGCATTTTTATTGCTGAAATTTATTATATATAGTTGAGTTATTGATGGTCGCTTTCATAAAAGCTGGTTTACTCTGAAGACGGGTAATTTGACAACTAACCAAAAAAAATCCGTATCCTATATCTACCACTTAACGCCACTATTATGATCTTATGAAAATCCTATAATACTCCGGATATGTATAAACGGCAATAACAAACAAACAAAATTAAGTGCTTTGATTAAGATTTAAGAACGTTAAAATCTCACTAAAGCAAATACATTCAGAGATATAACGAATTAAAATATTACTTAGCTTGAAGTCTTGGAACTGAATACTTTTCCAAACAATTTACAAATGTAGCCTATGTACATATGTCGTTTGGGTTGGCAAAAATCCTCAGACTGAACCCTCCAAGAGGGTGCCGACTGGTAATGGATACCACAGCTGTCTGTAGTTGGTACTTTAGCGCCTTTCTATTGGACGGTATCCAGCTAAGGTCAGGAATCACAGCTATACGTGCTGGCTCTTTCTTCAATAGCCCGGACGTATGGATGGGATTCTTGACTATGGTCTTGAGGTAACGGTGACGGACTGGGACTTTCTTTGGACAACTTTTAGGAATAGGTCGCATTCGGCTGGTAGGTGCGGTATTCTGCCACCTCAGTGGGCTGGGGTGAAACCCAACCGAAATGGCTGGTAGGCTAATGCCGCAGCTGCCCACGTCCCGTTAAAACCTTGGTAGGCCTCAGGGTACGTTCCAGGCCCGTCGCCATTTAGTTGGTGGTGCAGGTGCGGTTGAGGATCTTCCCGTTTTTGCGCTCGGTCTGGCTCTGAACGCATGTCTCATAAGGGCATGCGTCAACCCTCGCGTGGCCTCCCTGCTTACAAAGATAACCACGGGACCATTTTTGAGCGACTACACAGCCGGGTCTGGATAGCGGCCCTGAGTGGGGACGTACTTTAGAATGGACAACTTTAACAACAACAACAAGGAAGTAAAGGAGGGGGAGAGGGACGAGGGGAAGACGGACAGGGACGTTAGGGACAGAGTACTGAACAGCAACGGGTCTCTCCCTAGCGTGTCGCGTGGGGATTGCTCGGCTGCTGGCCAACTTACTCAGACTGGACTGAAACGCAAACCAGACAGGGTAATCTTGTCTCCGAATCGGAGACAGAGAGCTCACCTGGAAGGGATTCGACCGGACATGACTGGTGGCCGCAGGCCGCAGACAAGCCCAAACACGACGGAACAGCAGGGCGAAAGGGACGGATAAGCTTCGTAACCTGGAAGCAACCTCCCCGGCAGGTTGCAGCAGGGCTGGCGCTGTTTTGAGTGCGGGCTCTGCTGTCAATGAAGGAGCGTCGAAGTCGACATCCGCCGGACAGGGTTCTGGCGTACAAACGGGTGCTCAGCCACAGAGGGCTCATCTGATGAGCAATCTGGATAACGTGGCGAGCACAAGTAGTGGACGGTCTCCTGTGAGCACGGTGAATCGGAAGCGGTCGGGTATTAGTAAGAGAGCGACTCCGAGAAGGAAAGCCATGTGCAATCAGCGCTTGGCTGCCAAAATCCTGGAACGCTACGGCGGTCTGGATGGTTCCCAGATTTCTGAGAAGCATTCCCGTACGTGCCGGCTCCATCACCCTGGGGGTAGTCGACAGGAGCAGAGAGGACGGGGCCATCTCCAGGGAAGAGTGGAGCTGGGTGGTATCCTGGGTCACCGGCATCCATTGAGTATATGGGATGGTACCATGGCTTCAGGCTGATAGAGTGCGCTGACGAACGGTGGGCGTTGTTTTTCAGGCATCTTATCTCTCTGGTGGAGGAGTTGTGGCGGGGTGCCAGGCTCGAGGCCGTGGACAGGAGGGACCTCCCTCTTCGACCAAGGGCTCGGGTGTGGCTACCTGCCGAACCCTCCCAGCCGGAGAGTATTCTGAGGCAGTTACAATACTGCAATCAGAGCCTTCCGACCCATAATTGGAAGGTTCTCAGGGTTGAGGAACCCGAGGGGCCCCGTCGTCAAGTGCTATTGCTACTTAACGCGGAGTCCACGGGTCCTCTCACTGTTTCAAGGGGTGTCATCTATGGCATTGAGCGTGTGGTTCTAAGAATCTACAAGGCTGATGCCAGGGGGGATGAAGCCACACCTCCTGATGTGGGACGGAAGGGAGACGAGCCTGTGGGGATATCGGAAGCCGTAATTACGGCGTCCAATCCTACAGTGTTGGACAGCACCAGCTCTGTTGGCATCCCGCCTGTGGCGGGGTCTGTCTGCAGCGTTGGAGGGCTGTTCGACTGGGCGGAGGAGAGGCTGTTAGCCTCGGAGGGGAGGTTGCTGAGGTGGACGACATGGATTTGTCTGATGATGATCATCCGACAAATAAATCTCCAACACTCTAAGGCGGCCTCCGCCAGCCTCCTGCTCTGCCTGAAGCAAGGCGGGGTGGACGTTGTCCTCATCCAGGAGCCGTGGCTGAGCAGTAGCGGCAACAAAATATCTGGTTTGAGGACTGACAAATACACACTATTTGTGCACGGAACGGCAGGTAGGCCAAGATCATGTGTACTGGTTAGGAAAGATATTAAAGCTTTTCTTCTTCCCAATTTCAGTGACGGTGACGTAACGGCTGTGTGCTTGGAGGATGGCAATAAGGGATCGTGGCTGGTCTCGTCCTACATGGCCCATGATGACACTTATGGGCCACCTCCTGAAACCCTGTTGAAGGTTACCGCTGAGGCTAGGCGAAGAGGCGTTGGGCTAATTGTCGGGGCGGATGCGAATTCGCATAACTCACTGTGGGGGAGTACGAATACAAACGCAAGAGGTGAGTCACTATTTGCTTTTATTCTTAATGAAGGGCTATGTATTTGCAACAGGGGTAATGACCCCACTTTTGTAACATCAGTTAGGGAGGAGGTCCTGGACCTCACTCTTGCTTCGGGAGACCTGTTTCCCTTTATATCCGACTGGCGTGTTCTTCCGGAACACTCCTTCTCTGATCATAGGTATATTCAGTTCTCTCTTAATAAATCTAGGCCCAGTAAAACCATGTTTAGAAATCGGCGTACTAACTGGGCCCGGTACTGTAGCAAATTAGATGAGTTTCTCCCGAGAGCACCCGTATCGGGCTCAGAATTATCAGAGACCGCTATTGATGCCCTGGTGGAGAAATTCACCCATGCTTGCAACAAAGCGTATAAAATCGCTTGCCCACTGAAAACCGTAAGTGGAAAGCGAAAACCACCTCGGTGGAATCAGGAAGTAGACGACCTTAGGGCTTCCAGGAGGCGCCTGTTTAACAGGGCCAGGAAGAGTAAATTACCTTCCGACTGGGAGCTCTATAAAGCTGGGTTGGCTATATACAAGTCCGCAATTAGGAAAGCCAAACGGGATTCCTGGAAGGCTTTCTGCGAAAGCGTGGAGGGTTGCAACGAGTCTGCTAGATTCCGGAAGATTCTGTCCGGGAGTCCTGCTCCCTTGGAGTATTTGAGGAATGTGGATGGTAGCTGGGCTATGAGTAGCGAGGAATCTCTCCAGCTTCTTATGGACGCTCACTTCCCCGACGTCCCAGTTTCACAGGACCGCGATGCCTCCTCGCCCTCGATTGTGGGGGGGGGGGGGGGTGTCGGCCAGCCATCACCCTGGATGAAAACCAGCTTGTATGGGCCGTCAATTCTTTTAAGCCCTACAAGTCACCCGGGCCTGATGGCATAATTCCGGTGCAACTACAGAGATCCCTGGGGATTTCTTGCAGCTGGCTGGCCCATATCTACTCCAATTGCTTGAGGTTGGGCTACATCCCCGCTTCATGGAATATGGTCAAGGTTACCTTTATTCCAAAGGCGGGGAGGTGCTCTCATGTATCTCCCAAGGATTTCAGGCCGATCAGTCTCTCCTCGTTTCTTCTGAAAACGCTGGAGCGCCTGATCGAGCTGTATATACGCAGGATGACTGCAAAGGCAGATCAACTGAGACGGCGCTTCATTCCGTTGTGAAGCTGATTGAGGGGTCCTTCGAGCACAAAGCGTTCGTGCTGGGGGCCTTTCTAGACATTGAAGGAGCGTTTAACAATGTTTTCCCTTCTGCCATCATACGGGGCTTAGGAAGTCTGGGAGTTGAGTCAAGTTTGATAGAATTTATCAACAGTTTACTTTGTGGCAGGATTGTTATGGCGGAGTGGGGAGGTGCCGGGGCTCAGAGAAGGGTGAGAAGGGGCACGCCGCAAGGAGGTGTTCTTTCTCCCATTCTCTGGGTCGTAGTGGTTAACGGCTTGCTCCAGGACCTTGAGCGCAGGGGCTGTCATGTGATAGCCTATGCTGATTACCTAGCAATCCTTGTCAGGGGAAAGTTTCTTAGTACCGTTAGTGATGTTCTACAAGGGTTTTTGGGTATCGTGACAGAGTGGTCCGAATCTTGTGGATTGGCTGTCAACCCAAGCAAAACTGAACTAGTCCTCTTTACGAGAAGGTATAAGATTGACGATTTTGTATTGCCCTCTATTGGGGGAGTACCGTTGGTACTTTCTGAAAAGGTGAAGTACCTGGGGGTTATCCTGGACAGGAAGCTGTCCTGGAAGCTGAATGCAGAGGACAGGGCCAAAAAGGCATCAGTCGCTCTGTACTGTTGCAGGGGGGCCATTGGCAAACGTTGGGGCCTCTCTCCGAGGGTGGTTTACTGGCTGTATGAGATGGTGGTAAAACCCATTCTATTTTATGGGGTAGTGGTCTGGTGGAGCGCGCTAGACACGGGTTCCACCATGAAAAATATGGTCACGGTGCAGCGAATGGCCATGGTGGGGATCAGTGGGGCCATGCGGACCACTCCTACCCTGGCATTGAATGTCATGCTCAATCTGCACCCTGTTGACCTGGTAGAAAAATGGGCGCAGCTCGTGCTGCAATTAGGCTTCGAGATGCTGGATATAAGCTTGTTCATTATGGCCATTCCAATATACTATCGAGCT
Source organism: Sphenella marginata (assembly GCA_951509765.1). NCBI lineage: Eukaryota > Metazoa > Arthropoda > Insecta > Diptera > Tephritidae > Sphenella > Sphenella marginata. Next base: position 45,204,884 of record OX608079.1, on the reverse strand, counting down.
TTGACTTCATCCCTACTAGAACGGATTACTGTGCGCCGATCTCTGCCCCCACGCGGAGTTTTTCGACTCATATACCCGCAAGGGACGAGTGGACAGGCGAGGAACCTGTTTGGGGAAGGGATTGGTGTATTTGTTTACGGATGGGTCAAAGCTTGATTGTTGTGTGGGGGGTGGCGTATACTGTCAGGAACTTCGGATCGGCATTAAATTTCGGCTACCTGATCATTGTAGCGTTTTTCAAGCGGAGGTTGCCGCCATCAAGGATGCGGTGGGTGGGATGATGTCCAGCGCTTTCGCTGTAAAGGAGTTTAATATCTACTCCGACAGTCAGGCGGCAATTAGGGCGCTGAGTGCTAGCAACGTTCGGTCGAGGACAGTGAGTGACTGTCTGGAATCGCTTACGGTTGCAGCCGACTACTTCAAAATAAAAATTATTTGGGTGCCAGGCCACTGCGACATTCCCGGCAATTGCCAGGCGGATCTCTTTTCCGGGTACTCTTGAAACTGAGGTGGCCGCCTCCAGAGTACTGGGTATTCCTCTTACCACCTGTGGTCTGCTTCTGGGCAGATGGACTTCGAATCAGCTTAGCAAGCGCTGGGCAGACACCACCTTATGTCAAGTATCGAAGTCCTTCTGGCCGGTGGTTGACTCCAGGCGATCAGCGGAATTACTAGGGTTCTCCAAGGCACATATTTCCTTGATAATTGGGGTATTGACGGGGCACTGTCCAATAGGGATACATGCGGTGCGGTTAAATATTCTTGAAACCCCTAGCTGTGTGAGCTGCATGGAGGACGACGAGGTGGAATCATCAAGTCACTTCATGCTTAGTTGTCCAGCGTTTGCTAGGACCAGGCTCAGGTATCTAGGGTCGGATGTTCTTAGGTCTCCGGAGGACGTGTCGAGGATCGATGTGTGTCAAATCCGGAGCTTTATTGTAGCTACACAGCGATTCTCCAAACGAACTTAGGTTAATGTCACCGTGAAGTTAGTGGCATCACAACGGACCATTAAGTGTCTAAGTAAGCTGTTCCCACAGTGGAATAGCGGCCACCTTACCTAACCTAACCTAACCTAACGTATTGGAAAAGTTTAACACAGATCAACCATAAACTTTGGACATTATTGAAGTACAAACAAAATACAAAAATGTGGGCGTTGCACCACCCACTTTTCCCAAATTATATAATTTTTGACTAAGGGACACACATATCCAAAAATCAGTAGTTTAGACCAAATATATTCATAGTTATGATGATTTAAGTTGTGTACAGCCTCGGGGCATGGCACCGCCCACTTTTCCAAAAATTAATATAGCCTAAATCGTACACAACAATCTTCTGAAGCAATCTGGAAAGTTTAAAAGAGCTCGACCTTAAACTTCGAACATTATTGAAATACAAACAAAACACAAAAAATGTGCGCGTAGCACCGCCCACTTTTCAAAAAATTAGTATAGCTCAAATCGTACCTATGCTTTAACCCATTATCCCAAGAATATACTGTGAAAATTTCATAAAAATCGGTTGAGTACTTTGGACGCCTATAAAGGACATACAGACACACATTCATTTTTATTTATAAGATTTTGCAAAAAATAGAAGTTTGATTGCGATTTTAAAAATGAATTAAAATTTTGAACTATATGAATAGCATAGACTATGAATAATAAAGTTCTACTAAAAAATAAAACTCTCTATTTAAAAATTGTATTCAATATTTCATTATTATATATCCAATAACGCCCTTATTGAAACAAATTCTAAGACAGGACATTTTTTTAAAAATACTTTAAAATAGTGTAATCTTCCAATCAGCAGTCAATATGTAGAAAACAAATTTTAATTTTTTGCCAAGATTTTGGTGAAAATTTGCGTAACGATGGCAACGCTCTGTCAAATGAAATTGGACAGACGCGCCGACGCAAGTGTATACTTTACTCAATTTGTTGATGTGAGAGCAAATGAAATACTAACCGTCGCTCAATGTGAAATGAAAAAATTTTACCGTTAGAATTTTGCTACATATGATGAATTTCATATCAAACCCAAAATGCATTGAAACCGACCCCCTCAGAATTTGATGATATTTTGGATAGAGGTACATCTTACCGACCCAAACACCTCATTTTTAGAAATTGCATAGATAGGAAATGGATACCCACTAGGAGTGGGATTTTTTTCGAATAATATTCAAATGAACACTATTCGAATAAACGTTAATCTCCTGATCAATTTTCCGGTCCCAACCTTAAACGATTTTATAGATATTCACCTTAAAAAATTAAGATTATAAGGCAGGTGTCAAGCCCCCTTTTCCGATAACCACTTGGCTACGAGAGCCTGACCAGCCACATCACTGGCGGTAGCAACCCTGCCGCCAGCACCAATTTCACCACACACCATCACATATACAATTACACGCACCAATTGTCAAACACACAAATAAACTTACACAGAAACAAATGGTCTCAGTAAAATCAACAATTTGGTGCTGTTGATATTCAGTTAACAGAATTCTAGGTAAAATGATCGAATTTCGGTCAAACAAACGAAATTGTATGTCAAAACAACAACTTGTTTCTGTTGTGTTAACAAAAGAGAAATTGTTCCCTCTAATTCAACAAACATTAGTTAATCTAACTAACTTCCCTATTAAACCAACTTATTTGGTATGTCATTTTAACAAATAGGACTGTTGATTATCAATTGTATTGCATCAATAAATTTTAAAGAGATTTTTGCGCTCACGGCTCTCACCACCGTTCACCGAACATTTGTTAATCTGACCGATTTTCAGTTAATCCAACTAACTTCCCTATTAAATCAACTTATTTGGTATGTCATTTTAACCGACAAGAACTGTTGATTATCAATTGTATTGCATCATTAAATTTAAAAGAGATTTTTGCGCTCACGGCTCTCACCACCGTTCATACAAAAAATATTTGTACGTAGATTAGTGTCATTCGTATTTGAAGTGTGAAACGTTCTTGTTCGGTGATTATTGTTTGCAAATAAAAATAAAGCGTTCAGAACGCACGATAAATAAAATTATTAATAAAAGTGGTGCGCGAAAACGTTGAATAAACTTTATTTAAATAGTTTGCAATAAAGGTAAGTAGAAAAAGTGGTTAAAACAAGAACAATGAAGTTGTGAAATTGACGCCACTTTTTTTTTCCGAGTGGATTCACATACATACATACGTATGTATGTAAATCTAGATTCTAGAAGCATCTGCATAGCCTGCACACGATTGTATGGACAATTCTTATTCTTATTCTATATACATGTATGTATGTATGCTATGAAAGTGCAGTAGATAAGAAGCTTATTATTTGTTAAATGGAAATGTACTAGCATTTTTAAATATATTTTCCAGGATGGCAGAAGACGAAAAGCTTATAAATTTACTGAAAGATTGGACATTGGAAAGTATTTTCCCTATTCTCAAAGGTAAGATTTTTACAATAAATTCATTTGTGACATAAATTAATGAAAATATTTCGCAGAATCGGGCATTGGTACAAATGAACTTCTATATCTAACTGAGTCGGACTTGGAAAAAATATTTCCGGATTTGAAATACCTGGGAATAAAGGCTAAATTTCGGTCAAAACTACTGCATTTAAAAAATGTAAATACTACGCCTTATTAATTGTTTATGCTCACGTTTTTACAAGTTTATGTGTGTGCAAATATTTTTTTAGAATGCATTTGAAGCCCCATTGCAGTCTCCAATTGCTCAAAATGGCATTTTTACTATAGGGGTAAATTTTGCCAACATTTCTTTAACTAAAAATATAATAATTATTGATTCTATACTTGTTTCCAGGAGTTGCAATCAATTTTGGAAGCTACGCCCATTGGAAAAGATGTTCTGGAATACTATACATTTAACAAAACTTTGACACCACAGTATCAGCAAGCAATCGTAAATTGTATTGTGGACTATGTCATAGTGAAGGGTCAGACGCTGCAAGTTAAGGACATGCAAGTTTTAGCTGAATGCATATGTAAGCGCTTCTGTGGTGAGCTTACAGTGAGTATATTTATCAAAGATGACTTGATACGAAACTCTCTCCCGCTCTCTCATTTCGGTCCTCGATTATGCAGTGTTGCCTACTTTTTTATGTGTGCGCTAGTTGGCAATACTACACAATCGAGGACCATCTGACATTAGATACATAAACAATGAGGAGCCAGAAAGCAAAAAACGCACCAAATTTGGGAAAATCAAACAAGTAAACATTTCGATAAACTTAAAATATCGCACGATTGAGAAATAATACGTAAAGTATGAAATAGTACAATCTAAGAAAATGTAGAAGTTTATATTTTTTTTCACGCATTTTAGTGGTTTACAGGTATAAAAAAAGCTTACAAGATACAAACAATACGCCTTTTCTTTTTGTATTATTTGCAAATATTTATTTTAATTATAATTATTTTTATTTGAAATCGTGTTATTTTCATTACCATGTTCCATTTCATTACGAAATGTACATCATTCAGGATTTTACCTTATGTTAAGATATCTTGGGAATTTTAACCTTATGTTATGAATTATTTATTACTTCATATATTTTATTTTAAATATATCTTGTCTCATTTTATACGTTCCGAGCAAGAAAAATTCAAAACTGAACCGATAGCACCTTTTTGCACACCTCTTGGTCTGTGGGATTTGCAAAATTCCTAAAATCCTACTCAAAATGCCCATATTTTGTTTTCACCATACTGGCATCATTGGAAAATGTTATAAAAAATGACCACTTTTTGAGCGCTCTCAGAGAGCGCGAAGTTTCGTATCTAGTCATCTTTGATATTTATATAACCCATAGGAAGAGTTATATTTTATGTGCATGCACACTTGTAGTTGCTCCATAATAAAACTATATGATAATGATGTTTACAAAATTCCAATGTGGAGCAGTTATAAGTGCATATGCAATATGTGTATGTACATAGGACATCGACTATTGGAAATAGGAAGGTCGTGATTGAAATCACTGGACAAGAAAATCGGTAACACAATTTTTTTTTTAAAAGACGTAATGGCTGAACTAGCCTTAAGATTCACAACTCAAATTATTCTTATTTTTAACCGCCTATCTGAGGTACAAATACGGCTTTATTACGACATCGTACGTCCAGTGATTTCAGTGAATTTAGAGTCATAACCTTTTTATTAGGATAGGTCGACATACATTCATTCACATAAGCATAAAATAAATTTAGCAAATGTAATCCTACGTTATTTCAAATAGGCAACGTACTGAAAAAAGACCATCAGGTAAACTATATGACCGTTATTGCAACGTACGCAAAAAGCGCCGATTGTCATTGACACCAAGTTCTTCGAGTACTGTAGTAGATTCTGATTCCTTTTGCGAAAATTTTTTGGATGAGATAAATGACAATGTTTCTGATGTATATAAAACTTGGCTAAAATACAACGACTCACCATTGGAAGAAGTTGATGAGAAATGGAAGAGAACATTTGCAGCGCGAAGACAATCTGTTCTAAATTTATCTTTAACTGATATAATTACTGAATGGCCTCTCTGCAAATGTAGCACACTTGGTCCTAAAATGGTAAGTAGAAGTACATCGAGGTAATCTTCTATTATTAATTGTTCTCTTTTTCAACGTTTTATTTCAGGTTCAAAGTGACTTCACAACGTTGTACAGTGAGATGAATGCTTCGGTATTCGTAACATGGGAGAAATTTGTACTCCATATAATTAAGTTCTACAGAGATGATATTAAGGACAAGGCCTCGAAAGAGATTTTATCAAAAATTTATTACAAATCAATCAATACTGGTAAGGTAGAATTTTTATCAAGCCTAAACTATAACATAGAATAAAAATATCTATTTATTTATAGACTCTAGAGACTGCATTATTGCTCTATTACTGAACGCAGTAATAACTCCTACAGCGAAATATAAATTTAATGGGAAGCATCCGGGAAATTCTCAATCACTTTAAAAATAATAGTAATAGTGCCAAAAAAGTGGCGTTTCAATTTTCTAACTTTATTTTAAAATAGTGTAGAGTGCCACCTGAATTTACATTTAACGATTCAATTAATATTGATGACATTTTAGAGCAAACGAAATCATTTATACAAATGCATTTAAATGTCAATGATCTTACATTTCTAAAAGAAATTCAATACAAAGGAACATTGTACAAAACTAATTTTTACCTATGCTTAGCATTGTGTATCAGTACAAGTGTGATATGTTATCTGTCAAACGTTTGACAGGCACTTCAAAATGGAGTTTTTTTCAGTTTTTTGTTTACATCTGAGGCACTTCAGCATGGCGGCGCATCCGCTGCTCCTATCTTCTAACGAATGATAGAACGAGATGCAGGATGAATCCAACATAGAATATGAAAAAACACATGTTAATTTTTTGAAAAATTTTGACGTCTATGCTTAAGATATCACACTTGACATGGTACACAAAATTGAAAATATAGCTATCGATGTTAACAAAAAATCTACATTTTATCATCAGAAATTGAAGTTCAGAATTTTGAAGAGCATTATCAAGCGTTTCGTATAAAAAATATACAAAAGTCCTCTTTTTAAATGAAATTTATAATTTTATCAGTTTTCCTTTAAATATACATACATTGTTTAATGGTTCATCTTATATAAGATTAAAACACATATAGTATGTATTTCGTATTAGAGCTTTTTATAAACGAAAACAATAAATAAACATTTTAGTTGAAAAGCAACTGCGTTTTGTTATTTCAACAGATATCACTATGGATTTCTAATCAACAGTTTTTACAGTTGAAATTAAAGTAACACAAATATCTGTTATTTAAACAGTCTGCACCGGTAATCCGAAGTTAACAGAAATTCTTTGTTACTTCAACAGTCTAAAATGTTAATCTGAATATAACAGGAATTTAGGTTAATTTAAATGCGCAGCTGTTCATGAAGGACAAATAGACTTTTCCATTGATTTTACAGCTAACAAGGTTAGTAAAAGGCAAACAGTTTTGGCTTGGTTGAATTAACCCCTATTTTCATTGATTTTACCAGCGTTTTTCTTTCTGTGTATAAACAAACAAAACACAGTTCAAATAGAATTTTTATGCGAACTACCCGCCTGTTTATGATTTTTGAATTTAAATAAAGTTTGTAATGTAAATATTAAATTTTCGTTTGCTTAATTTGGAAATAGCGAGGTGAGTGCAGTGCAAAGTGCAACATTAGTGCTAAATTGTTTATGGTCCTCCTTCGCCAAGGAGAAAGGCACCTATGGACAACAAAAAATTACAGCCCAACAATTAATAGAAGATTATATTGGGAAAAAAAACTGAATAAAAGAGGCAAATTTAACAAAAAAAGTTTAAAATCGTAAAATATAAAAGCCCAAGTGCCAAAATTTTATATATGTACATACATACATATGGGGTATTCCATCCCATTTCGACCAACTTTGAACCTGATTTTTAAGTATTCTTTTCTTTATTTACTATGCTAATCTACGATTAAAATAATCAGGATTAATGACTGACACAGCAAAAATTTAAGTTTTCTAAAAATAATGTAACAAATTACGAATTCATTTTCTGGTGTTAAAATATTTTCCAAATTCTTTGTTCTTTTGAATTTTAAAAGTTTTTCCTGCCGAATGGCACAACCGCAAAGTGGAGACTTGCTCTTGCTGCATATCGTTTGGTAATGCCACCAATACCATCACATGGACCTTTGCCACGAGCAGTCGCAGGAAAAACTTTTAAAATTCAAAAGAACTAAGAATTTGTAAAATTTTTAAACACCAGAAAATGAATTCATAATTTGTTACATTATTTTTAGAAAACTTAAATATTTACTGTGTCAGTCATTAATCCTAATTATTTTAATCGTAGATTAGCATAGTAAATAAAGAAAAGAATACTTAAAAATCATTTGCATACATTTTTTGTTATATACATAAAATTGATAAAAAAATGTATTATTTTTGAAATTTTTTTTTCAATTAAATAAAAAAATAGAAAAAAATCGGATCACTCCGGGATTAGTGGGGACGTTTCCAGCATTGATTGAAGTTTTTTATGAGAAAAAAAAATGGCGAATCTCGAAAAATCGCGAAAACCTGAAAAATTTTATATAAGATTAACTTTAAAATTTTTTTTATATTTTTTCCGAGAAGTACATTTAAAAACAAAAATTTACAAAAAAAAATATCCCAAACGATAATTTTATGAAAAAGTTATATCATTTTGAAACAAAAAACGGTGTTTTTTTAAAAGTTCATAACTTTTTTTGAGTTGGATGAGAAATTTGAAAAAATTCTGAAAAACGTCTTTCGTAAGGTAGAAAAAGAAGAAAAACTTTCCGCCAATTCTAAAGGGGTCAGGTATATATGTATATGTATGTATATGGACACAGAGATATATAAATATTAAAACGATTAACACAAACAAAAACTAATACAGTCCACTAAATCAACATTTCGGGCGCGAATAATTTAAATAAAAACAAATACAACAATTTTAATAACACTTATAAGGGCAACAACAACACACAACAAAAAACAGCTAGATAAGTACCCCTGCCCCTAACAGGAGTGATCACGTAAGTCAAATCTTGACCATTTATTTAAAATTGATCATTTGCATAGCAACAAGATTTTCGATAACTGAAAATAATTTCACCAAAAAGGTCTATGTTCATTTCCTTGTGCTAGCAAAAACAAAAAATTCTAAAAATTTGCAAGTAACACTTGGGAGTTTCCATTGTAACGGGCGCGACACTTTTGTGCATAGTTCTTTAATTTTGAAGAAAACTATGAAGGAAACATTGAAATAATATACGCTTAAAATGCTGTTAGAAGTAAGGAATTAACTCATATGAACTATATTTTAGAAATAAATCAGTACCAACCACAAAATGCCAAAGAAGAGCGTAACGGGCGCGACGTTATAAAATTTATAAATTGGGTGTAATCCACTTTCACACGAAGTAGTGTAAAATTTTTGTATTAAATTGGCATGTTTAAATTTAGAATGTTTCCTATTATTTCCGCATTCGAAGAAAAAAACACTTCTTAATCCATTTAGATCTATTAACATTTTAAAGTGTTACGGGCGCGACACCTCGTTGTAACGGGTGCGACATGTAAATTTTTTTTTTACATATTTCAACTATTTACTATATTTTTTCATTACGATAGTTCAATTTCAAGCTAAAACAGGAAAATATATCTATGTTTAAACAAGTTAACCCGTTAAAAGTAAGTACATGGGTATGTTATTTATAAACGATCTTTCCTGACGCCAGCTTTAAGGTTTGGTTAAAGTAGCCAAATATAAATCATAATTCTAATTCAATATTTATGCTGATAACATTATGCATGATCAAATAATTAATTCTATTGTTAAAAAAAAAAATTAATAATTAAAGAATAATTTCTATAAAATTATTTTCTTAGGCAAAATTTCTTAAGCGTAGATTTTGCTGTCTTACCAGCAAACAGACAGCCGTCAGACGAAGTGCTTAATGACGAAGTGCTTCTCTTGCAAATTTTTTATAGGAGCAATGTGGGCCCATATCTGATCTAAAAATACTTTCTCAGCCGCGATGTCTTCCATTGAATGGTAGAGAATTTTTATACCGTTGAAGTTTTCTCTTGAAGAAACTTAAAACACTCTATGACTCATACTCATATATTTTGTGGAGTTTCTCTTATTGGACGGACAAAACTTGGTCGCAAGGCAAAAAATAAAAAAAGTTATTAAAAATGTAACGGGCGCGGCACGTACTAAAAAATTAATACAGAGAAAACGGGTTAACAAATTTGTTTGAAATTTTCGCAATATAATCCTTGGCAGTTACTTGTTACGTATGCAAAGATTTATTCATGTAAAGTTACTAATCCTTTTACCACAAAACTAAATCCTTTTTTTTGTAACGGGCGCGACACCAATTTTGCTTAAATTTAAATAATTACTGTGATTTATACTTAGTTCGCAGAATTTTGAAAGTCAAGCCCAAGTGAAGAAAAAATATGTAAAATTTCACGCATCTCAAATAAATATCCGTCAAAAATCGAAAACTTTGAAAAAAATACTATGCAACTATGATCCCGATTTTAAACTTTTTTAATATCATAGTGTTGTGAACTTTGCCAGGCGTTCACACCTCTATCACGATATCAAAATATAAAAATATGGTATATAACAATAGAGTAGACATGCGTGAACACAAATATCAGCCTTCGGACTGGAAGCAATGCAATTTATATCTAGGCTCAATGGGGTCTGATTTCGTGGAAACTCCCACTTGCCAACTTATCCCTCACAACAAAAACAATATACAAAATTAAAAATAGCGGAAAAATTTAATATACATATATTTACAAAATTATTATATACACATACCCACACATTACAAAATATTAGCGCACTAGAAAAATATAGGTTCAAATTACTGCTTCTTTTTTTGTGTGTTCTTAAACACAACTAATTTCCAACAACAAAAGTATTATTTCAAGTTTCCACTTGCAAATTTGCCCGGCAATACACCCTCTGTTTGCATCCCAACAAATAAATCAAGCAAAGGCAGGATTGTGTAAAATAAAATAAGCAGTAACTAAATTTAAAGAAAAGAAGAAATCGAAGGAAAAATATTAACATACATATTTACATATTTGAACAAAAGTTTGATCAGCGACAAAGCTGCACTCAAAAAATAATACACAAGAAAACAATTATGTTCTTTGATCCCATACCTGTTAACTTAAGCAAAGGAAAGTAAATCAAAACAAAGACTAGAAAATTTGATACATTGCTTCTATTGTTTGCAGAGAAACAAATAGACATACACACAAACGTGTACATTAGGGCGACGCCATCGATTTTTCGATAGGTTTTGGGCTCAGGATAAAAAAGTTCCACCACGCACGTTATAAGAATACAAGTTGCCTAACAGTGCTGACATTGATGCTTCTTCTATATCGCCCTCATTGTGCTCTACATATCCTGATGATGATGATCCTCCTACGTCCATACTGTGTTCCTTAATTCACTTTTTTACTGTTCACAAATAATTCAAGAAAAATAATATTAACACCACACAACCGCAAAAAAACCTAAAGTTTGATCAATGCAAATGGGTCATTATTTTACAAATCGTACACCTTTTAGGATTACATAATTTTGATTTAGCTCAAACTTTTTTTCTAATTTGTTTCCATGAAATTAGTAAACACCTATATCAGGATTTCGTCGAAAAAAATTTTCTTTCAGAGATATGCATGTTTTTAAATACGACGGTTAAGCAAATTTAAGCAAACTTGTCCACATTCAAAATTCTATAATTGGTTGTAGTAGTCGTATCTTACTAATTTTTGTCTTATTTTGAAGGTAACAATATTTACTTTATAACTGCGTTTAAGAAATATTAAATTTTACAAAATCAAATTGTTTTTTTTTTTTAAGTAAATTTTCTTATAACAATTATTAAAAACATGTCCAACGAATATTTTTGAAAAAAGAATAAATTTTTTCCAGGATGGAGACTATTGTAGTTAAAAAGTTATTAAATCATTTCTGATGTGACATCGAGACACATACGCGTGTCAGTTATGTATGCTCATCTCTCCCTCACAATAATCTAATTCCCAAGTTACTATGCACTCAATATATTCTCATTACGCAATTTTAATTAGTGTTGGGCACTATCGAATGATTTCAATTATCGATAGTTAGTTACTGAATGATTTTGACTATCGAATGATTTTTTTCATTCATTCATTCATTCAAATTTAGTAATAACGCCAAAGCAAATGCTACACTGTAAGCAATTGTAGTTGTTGGAGAATGAAAACCGACGAGCAAAAACTGTTAAGTTTAGAAAATAGGAGCAAAACCTTTCTATTCATTTTAGTTATTTGAATTAAAATTAATAATAAAGGCACAACTGTTTTTAATAAAAATAAATCTTGGAATCAATAAATAAATAAATACTTCAATATGATAAAAACTAAAAAGGAACATTTTCAGTAAAAATATTTAAGTGCTATAAATAAAAAATATTTAAATATGTACATATGGGAACTTATGAACAACAACCAAGCAATTCTATTTGGCACCTGAAATTTCAAGAAGGAATTACTTAAGTTTCATTGATTTTTTTTTAGATATCGAAATTGCAGTTCAAAAAAATAATTTGGTTGAGTTTTTCCCCTTTCAGTCTATTCCTTCTATCATTGGTTATTTGTCCAGCTTTAGAGAAAAGCCTTTCAGATGGAACTGACGTTGCAGGTATACATAAATACTTTTTTGATAGGGTGTAGAGTTCTGGATATATTATTTTATTAGATTCCCAATAGTCCAACGGGTTTTCGCGTCTCTCTATAAAATCTTGCCTAAGGTACTGCTCTAATGCAATGTGTGCATTAACATTTGGGGCGGTATGGCAAATGGTTTTTGCTTCAGACACTTTTTGGTCAAATAAGGTCCATAGAGATATTTTATTTCTATCCACCTGTTCTTCTGTTGTTGGAACAGTTGAACTTGTTCTGTGTCGTTGACTTATTAAACCTCCTACCTCTTCTGTCAACCATTTTTGAGCATTGTTAGCGTTGTTATCATTACCAAACGCGATCTTTTTAAACCGTGGATCTAGAAAAGTCGATTTGGCGCACATCTTATCTGTCTGTAATTGACCTAGTCTTCTCCAAATTACATCCAGCATGGTGGTTTGCAAATTTACTCCCTCTTTGGATTTCATTTGCTGGGCTTTAATTGTATATTGGAGTCCTCTGACTAAGGGTACCACCAATGACATAGTGGGATATTTATCAGCTGAAAGTTCCGTTGTCATAGATTCGATCGGCTTCATTGCATTGATTGAATCTTGAAGTATTTCCCACTCTGGTGCACTTAAAAATGCTGGGGCGTTTCGTAGAGATGTAATTACGGCAGAGAGTGGCTCCTTTATTGCATATATACGCTCCATCATAATTAGAGCAGAATTCCATCTGGTAGGAACATCTTGCTTCATTTTAAGTTCAGCCACCCCCATTTGCTTTTGCATTTTTTTAAGCTTTTCTGCTGCTTGAGAGCTATGGTGAAAGTATGCTACTATAGCTCGGCATTTTGTTATAAGTGCTGATACTTGAGAAACAGCTTTCAGGGTATCAACAAAGCATAAATTTAGGGTGTGGGCGACACATGGGTGGTGGTGCTTTTGCAAAAAATCACTTATAGCTTTTTTGATATTTGCACCGTTGTCACTTACTATAGTGACTATTTTGCTGAAAACTGACCACTCGTCAAAAATTAGTTTTAACTCCCTAGCTATATTTTCAGCAGTATGCGAGCCGTAGACCTCTTTTGTTGACAAGACCGCTGAAGTCATTTTGCTCTCCCAAATAAAGTGACTTGTTACGGACAAAAAGGATTTTTGACTATCCGAGGTCCACATATTAGATAGGTGTGGAATAGTTTGCAGAATTTCGTACAGTTTTTTCTGTTGCTCGTTATATTTGGAAGGCAACATTGTGTTGGAAAGAAGTTTTCTATTTGATAAGGAATACAAGGGCTGAAGTTTTTTAGAATACTCTCGGAATCCTTCATTTTCGACAATGGAAAGTGGTTGTAAATCTTTCGTTATCATTTTAATGAGAGATTCGTCGATACTTTTTCTCTCGCCTTCCGAAAGCTCTGTGCGTGTGCTTGAAAGGAACAACCTTGTCTGCAATGTTTTCCTTTTTAAGAGTCCACCACCGGACACTTCACTGCGGGATATTGCTGTAGAGGTGCTTGTCTGGTTTCTTGATATTTCTTCCGTTGGATTTAAACCATTTTGCACTGAAGAACAGCTTGGCCCATCCAAGTTAATTGTGGTTTGTGCTGGTTCGACCACTGCCGAAGAAGTCTCCGTTACATTTGGTGGATGCCTGCGCCGTATATGGTCGTTTAAGTTGGATGTATTTCCCGAGAACTTGAAATTTTTTTTGCATATATTGCAGTTCACCTCATTTCCATTTTTGGTAAAATACTCCCATACTGTGGACCTCTTAAGCCCTGGCCGCATTTTAATTCAATCTACATAAACATAATATTTTCAATATTTTCTCGATAGCAAAAGCAAATCGCATATTACCAGAGAGACTCCAATATAAAGCAAATCAATTAAGATTAGATTTAAATTCAGTATTTCAGAATATTGCTGCAAACTACGACGCAAATTACAAATTACTGTTAAAACAGTCACCTTCCGAATTTCAGTTGAGTTGCCAATAGCTAAAATGATTATTTAGTGGGCAACCCCCTTTTCAATAAGAACGTCAGTAGGGCAATAAAAGGTATGATTATGAATATGTAAAATTACTTGATTTTAGTAAATATATTTACTAATATATGAATGAAAATGTTCTAATTGTTTCAGGGGTACAAACAATCACTCTTAAAAACATTCATTCGCCAACTTGTACAAACATCATTCAGTTGTGAAATCATTCGTGTGTGAAAAATTAGTAACGAATGAAAATTTAGTAATCAATAAAAAAAAATGCTACTAAATTTTTCAGTAGTTGAAAAAATCCTTTCCTTTATTCATTCTAAAACTACTAAATTCATTCATTCATTCGCTAACTATCGAATGAATGAATATTTTTGAACTATCGAATAACATCATAAGTTTTATTCGATAGTTCCCATCACTAATTTTAATAGCTCAATATGTACTTATTAGTACCTACTCTCGATTGATTTCCAATATTTTATCTATTTTACTTATGAGTAACGGTCTCATAAAGTGATTTAAGTTAGTTAGTTACCATCGTGACATATCATCGCCTCATCGTTGTATGTGTTTAATGTAAAAATAATGAGTTTAAGGCCCGGTTTTTCAGTGCAAGTTTAATTCAATTTGTCAGTTAAACTAAGCTTAAACTTGTTATGCAGTTTTTCAGTCAACTTTGAACGAAGTTTAAACGGAGCTTAAGCGGCCAATCTGCCAGGGTTAAACTCCAGTTAACCTGTCAGCTGTTTGCATAGTTGATTGTTTTAATTGTGAAGTATTTGGTGAGAAATTCTTGCTTCTGGACATTTGAAATTTATTCATATTTATATATTTTATTTAACTTGTACACGGCGTATCTTTATCTTTGTTCACACCGATTTTTCATTTAGCAATTGCGTTAAGTATGTAAACGAATGTTATCTGTTGCCGATCTAGATAAAATGTTGCCGTATAAAAAGCAGATCAAACAAGTAAGGAAGTCTAAGTTCGGGTGAACCGAACATTAAATACCCAGCGTTAGTTTTCAGAAAAAGGGGGCGTGGTTTTCATCCGATTTCGCCCATTTTAAAAACCAATCTATGCCGAGCCTAAACAATAGCGAATTTGGTGGGAGCGGCCACGCTCCTTGCTTATAAAGCTTTAACCGCTTACATGAGCCAAAAGTACTGAATCGATCTTTTCAAGGGTTATACCATGTCCTATATATAACTTTGGAAAAGAAGGCGTGCCATGCCCATAACTTTTAACGTATTTTGTGAAATTTTTCGATGTACGGATATATGTGTCCATTAATCAATATTTACATAATAATTTTAAAAAAGTGGGTGGTGGCACGCCCACGGATTTTATTATGTTGTTTGTCCCTATTGAAGATCAGTTTTCATTGCAGATCTTTATGATACTTTCACAGTGGCTTGTTAATAGTGAAATGTTGATATTTTGTTTATTCACTTGTGGGCGGTGCCACGCCCATTTTCCAAAATATTACCAAAAAACCTTTAAACATCACTAATAACATCATCAGGTGAATGAGTGTACTAAATTTTAGCATTATATCTTTATCAGTTAAACAGATATTGCATATTCCGGTTTCCTAACTCTCGTTTAGAGAACTTTAGTCCAAAAAGGGGCGTGGTCGTTCACCGATTTTTCTTATTTTCTGTGGTAGTACTCTACATAAACATAACATGCCTGGTACCTAGTTTCGTAAACCTATCTCACACCGTTCTGAAGTTATTGGCAGTCGAATTTGAAAATTGCCTGACTCATAAGTGGGCGGTGCCACGCCCACTTTCCAAAATTTTGCAAAAATAATGTAAAGAATGTGAAAATTGATGTATGTACCAAATTATATTATTATAGCGGCATCAGTTAATTAGATATGGACTTTTCAATATTTCCACCTCCTTTCAATATAACTTTTATAAAAAAGTAGGCGTGGTCGCCAAGCGATTTCGTTTATTTTCTATATCTGAATTTAACACAACAATAGTATGCCCTCTACAAAATTTCGTTATACTAGCATAAACTGTTCTCAAGTTATTAAGAGTCAAAATTTTAAAATTTCTTCAAATATATGTGGGCGGTGCCACGCCCCTTTTAAAAAAATTTGATAAAATCCGCCTTAGAACATATAAATCAATACATATTGCAAATTTTATCATTGTAGCGGCTTCTGATATGGAATTAAACCGTTTTATACGTTTTTCGAAATTTTCGATATCGAAAAAGGGGGCGTGGTTATCATCCGATTTCGCCCATTTTCAATAGCAACCTACCTTGGCCAGAAAGTAACCTGTATGCAAAATTTCATGCAAATATCTCAATTTTTACTCAAGTTATCGTGTACACGGACGGACAGACGGACAGACGGACGGACGGACATGGCTTAATCAATTCCTCTTTTCAACCTAAGAACTTTCATATATGGAACCCCATATCTAACTCGATTATTTTGCTCCGTTACATAGTACCGTTATGTGGACAAAATTAATATACCCTTGTACTAGTACTATGTAGTACGCTGGGTATAAAAAGCGGCCTTAAACTCTCACTGAAAAACCGCTTTGCAGTTTAACTGGAGTTTAAATTTATGCCGAGATTAGGCAAACTTAGTTTAAACTGAGCTTAACCAATGACTGAAAAACCGGGCCTAAATAAAAGAAAATTGCAAAGTTATAAAATATATACATATGTAACTAAAACTTTAACTACCCGAGAACGTTTCTTGCCTGCGTATGCATGTTAGTTAACTGCAATATACATACATTGGTTAGGTAGGTAGTAGAGGCTGCATGAAGCCATTCTCATGTGAATACACAATGAGACATGATGAGTGAACTAACTATAGTTAAGTATTTTAGTTTGCACTGCCTTCCAAAAGGCTCACAAATATATATACATATGTTGCGGCGTTATCCCTAATCACCATCAACTTGTATAATACATGGATGTATCACAGGCTGAAGATCATTTATTGTGCGAAAAACCCTAAACTACATTTACCTTAAATGCATACAAATTCTTAATAAATCCGCATGCATGCATAAATTTATTTACA
The DNA here is from genome assembly GCA_951509765.1 of Sphenella marginata. Lineage (NCBI taxonomy): Eukaryota > Metazoa > Arthropoda > Insecta > Diptera > Tephritidae > Sphenella > Sphenella marginata. The sequence continues at coordinate 45,187,533 of OX608079.1, read as the reverse complement.
TTAGACAACCCAAGTCGGGGATCCAAAACAAAATATGAAAGTATGCCATATGTATGTTAGGTTAGACCAAAATGCATCATATTCCGCCCGGCACAGCAATTTTTGTTCTGAACGAATGTATTTACGTTGATATATAGACATAACTATAAAAATAAACGTGTTTTATTGTTTAGTGATTTCATAAATTTTTATTGACAAATATAATAGGACTGCTGAGGCATTTGTAATTCAAGTAAAATACATCAAATGAAGGGCTCAGAACCAAAAGGATCTAAGTGACATTTTTTTTGAAATTGAGTTATACCCATATTTGTATAGTGAAATATGGTGTTTATTTGTTGGCAAAGAGATCCGAGTCCTTTCGGACATTGTAGTGCCATATATTTGCCAGGCCAAAAACTTACTAAATTATGTTGCATTAATGATTGGAGCCAAAAGGATCTAAGTGCGCTCCTCCAAGCAATAAAATTAAATTTCTGGTCCAAAATAACATGTAGAATTTTTTTGAGTATGCAGTTTTGTAGCCCGTTTAATTTTAGTATAATAAAGTGCTAAACATAAGTTCGTAGGAAGTCTCGCTGATTTTTGGCAATTTTTTTCTGGATTCAAGCTCACTTAGACCCTTTTGGCTCCAACAATTATTGCAATACAATTTCGTACGTTGATTGCTCAGCCAAAATAACATGTCGAATTTTTTTGAGTATGCAGTCTTGTAGCCCGTTTAATTTTAGTGAAATAAAGTGCTAAACTTAAGTTCGTAAGAAGTCTCGCTGATTTTTGGCAATTTTTTTTATTAGATATTAGCTCATATTTGAATAGGAAATTATATAGAACTATAGACGTCCTACGAAATTAAGTTCAGCACTTTATTATACTAAAATTAAACGGGCTACAAGACCACATACTCGGAAAATTTTTAAATCTTATTTTAGCCGAGCAATCAACGTTCGAAATTTTATTGCAATAATTTTTGGAAATTTTTGTAAATTTACAGTTATTTTCCATCTTCAGTAAACATCCTTTGAATTAGCTGACTAACCTGCATTCATTTAGACAGGAATCATTTCAAATGCATTTACCCAGAATTTACAATAAGTAATTTACTTAAACTTAATTATCTCAATTCAACGTCGATGTTACTTAGATCCTTTTGGTTCTAAGCCCTTCAAATACAAAATATTTTTTAATTTACATAATTTAAATTTATATTTCATAAAAATTTTTTCATAACTTGAACTTCAATTGAAAAGAGCTTTTTTTGATGATGGGTAAGATTAACAAAATTCTTTTTGTTTTTATATTGAGCACTTGCCCCATCAGAGAAATATGTAATTTTGGAAATATTTTCGAAGTGATTTTTAACATATTCCACTAATTATTTTTGAAATAAATGCACGGCAATTGTGTTGTGATGTAAGCAGTCAGAAATGACAACAAAGCTTTTCATACGAGTTAAAAGCATAGTTTTCGGAAAAATCACAGATAACGCATTCATCTTCGGGTAAGAATTCCTTTTTGCCGTTTATAAACTCGTTTTGCCTTTAGATAGGAATGCAACAATAAATTTTGCAAACTGGACTCCAATTTTTGTAAGTATTCATTAATTGGGGATATCATTAGTTGCAAAGTGGTTCTATCGACGTTAACCCATTGTCTGTAGGTTATATCTTCAATGAAGCTATCTTCCAAAATTGTTCATATTTCGTGGATCAAATTTGTTGCACTGGGGCACTGGGAACATTTTCAGAAATAACAATTTGTTGCAGCCTCTTCTACCTACCTAACAAAGGTATGTACATATGTATATTGAAGTTAATTAACATGCACACGCAGGCACGCGTATGTGCCTCAATGTCACATCAGAAATGATTTAATAACTTTTTAACTACAAAAGTCTTCATCCTGGAAAAAATGTATTCTTTTAGATGAAAGGTCAGCGCATATTATATATATATTTTCAAAAATATTCGTTGGACATGTTTTTAATAATTGTTATAAGAAAATTTACTTAAAAAAAAAAACAATTTGATTTTGTAAAATTTAATATTTCTTAAACGCAGTTATAAAGTGAATATTGTTACCTTCAAAATAAGACATTAGTAAGATACGACTACTACAACCAAAGTTATAGAATTTTGAATGTGGACAAGTTTGCTTAAATTTGCTTAATCGTCGTCTTTAAAAACATGCATATCTCTGAAAGAAAATTTTTTTCGACGAAATCCTGTTATAGGTGTTAACTCAAATTACGAAAAGATTCCCAGAAATAAATTTGGTGACTTTTAAAAAAGTGAACTTTTTTTTTTCTCCAAATCCGTATGATTTGTAAAATAATGACCCAAATGCACTTTTCACATAAATTTGCAGAAATTACGCACCTTTACTTTTGATTATTTTTTAATAAACTGTTTGTTTACACTTATTTTGTCGAAAGAATGAAACATGAAAAAACTTTATAAATAAAATAGTTGATTTTGTTTTTTCAATTTAAAACTTCAACTAAAAGTAACAGTTAATATGAGAGTTATAATTAAAGTATTAATGAGAAAGAGAAAAATAGGAGATCATTGATGGTAGATTACTCATAAAGAGAATAAAGTAAAAGAGAGAATTAATAAGAAAACTTGGTGGAAGAGGATGGTATTAATTAGGGCTGTGCCTTTATTCGATTAATCGAGTAATTAACCAAATTTTCAGTTAATCGATTACTTGATTAATCAAAATTATGAGTAATCAAAACAAGCTTTACGCGAGTATTTTTAAAAATGGTTAATCAAAAACTGATTAATTTACTCATTTTCTTATGTAAAAGTTTGCCATGAAATAGTTGAAAGTAAAAAAAATTAAAAACCAAATATGCTTCAAATTATTAAAAATAAAAAAAATTTAAGAAAATTTTGAGGTATTGCCGATCGTGAATGGGCAAAATGTCGAAGATGCCATAAATGGTTGAAGTATCAAGGAACTTCCGTTTTAATATATGATTAATCATTTTATTCAAAAAACGATTAATCAAAAAGGCGATAATTCAATTAATTTTCTTTTTAATTAATCAAAATCTTGATTAATCCAGTTAAGACCCTTTTTGATTAAACGAAAATCATAATTAATCGATTAATTGAGTAATCGAAACTATGATTACTCAAAATTTTGATTAATCAATTAATCGCACAGCACTAGTATTAATACATAACTATATACTTAAGTTTGTTAGATCTCCCGTGACACCACAAAACCAAGTAAGGCGTATCTCATGATAAATGCAAAATATAGTCTCATTTATTTTCCCAACTACTTACTTGGTTTTGCATTTGTCAACGATCGACATTGATGTCTGAATATCGGTCACTAATATACATAGATCACTAATACATATGAAATCGCACCAGGAAGAGAAAGGAAGAAATTTCAGTGATTTTTTCATTATATCGCCAAATGAATACTAAAATAGAGTTTTGTCAATAAAAAATCTAAAAAATTGGTTTTTCGACCAAAATGCATCTAAAACTCCATTAAAATTTTTTTTTTAACTGAATTTACCATCGTATTTAGCGCATGAATTCACATGGGAGTACGCTAATTGACACCGAAAAAAATACATAAAAAATGATTTGGAGCCTTGAAAATGAAAAATATTGAAAAAGTAGATGTTTCAACCAAAATATGTTCCAAAACCGGAAAACAAATTTTTTTTTTTTCAAAAAACTGTTATCACCAACGTTTTTAGCGCATAGTTTTGAGTGGGACAGGATATGTGAGACAAATTCGTTTTCATCGAAAAAGTGTTTGCATGTATGCTGAAAAAACCCTTAAAAAAAAAAAAAGCGAAAGGGTAGATTTTTTGACCAAAACACTCCCCAAAGCCCAAAAAATATTTTGCTTTTTTCAAACAACTGTTATCGCCAACGTTTTTAGCGGACATTTTTTGGTCGGAAAGGGCTTACATGGAAATTTTCAAACCAAATGAAAGTTTGTTTAGTAGGTCATGAAGAAAACCTTAAAAATCAATTTTTTCCTGAGCCCAAAACCTATCGAAAAATCGATGGCGCGATATCGGTTAACTTTCGTTCATACAAATCAACCCAGCCTAGTGTACATAGCATGGCCAACCTCGCGACAAAGCAAAAAATTAACAACCAAAAAATACCCACCAAAAAATTGTGGCAATAGTTATATCACTACAAAAAATATTGAAAGTAATAATTATTTTAATTTTTGGAGCCGTTTAATAATACGGGCCTTACAAGAAAAAACAGTCGCGTGCAAAATAAAAGCAGCGCATACAAAAAAAATCGATACTTTCAAAAAGAAATTTTCCTGATTTACAACGCTAAAAAATACACTAGCTAGGCATAAATATTTATTTATACCAATAACGCCCTAGAAAATACAGTAGCGAGCAAAACAAAAACAATAAAATATACATACATACTTTTTATTAATTTATACATACACATATTGTAAAATATATACAATATGGCCCCACCCCAACAATTAGATGTGCCTAAGAAAGGCGACGAGGAAAACCCTCAAAATATCCCTGCGGAAAGCACCCCCTCAAAACGGGGTGTAAGCCCAAAAAAATTAAAAGAATTTTCGGCCTCAAAATTCATTGCGGAAAGTGACAGTATCATTAGATACTGCACTAGATTCTCCTCAATCCCCATAGAGGAAAATACAGAATCTGTTCTCGGGGTGAAAGAAAAGTTTGGACACGACTCCAATCGGCATATGAAATGTCATGCGAACTGTGCAGCGAAGGGCATCAACTAAGATCTTGCGAGAAATTTAGAAATTTATCAATAAACGAAAGAAATAACTTAGTTAGAACTAAGAAACTTTGCAACAATTGCCTAACGCCTACTCATACTGCACAGACATGTGCGAGTAAATACACTTGCTCATATTGCCGTAGGAGACATCATTCGATGCTCCATAATAATAGCTATAACAATCCCCAAAATATCTCAAACGCCAAAAGAACCGCAGGACTAGCTGCAACTGCTAGATCGGAAAATCCCGAAAAAAAAACAATACCGAAAGTTGTCAAGAACAACCATGCTGCTCAAATGCAGCCAGAGCACAAACGCTTCATTCAGAAAATGAAAGCAAAACACTGTTGCCGACAGCAATAGTCTCCGTAGAACACAGAGGAGAACTATTTAAGCTAAAGGCCTTAATAGATCAAGGATCACAGCGATCATTTATAGCATCTAAGGTCCAAAAAAGTTTAACTCTGCCAACCAAACTAGCCAACTTTGAAATTTCAGGAATGGGGGGAAGAGTTGTTCAAAACTCGAATAAATACTGTTTCATGACCCTGGTTTCAACAAGCGCGGACCAAAGAATAGAAGCACAAGCTGTAGTTCTGCCGCTACTTACGAATATGTTACCAAGCTATAACATAGATAGCAAACACTGGCAAAAGTTTTCACATCTGAAACTAGCCGATCCCAACTGCCATACACCCGATCAAATCGACATATTATTGGGAAGCGATCTAATCCCCCAAATAATACTTCAAGGTGTTGAGAAAATCTCCAACAACCTACTAGCGCAAAATACCATCTTTGGATGGATTTTAAGCGGGCAAGTCAAAGAGAAAATCTCCAGCTTCACAACGCAAGTGGAAGATATTTCGAATGACTATCTTAACTCACAATTGAGAAGATTCTGGGAGGTAGAAGAACTACGACCCCCCCCCCAGGGCCAAATCTAAGTTGCAATGATTTTGCAAAAATTTTCAAAATACAGTTTATAAAACTTATATTGAATCTTGACTCATAATTTTTGACAAAATCAGTTAAAATAATTTTACGGAAGAAGAAATTGGTAAAAGTTGCAAAGAATAAGGTTGGCCAATACATAAGTCCGGCATTTTGAACTGCACTTGGAGCTTTCCGAAATAACAAAGTTGTGTAGCGTATGGGAATTTTTATAAAAATTTTACTGATGAAAACAGTGAGCAGTTTCAATTAACAAGTACTGTAAACAGTACTATTCAGGACCTGATTAATTAGGTTTTGATGAATCAGAATTATGATTAATCAAAATATAATTTAATCTGTTCATCGCACGACCCTAATTTGTACCAGTACAATTGATGTCATGGCCAAATGATGCTAAGGTTGTGTCAAGTGACCAGCTGACTTCTACTTTTTTCATGAGTATTGACAGAATTCTTTTCCGCACCTCGAAGAGTTGCAATGTTAAACGGACTTTAATTATAGCCATGTATTTATAAAAGTGCGAATAATCCCAGCTTTCCAAAGTCGCAGCGCTCCAAAAAAAAGCATTCAAAAAGAGTCCGTAATTGGAGCCTTTTTGGAGAGAAGAAATGAAAATTGTGGAGCGAATGAACTGCAAGGCTCAATTATATGAAAGATTTCGAGGGTTTTCTGACCCTTTTTGTTGTAGGCGTAAAGAGAATTGTGAGAAAATGAACGTTGGAGAGCAGATGAGCGACAACGTTCAATTATTTGAATGTTTTCAAACATTTTCTGAGGTTTTTTTTATTATTTTACCTAACAGAAGATAAAGATCGCATTTTTCATGGACGTTTATCAATAGTCTGTAGAAAATAAACATAGCACATTTCATATTTTCCGGATTGTGTCAATAAAACTTCATAAACCTTATTTTTCATAATTAATTACCCCAAAGAAATAAAAAACGACCCCAAATAAGATTCAGAAACCACGCGCTTATCAAACCAGAAAAACTTACAACAAAAGTAAGAGTGGTGTTCAATGCATCTAAATGCACAAGCTCAGGCAATTCACTGATTGACGTATTATATACGGGTCCAACATTACAACCCGACTTAATGCTACTTATCCTCCAGTGGCGCATGTTTAAATATGTCTTCAATGGTGACGTCGAGAAAATATATCGGCAAATCCTAGTACATGAAGACGACCAAAACTATCAGCGCATTATCTTTCGAAATTCACCTAGCAGTCCAATCCGCGACTACAAGCTAAAAACGGTGACATTTGGCGTAAACTGCGTCCCTTTCCCAGCCATTCGTACACTACACGACCTGGCAAAAGATACGAAAGAAAAACTACCACTAGCCGCCCCGGTGCTAAGCTCTCAAACATAGAAAACGATATACTGTCTGGAAGCCACAGCCTTCCTCTAGCGTGTGAGGCACTAGCCCAAGTTATCGAATCCCTCGATTCAGCATGGTTCCCATTAAAAAAGATAACTTCCAACCATCCAGAAATACTGGCAAAAATAAATAAAGAAAACTTGCTAGATACTAATTTTCTAAAGTTTGAAAAAGAGCGCACCACTAAAACTCTGGGCATACAATGGGAATGCAATATCAGACCAATTTTCTTACACTCTTGAGTCGATATCTGCAAAATCCGCAAAAACGAAAAGACAAATTTTGTCATGTGTGGCAAAACTTTGTGACCCCGCAGGATGGCTTGCACCAATCATGATACAACCAAAAATCCTCATTCAAGAATTATGGCCAGATGGAACCGATTGGGACTAAGTGGTGAAACCACTCCGCTTAATACAATGGTCCCAATTTGCAAATAACTTGCACACTATATCCGAGATACAAATACCTCGGTGGGTGAATTTCTCACCCGATCATGAAGTCGAAATCCACGGCTTTTACGATGCTTCTGAGAAAGCATATTGCGCTGCTATTTATGTATGTGCGAACCCAGCACGATGACAACCCAACAAAGCACTTATTAGTGGCAAAGGCCAAGGTCGCACCTCTTAATACCGTAAGCCTCCCATGCCTCGAGCTAAGCGGCGCTCGGAAAACTAGCCTCGATCGTTCAAGCACATTTAAACCTGAGCGATCGGAAACTATATCTATGGTCCGATTCAGAAATCGTGCTAGCTTTTCTGGAAAAGCCACCACATACGTGGAATACATACGTGTCTAACCGCACAACTGAAATCAGTGACTTGGCGACACGTTGCCAGTGCTGATAACCCTGAGGATCTTGGCACAAGAGGTTGCAAACCCCTGCACCTTACAACCACCACACTATGGTGGAATGGCCCCAACTGGCTGGTCGAATCACCAGACGCATGGCCAAAGTCACCTGCGCGCAATAAGTCGAATAATAGAAGGCTTTCACACAACTTTGGAGGACATCCTCGAGCGACGTTCGTCGTTCCCCCGGGCCTTAAGAGTAATAGCGTATATGTTTCAATTTGTAAATCGCTTAAAGAATAAGGTGAAAGGGATAGCCAATACCGCAAGCTATGCACTCAAGCATCAAGACTTGCAACGGGCAAAAATAGCCCTAATCGAGTCCACCCAGACTCGCTATTACAGTAGTGAACAAACACTTTTAAGGGCGTCGAAGCCCATCGACAAAAAGAGCACACTCTTAGTACTTAACCCCTTTGTAGACTCTAAGGGAGTGCTTCGTTCCAATGGCAGGCTTGCGAACTCCAGTCTGAGCTACAATGAGCGGCATCCAATAATAATACCGGAAAAGTTCGCATTTGCCACAATCTTTATAAATTATCTTCACCTATTAATGCTACACGCCGAGCACAGGCTAATGCAACGTATGATCCGGCAAGAGTTTTATATTCCTCGACTAAAGGCTCTGATCAAAAAATCCATCTTTATGTGTAAAGTCTGTACGCTACACAAGCAAAAGATGCGTACGCAGATCATGGCAGTTTTACCACCCGAACGCTGAATTTTTCTATGCATTTCACCATTACTGGTGTAGATTTTGCCGGACCTTTACAGCTAAAGGCCTCGATGTTAAGGTCTTCTACCACAATGAAAGGTTAGGTGGCTATTTTTGTATGCTTCACGACAAAAGCCGTACATTTAGAATTATGTTCAGATCTGACAACGGAAGCTTTTCTCGCGGCATTTGAACGCTTTGTCGGACGGCGAGGGTTTCCCTCGAAAATCATGAGCGACAATGGCAAAACCTTTATCGGCATCTTTCAGGTCAATTCCCGAAATAAAATGCGTCTCCCGTAGGCGTGCCAAGATGCCCTCGACGTGCTGTGTTGGATACGCGTCCTTTTTCGTGCGCTCATTGAGCTTTCTCATGTCCACACACAACCGCTTCTTCCCTGGTTTCTCCACTAGCACAATTGGTGAACTCCACGCACTATTACTTTCCTCGATCACGTCCAGTTTCAGCATGCGATCTATCTCCTCATACGCATATTTTTGTTTCACCGGCGACATCGGGTAGTGGCGTTGCTTCACTGGCACTGTGTCATCTGCTACCTCTATCGTGTGTTCCAGGAGGTGTGTCCTTCCGAGACCAAGCTCCGTGAATGACGGGAACATCGCTTTGACGCGCTCCAGCTCTATCTTCTGGTCGGTAGTCAGATCCAGCTTTCCCTGGGTCTCCAATTCTGAGATGACCATGGGCGCCACCCCGAAGGTATCCCAGAAGTCGATACCCAGGTACAACTCCTGCTTGAGGCTTGGCACCAAGTACAGTGTCATTAGCCTCGCTTTCCCGCGCCAATTGATTACCACATCGACCTTACCGACCACATCCTGTGCCTTACCGTCTGCTGTTCTTAAACTTTCTTTTAACCTGAGCAACTTTCCCCCCAACTTCTCCTTCCACTTGGGCGCGACGGATCCGAAGCAGCTTATGGAGGCCCCGCTGTCCAGTAATCCTTGAATTTTGACCCCTTCGATTTCTACTTGTACGTAGGGTCTCTTGTCCATGGCATCCCGAATCACGGTGGCTTCCACCGCCTTAGCCTCCCGTCGCCGTTCGACGGTGCGCTTACGTATTTGGATCACTTTTCTCCACTTCCTGTTCTCCGAATAAACCGCTGTCGCTGCCGCGCCTTCCTCCTTGCGCGAGGCTTCCGAATCCGCCTGATCTCCGAAGATCCTCGCTCGCGCTGCGTCATACCTAGTTTGTCTTTCGCTTAGAGAGAGATGACCTGTGCGCACGCCTGCCGGTTCACGCCTCTCTGCGATTGTCGGTACCGCCCTAAGATTACATATACTATCCGGTTGTTTTAAAATTGTCTTGATTGGTGAAACTATTTCTCCGGGGTGGTGCGCTGTCGACAGGCCTCCCCGGTCTTCCTGCCGCCTTCTGGGTTTTCCACTTGGCATCCGTCGCATGACTGTCTGCCGGGTTGGTTGCACTTGTAGCATATCATGCTATGTAGCCGCCCATCACAGATGTGCCCTCGGATCGGTCCTGTGCCTGGTCTTCCCTCTTACTCTTAGCGTTACTTGATGGCTCCTTGAATGGTGGTCTGTCCCTATTGGGTCTATGGAACGCTTCCAACATGCCCGTTCCCTCTGTTCCGAGATCTTCCTCCAACTCCTCCAGCGTTTTCCTGCGATACGGTTTCGCCTCAAACTCCGCCAAGTGTTTTTCCGCCCGCCGACATTCCCTTCTGAGGTCCTCCAACGATTCAATGCGGCACCCAAAGATGAAATTCTTTATCCGAGGCCTGAGATTCCTTCTCATCAGGTTGACCAAGCTCTGCTCCGGAAGCCTCGTCCGCATGGTCAGCTCCATTCCTCGGACTACCGCATAAAATTCCTCGAATTTTTCATTATACTCCTGTCTGCGTTCATTCATGGCTTGGCGTATCTCCTCATCGCAGTCCGCCTTACAAAAGTGCTCAACTATGGCACGCCGGAATGCCTGGAAATCTATCACGCTATCGTCTGGGTGTTCCTCCGTGTACAACCAGTACCACTCCTGCGCTTGGCCTTCTAACAGGAGATGGAAGTTTGCGAACAGGTCCTGCGATGATATGTTGTGCTTCTTTTGTAGGGTGTCCACCCTGAACAGGGAACCCTCTATCGGAATAGCCTTTGGCCCGCCGTCGAACTTCAATCGCCAATCTCTGATAGCCTTTGTGGCGGCCAGTTTCATACTGCGCCCCCCTTTCTCTCCTACGTTCCCCCATACGCGATTCGTCTTGCGCTTGTTCCGCGCTCGCTGCCACCTTGTTCGCGCTCATCCGCGCTAGTATTGACCGCGCCCGGGCCGGCATCCTGCAACCATTCGTCGCGTCCATTGCTTTCCCGCGCGCAACCATTTGCGCCCTCCAAATGCTTTAGCCTGCTTGCTATTCCGCTTATATCCTTCTTTATCATTTGCGCAACCTCCTTCACTGCTTCCGTCGTCGAGCGGCTCATCTCCAATTGATATTGGAAAAACATCATTTCGAACTTGCGAAGCGCTCATGCCCACACTATCAGCAGTCGCGCTCTTAGGGATGGAGTCGCTCTGCGCTTCTACCGCGGTAGCGCCCTGTTCGGCCGAACGATTTGAGCGCTGGTGTCATCGCGCCTCTCCTCGCGTTGATACTCCTCGTCTGCCTCTGGCATCGCTGCATTGTTTTCTGTCTGCTCGTTGCCGCGACGCTCGCGCCACTGAGTCGCAGCTCCTTCTTTGGCAGATTTGGCATGCCTACTGACGCGCTGGTCTAACTTTGAGATGTGCCTAACCAGCTTTAACCCTAGATGGAACGCCCCACCGTAACGACGACGTATACGAGATGACGTAAACCCTAGCTATAATATATCAACTGCGCGGACCATCTGAATGTCGCGCCAAGTTACACCCAAAAAAAACTACTCAAATATTCCAAATGGACTTCCGAGGTAAACCTAAAATTCTTCGTCACTGAAAAAGAATTAAATATACGTGGTTCATAAACGTGTCTACGGATGTGCCGCAGATAAAGTATGAAATGTAGATGATATAAAAATTGAAATATATGAGAGTTGAAAAATGTGCGAGAAAATCGTGCCTTCCCCTCCAGATGCAGCGTACGTCCACCCTAACGTCGTCCGTCTATTTCAGTTCCCCCTCTAAAACGATTGATCCCCCTGCGGTCGTGGATACTATTGGCTGGTATCAACCCATCCAAACAAGCTACCTAGACAACTCGTTCCCAACGATCGGAACACCTCTGCGAACACTATCATCCGCACTTATTCGGCAAAACGAGCTACCCGCAGACTCGATTCCAGGTGAACGCGGTGCGCCTTCTTCAACTGTTGTCCAGCTCCAACATCCACTGTCCCCCCTCTACATCAACACTATCGAATAGCTAAGCAAAGCCAATTCAAACTGCTGACGTAGCGATGAAAATTTAAAAATGTTCAAATTTGTAAGATGGCATATTATACCAAAGAATACCCCCTAAACAAGTGAACCCAAGTGCGAACGCCCCTAACGCGTGTCCGAAATTGCTAAGGCTCCACTAGGCAGTGGGCCCCACGTTGGGCGCCATTTCTGTTACGTGCCGGCCTTTGGGTGGGGGGCGCGATCCTACTGTTGCGGAATCAAGTGAAAGTCCAATGTTAGGTGGCTCAGTGCCGAATTAATAATGTCCCCTTTATTATGAAATTCAGGCTTATTTATAGTAAATTAATCTAAACATTTTATTATACATATTTACTCTAATTCTTACATAGCTAAGCCTAACATAAGGCATGAAGCCCAACGCACGCTCACACATATGCACGTATTTACATATGTGCATAACGCTAAGCTGCTTCAACGCTTTGGTCGTGGGAAAGTGTCGCAGCAGAGAAATACATAGCGTCAGCAATTACTTAGTTTACGTTTGCGACCAAGTAACTTAGACGGCACTGGTGCTGCGTATTTTGTATGTAGATATGTATTCATATTGGACACACTACACCTCCTTTCCTAAAAAGAATCGTTTCATATTTATATGAACGATTCTATTTCATTTAATAGGTTTCAGTTTTATAGCTTGCCTTTTACAATTAATGAGCGACCGATCTTATTTCATTTAATAGCTCTGGCGCGTTGGACTTTTTGACTTTTTGTTTTGTTTTTATATATGCTGTGTTTACTTTTGTTACAAAGTTTTGGTTGTGTTTACCTTATTTTCAAGTGGACAATACATTAATTCATTTATTTCTGATTTTTTGTTTGTATGTTTCTTTATTTATGCGATACATTTTTCTTAAGTGTTTAGTTACATTGAGGGTAATGACACGATTTTTTTTTTAATAAGTTTTTATTTGCATACAATAAATTTCTGAATTTATGGGTTTATGTGTCAGTGTACAATAAAAATTTATGAGTAAACATTTGAGTTAAAATGCAGTGTATTTATTCTTATTTTCAAGTGGACAATACATTAATTCATTTATTTCTGATTTTTTGTTTGTATGTTTCTTTATTTATGCGATACATTTTTCTTAAGTGTTTAGTTACATTGAGGGTAATGACACGATTTTTTTTTTAATAAGTTTTTATTTGCATACAATAAATTTCTGAATTTATGGGTTTATGTGTCAGTGTACAATAAAAATTTATGAGTAAACATTTGAGTTAAAATGCAGTGTATTTATTCTAACAGTTTAAGTCTATTCTTATGAATTAAAATTTTCTTATTCTCATTGCTTATAATATACTTATTATTTCTATCTATGCTTTCTAGTTTATAAGGAATTAGAGTAAAATTATTATTTTTATCAATATTATCTACCTTATAGGGCCCTTTATACCTATTGTCTAACTTATGACCTGCTTCAGTTTTTACTAATACTAAATCTCCTATATTTATCTCCTTATATTGTGTTTTCCTATCGTAACTAATTTTTTGTTTTTCCTTAGATTCTTGTACTAACTTTCTAGCTTTTTGTTGTGCTACTTGTAACCTATATTTAATTTCCTTATCATAAGCCTCCTGATTATATACTGGGCTAATTATATTTTCTTTTAAAAATTCGTAAGTCAGAGGTGTCTTTCCAAAAACTAGTTCAAAGGGACAATAGCCATTAACTGTTGAAGGTGTTGTATTGTAACAATACGAAAAATATTTAAGGTATTCATCCCAATCGTCTTTGTCAATGGATATGTAAGAACCACATATTCATTGAGTGTTCTATGACTGCGTTCAACAGTACCTAAAGTTTGATGATGGTAGGGTGTTGATGTTTTATGCTCTATTTTTAAGAGTTTGCACAATTCCTCAAACAAACTATTTTTGTATTCGGTTCCCATATCCGTTATAATTGTTTTCATACAACCATAAATCAGAATGAAGTTCTCAAATACAGCCTTAGCAACTGCTACAGCATGTTTGCTTTGGACGGGTACTGTAACCAAGTATTTGGTTAGGTCACATATGATAGTAACCGCATATTCATTTCCATTCATCGATTTTGGTAATGGCCCTATTGTGTCTATCTGTACTATATCGAAAGCCTTCGGTGGCGTCTCCGTTATAGTCATTCGCTCTTTCAGATGTTTGTTAGTTTTATTTTTGCTGCAGTGAATGCAATTTTTTACATATTTTCTGATGTCATTTTTCATATTATTCCAGTAATACTTTTGTCTTATTTTATTTAACGTACGATTTATTCCTGGGTGGCCACCAAAAACAGGATCGTCGTGATACTTTTGAAGAATCTTTTTAGTATTTTCTTTTTCTGTCACATGCATAACCTCCGGAGTCAATGCAATTGATAAATTTTTGAGAACTTTGGTACCAATTTCTTTAAATTCATTTACTCGAGTATAATTATATTTAAACAATTTGTCTCCTAAGGACAACTGCATTTTTCTAATCCCTAAATTGCCGGCTTCTCTGCTAAGCCTGGTAAAGAATTGACCTAAATCAATCTTCGCCTCAACAATTAGGTCGCTAGTATTTATTTCACTACAAATTTTCTTTCCTTTTTTTAAATATAATTTCGGTGGATCGAAAACGAGCTGGGCTAGCTTTTTAACTTCGTATTTGTATAGCGCTTCATAAATTATTGGGTTCTCTTTGTGACTTACGATTTCTTCATTTTTAATACTACTGGTAGGCTTTTTAGTTTCCGATCTTGTCGTAACTTATAAAATCTTACAAGCCTGTACTGACATATCTTTTAGATCTTTGATATCTATGCGCGAGAGTGCGTCTGCTACGTAATTTTCTTTTCCCGCTATGTACTCCACTCCAAAGTCATATTCTTCCAAATCTAGTCTGATTCTAGTTATTTCAAATGATGGATTTTTTATCGAAAATAAAAATGTTAAAGGTCTATGATCAGTTTTTAATGTAAATCGTCTGCCATAAACGTATGGTCGGAAATATGTAATGGCCCAGTGAATAGCAGATAATTCTTTTTCTATTGTAGCTTTATTTGCTTCACCTTTTGTGAAAGATCTTGAAGCATAGGCAATTGGTAACTGTTTTCCTTCATATTCTTGTATACTAGGGCTAATAAGTGCATTTTTCAAGTAATTAAAAGATTTTTCGCAATCTTTTGTCCAATCAAAAATCACATTTTTCTTGCAGAGTCTTGTTAATATTCTGGAATATTCTGCAAAGTTTGGAATAAATCTTCTATAGTAATTGCAAAATGCGACAAATCTTTTTGCTTCATCTGCATTTTTAGGCGTAGGGTAGTTTTGAACAGTAGGTATTAAATTTGGATGGATCTGGTAAAATACCAGCACTAGTGCATTTGTGTCCAAGATACGTTACTTCTTGGCTGAAAAATAAGCATTTATCTGGGTGCAATTTTAAATAATATATTCTACATGTTGCGAAGACATCTCTAAGGTTTTTATCATATGGTTTTCTGAACACCCTAATACGACTAAATCATCCATATACAAAAATGCTTGTGATGGTTTCAAACCTGCAAAAGCTAAAGTCATCATTCTTTGGAATGAGTTTGGTGCTACCTTAAGACCATAAGGCAATCTTTTAAAGCGATATGTGCCGTTATCAGCTGTAAATGACGTAATGTCTCTTGATTCTGGACATAATTCTATCTGGTGAAATCCAGACATTAAATCTAAACATGAAAAATATTTAGCTCGACCTAGTTGGTCTAGAATATCGTCTATTCTTGGTAACGGAAATTTATCTGCCGTTAATTTTTTATTTTCCATGTCTGTAATCAATAACTAATCTCCACCTTTTTTCTTTATTGCCGGGGAGGGATATCTTGGGAACTAAGAGAATTGGACTATTATATTCGGAAATTGAAGGTTCTATTATATCATCTTGAATTAATTTAGTTACTTGTCTGCTAATTTCGCCTTTATGTGCTTCTGGAAGTCTATAGTGTTTTATATGAACAGGACTATCATCCTTCATATGTAATTTTTGATTGTGTCAGAAATTGGTAGTTATTTTTTATTTTTGTGAGTTAATGTAAAATTTGTGACTCCTTTCTTTATCATTCTTGAGCCATCTATATCAATCACTATGAAGTCTTCGTTACATTGTTCCTTGTATAACAATTGAAGGGTTTAGAACCAAATGGATCTAAGTGACTCCAAAATTGATGCGAGATATTCAAGTTTAAAGTTTACTGCCTTTTGAAAATTTTATGTTTAATCTGGGTAGGGCGTTTATTGTATGAGAAATAGATGACACTACAATGTCCGAAATCACTCGGATCTCTTTGCCAATAAATAAACACCATATTTCACTATACAAATATGGGAATAACTCAATTTCCAAAAAAAGTCTTTTAGATCCTTTCGGTTCTGAGCCCTTCAATTGTCTCTTTTCACTTTTTATTACTTGGAGAACCTTGATTTTAAGCCAATTTACCGATTCATTGTTGACATTTTTCTTCATCTTATGGTTCAATTTTGAGAGTTTTGAGATCAATAATATCACTGTAGTTAAGCCTTTCAACAACGAACTGAAATCCTAAGGTCCGGTTTTTCAGTCATTGGTTAAGCTCAGTTTAAACTAAGTTTAACCAGTTAAACTGCAAAGCGGTTTTTCAGTGAGAGTTTAAGGCCGCTTTTTTAATCTGCTTTTTATACGGCAACATTGGTTTTTTTTTGTATCTAGAATCTAGATTCTAGGTCGGCAACAGATGACATTCGTTTACATCATAGTGATATAGTAATAAAACTGTGGTGAAAGTACGTCATATTAGTGAATTTTTTAGGGTAGATATTCCTCGTAGTACGTGATCTTAAGGACGCATAGTTGTATTTCCATACCAAAAAAATCTTTAAACATGTAATCACATAAGTGCATTTAGCTCATATATTTTATGGCATATATGAAATAATTTATTTGATTATGCGGCCGTCTTTTTTATTAAAACTTTCAAAAGAATGGCTTTATAAGGCGTTATTTAAGTTCGTGGGCACCAACGAAATATGTGATTTTTCTGAAATTTCAAATTGCCTTCGTACTTTTTAGGGATTTAGACAGAGATAAATGCACAAGTAAAAGATTAAATGCGGTTGACAGGAATACTTTTCACTCATTTACCAAGTAGTTAGTTAGACTACAAGCATATGTATTTTCAATTTATTTACATTCAATTCCATCCAGTACTTTTAGGGATACGGCCACAAACATACAGACAGACATGGGCCACATATTGGGCGATAACTCCAAAACCGGTTGAGATATCGAAAAAAGTAATATCCTAAATTTTAAGCTGAGTATCTAGCAATCCAACGAAAAAAGTTTCATTCATTTCCATTCAGTACTTTCAGAGTGATACGGCCACAAACATACGGACAGACAGACAGACACACAAAACTTAAAAAAATGGTTGATTTGGATTCTACTCGTTTAATAATGTTTCCCCCAATCAATTTTTTGTTGATATCTGCCATGTACAGACATCGACCTGTTACAATTTTATTATATGTAGAGATATCTGTGCATATAAGTTTACCCTTAGTCTTATATCAATTAGAAAAAAGCAAATTCTTTAAAAACAAGTAAGGAAGTCTAAGTTCGGGTGAACCGAACATTAAATACCCAGCGTTAGTTTTTAGAAAAAGGGGGCGTGGTTTTCATCCGATTTCGCCCATTTTAAAAACCAATCTATGCCGAGCCTAAACAATAGCGAATTTGGTGGGAGCGGCCAAGCTCCTTGCTTATAAAGCTTTAACCGCTTACATGAGCCAAAAGTACTGAATCGATCTTTTCAAGGGTTATACCATGTCCTATATATAACTTTGGAAAAGAAGGCGTGCCATGCCCATAACTTTTAACGTATTTTGTGAAATTTTTCGATGTACGGATATATGTGTCCTTTAATCAATATTTACATAGTTTTAAAAAAGTGGGTGGTGGCACGCCCACGGATTTTATTATGTTGTTTGTCCCTATTGAAGATCAGTTTTCATTGCAGATCTTTATGATACTTTCACAGTGGCTTGTTAATAGTGAAATGTTGATATTTTGTTTATTCACTTGTGGGCGGTGCCACGCCCATTTTCCAAAATATTACCAAAAAACCTTTAAACATCACAAATAACATCATCAGGTGAATGAGTGTACTAAATTTTAGCATTATATCTGTATCAGTTAAACAGATATTGCATATTCCGGTTTCCTAACTCTCGTTTAGAGAACTTTAGTCCAAAAAGGGGCGTGGTCGTTCACCGATTTTTCTTATTTTCTGTGGTAGTACTCTACATAAACATAACATACCTGGAACCTAGTTTCGTAAACCTATCTCAGATCGTTCTGAAGTTATTAGCAGTCGAATTTGAAAATTGCTTGACTCATAAGTGGGCGGTGCCACGCCCACTTTCCAAAATTTTGCAAAAATAATGTAAAGAATATGAAAATTGATGTATGTACAAAATTATATTATTATAGCGGTATCAGTTAATGAGATATGGACTTTTCAATATTTCCACCTCCTTTCAATATAACTTTTATAAAAAAGTAGGCGTGATCGCCAAGCGATTTCGTTTATTTTCTATATCTGAATTTAACACAACAATAGTATGCCCTCTACAAAATTTCGTTATACTAGCATAAACTGTTCTCAAGTTATTAGGAGTCAACATTTTAAAATTTCTTCAAATATATGGGGGCGGTGCCACGCCCCTTTTCAAAAAATTTGGTAAAATCCGCCTAAGAACATATAAATCAATACATATTGCAAATTTTATCATTGTAGCTGCTTCTGATATTGAATTAACCCGTTTTATACGTTTTTCGAAATTTTCGATATCGAAAAAGGGGGCGTGGTTATCATCCGATTTCGTCCATTTTCAATAGCAACCTACCTTGGCCAGAAAGTAACCTGTATGCAAAATTTCATGCAAATATCTCAATTTTTACTCAAGTTATCGTGTACACGGACGGACAGACGGACAGACGGACAGACGGACGGACATGCCTTAATCAATTCCTCTTTTCAACCTAAGAACTTTCATATATGGAACTCTATATCTAACTCGATTATTTTGTGCCGTTACATAGTACCGTTATGTGGACAAAATTAATATACCCTTGTACTAGTACTAGTACGCTGGGTATAAAAAAATGCATAAAACTATGTAAGTACCTACATATTGTATTATGGTTACCCTTCATACCAATTAAGAAAAAGCAAGTTCCTTAAAAAAATGCATGAAACTACATATATAAGTAGATATTGGGTTATGGTAAATTTTAGTAATTTCAATGCAAAAAAAAATAGTCAATATGAAAAAGGAAAAAAAAATTGTATGACCGAAGCTGCGCTCGAACCATGGAATGCACCATGGTCCCACCCGAGACTGTTACACATGCGCTATTGGTTCACATGAATATAACATTTCATTTTGGGTATACAGACAGTTTTATCAATTTTTCCTTTAGTTGTGGATTTTTTGAAGTCCGTATCTTAACTGGCACAATTTAGCCTAAATATGTAAGGATTCCGGTTATATGTCGACTCTTTTACAACTTAAAATTTTTAGGATGAAAATAGTTGATGTCTTTAGGAAAATTAACGCGATTTCTAACTACTTCGTAAATATAAAATTGAAGAAGCTACGAGTACTGTCTAAGCTATGAGGGAGCGAGAAGTTTTTTTTTTTGTATGTATTCATTGGGGGCGAGCACTGTTGGCTCTGAGGCATTGCACGAGATTGGCTTCCTCATTTTCGTTTAGAAAAACCCCCATTGGGTTAGGCAGCCAAAAACAATTCCTTCAGAATATTTCATAAGCTGGGTGAGAATTATAAAAAGGGTTGCAAATGAAATAAACGAAAGAAATTGATAAATATTTATAAATTGGAATAGTTTTTATCTTTTTATACCTTTCATGAACATGAAATGGTATTATAACTTTGGTCCTGTGTTTGTTGGTATGAGAAGAAGAGATAGACCCACCATTAAGTATACCGAAAAGGTCATACTTGGTATGGAGCCGCCGTTTTGTATTATATTAATCATTTGTCGGAACCAGTAAGATCGGACCAATACAACGCATAGCTCCCATACAATCGATTGTTCCGATAAATGGGTTTTGGCCTATAACTCTTGCAATCAAAAAGCTAGGACAGCGAAATTTAGTACATATTATATTTGTAACCTGTGTGGTGAAAATCACCCAGATCGGACCAACAAAACATATAGCTTCCATATAACCGATTGCTCCGATAAATGTGTTCCGATCTTACTGGTTCCGACAAATGATTAATATAATACAAAATGGCGGCTCCATACCAAATTTCATCGGGATATCTCTAAAATTGAGGGACTAGCTTCCGTTCAAACAGACAGACGGACAGACGGACGGACAGACGGACATGGCTAAATCAACTCAGCTCGTCGCCCTGACCATTTCGGTATACTTAATGGCGGGTCTATCTCTTCTTCTTCTCATACTTACAAACATCGGACCAAAGTTATAATACCATTTCATGTTCATGAAAGGTATAAAAAAAAAACTTAACCTGCCCTGAACCCGTGGTTGAACCTGCGAACGCACGCATC
Source organism: Sphenella marginata (assembly GCA_951509765.1). Classification (NCBI taxonomy): domain Eukaryota; kingdom Metazoa; phylum Arthropoda; class Insecta; order Diptera; family Tephritidae; genus Sphenella; species Sphenella marginata. The sequence continues at coordinate 45,166,833 of OX608079.1, read as the reverse complement.
ATAGCCGGCACGCTTACCACCTGCGCCACTGCTGTATGTACAACAAAACAGTCAGATTACAAATTAAGGAAGCATTTTTTGTTAAATATAATATGCCTGCAAAGCTCCTGGCAAATGAAAAGATATCAAAATATATAATAATTGGAATTATGCATGTTTTTATGAGATATACTCTGGCAATTGATTGTATGGAAAAAATGTTAGCCTATATATATATAGATAATCATCCTTCTAATGAACGAAAATGAGGTGTAAACTGCAGATACATCAGATAGATACGTTACTTAATTTTGTATCGTATAAACTATTTTATTCAAGAAATACACCACAATAATAAGTAAATTTAATATGAATTTTTATTACTAAATATTAAAGTCAGATCGTAAATTATTAGCATGATCTGTATTTATTGGTGTTGTTGTTGTTGTTGTTGTTGTAACACTACGTTGCCCTGCCTAGGTAGTCAGTATCAACCTTACCCAATATTGTCATCGAACTCTTCTAACGGAAGTCCTAGAAACCTAGCGGCTTCAACAGGGGAGGACCAGAGGGATATGGGTGTTAGAAGAGTGGGCTCGGATGAGCAGACAAAAAGATGGCTAGTAGTATGGGGGGACAAGCCGCATGCCGGACAAACATTAGGCAAGTCGGGGTTCAGTCTGGATAGTTAAGAGTTTAACCTATTACAGTATCCAGACCGGAGTTGGGCCAGCATCACCCTAGTCTCCCTAGGCAGCTCGCGCTCCTCTTCTGCAACGGGTGGTGTTGTTGCCTGAAGAACGGCGTTCACTGGGAGAGAGCCAACATAGGAATTTACCGAATTCGTGTGGATGAGGGTGAGGGCCTGCCGGTGCACCTTAGGATCAAACGGCGTGGAAATCAGGTGCCGGATCTCATCGTAGTGTCGTTGATCAGGCGTCCGTTCGGATGCTGCGGTTTGCAACAGTTGAACAGGAATTGCCTGGTCAACATCTCGCTATGCTCTTTAACGGCGAGCATTTTCGCTTCATTGTGTAAGTGATGCTCAGGAGACATAAGAAGACACCCAGTGGCGGTACGAAGGGCGGTGTTTTGGCAGACCTGTAGCCTCGTCCAGTGTGTGTCAGCTAGCCCCGGCGACCATATAGGCGTCGCGTAGCTCAGTACCGGCTGGCCAATTGCTTTATATGTAGCTAGTAACGTTTCTTTGTCTTTACCCCAAGTGCTGCCAGCTAGGGACTTGAGGATTTTGTTACGGCTTTGGACTTTATTGACAATTGCGGTTACATGAGCGCCGTATTTGAACATGTTATCAAACGTCACTCCTAAGATTTTGGGGTGTGAGACAGTGACACTATCAACGTAGACGTCTAATTCCATGTTCACTTGCGTTGTCCACGTCGTGAATAGGGTGGCCGAGGACTTATTCGGTGACAACCCCACGCTTCTCCCGGCGAAGAATTCGGACACGGCTGGGAGGTATGAGTTAATTCATGAGCAGAGTTCTTCTACGGAGGGGCCTGTTGCCAGAATCGTGCAATCGTCGGCGTAAGAGACGATCGAGACACCCTCTGGTGGGGGGAGAAGTTTCGATATATAATAGTTAAACAGGAACGGGGATAGGACACCACCCTGTGGCACCCCTTGTTTAACTATTCTGGGTTTTGATCTTGCGCCTCTGAACTCAACCGACGATTGACGACCACTCAAATAGTTGGCAGTCCAACGTTTAAGACAGGGAGGAAGGGACGAATCTTCAAGGTCTTTCATTAGTTGCGCATGGTTGACCGTGTTAAAAGCTTTGGCCAAGTCAAGCGCAACTAGCACTGTCCTGTGGTTTGGACGCTTTTGGTTTAGTCCGTCCCCTATCTGAGTGGTTATGGCGTTCAGCGCGGTGGTGGTGCTGTGATTTTTGCGAAATCCATGCTGATGTTCGGCGAGCCGCAGGTTTGCGGTGAAGTACGGCAACAAGATGGATTCCAACACTTTCACTACTGGCGAGAGGAGAGATATCGGGCGATATGACTCCCATACGGCAGCTGGCTTGCCAGGCTTTAGTAGTGGGACCACCTTTGCTTGTCTCCATCTTTCAGGAATAACAAAGGTGGAAAGGGAAAGGTTGAAGATTTGTGTGAGGTATCTTATGCCTTCGTCGCCGAGGTGTTTCAGCATCAGCATGGAAATGCCATCGGGGCCGATATATTTGGTGTTCTTAGATCTCCGAATAGCCCCATGAACTTCTGTTGTGGAGATGGCAATGGGCGCATCGCTGTTTTTGTGTTTGTGCGCTTCCCTGGTGGCTCGGCGAATATCTTTGTTCAACGTAGGATGCATTACAAATTATCGGCAGAAGGCGCTCGCGCATCTTTTTGGCTTCGACTGAACCTTATCACCGAAGGCGATGGATATTTTGTCGTTAGGTTTAGTCGGGTTGGACAAAGATTTCACCGTCGACCATAATTTGCCAACTCCAGCCGAGAGGTTGCAAGACCTTAGGTGCTCTTCCCACTTAGCGCGTTTGTGTTGGTCTACTAAGCGTCTGATTTCCGCATTGAGATCCCTTATTTGAGGATCCGTAGGGTCAAGGTCACGTTCATTTGCCAGGGCCGCTGCCTCTGCGGGGAAGAATGGACGCACTTCCTTTATTCTACCTGACGGAATGTGTTGATGGGAGGCTGAAATTAGGGCCATACGAAACGCCTTTTCCCCTTCTCGTACGTCAGACAGGGTAGGAAGAGCAGCGAAGGCGCTCTCTGTGGTGTTGAGAAAACCCTCCCAGTCGGCTTTATTGAAGTTAGTGTAAGTGCGTTTCTCAGCGGTGACAAAGTCGGTGGGGCGATCGATAGAGAGCACTATAGGTAGGTGGTCTGAAGCAAGCGTCAGCATCGGTCGCCAATCAACGCAGTTTATTAGGCCAGCGCTGACTATGGTGATGTCTGGCGAGCTAGAGCAGTTTACCGCCACTCTAGTGGGGGCATCCCCATTTACCGTGCAGAACGTCGAATCATCTATTTGGTCAGCCAGCTCCTGTCCCCTACCATCGACCTGCAGGCTGGAGTGCCACAGGTCGTGGTGTGCGTTGAAGTCACCAAGGATGACGCGGTTCTCGCCCCTGAGTAACGCACGAATGTCAGGGTGGTAATCCCTGGGACAACAGGCAACAGGAGGTACGTAAATGTTTACGATTTCAAGGTCGACATCGCCTGACCGGACAACCATACCTTGACGTTCTAAGGTGGTGTCCCTCGGGTCGATGTCAGGTTCAAATAGACGATACTGCACAGATTGATGCGTGATGAATGCCAGACCACCCCCAAGCCCTCTCGCACGACCACAACGGTGTACACTGTACCCGTTGCAGGTCAGAAGAGACGACCTTCCACCTAACTTTGTCTCCTGAATCGCCGCGATCTTGATGTTCAGTCGCTTCATTAAATTTGTCACTTCAACAATTTTGCCGGCTAGGCCGTTGCAATTAAATTGCAGGATACCGAAGTGTGTAGGGGGAGCAGAGTTGATGCTGGGGGTCAAGGACTGGTGCGCATGCCTAGGTGGTAATAGGCTGGGTCGCGCACTACGCCGCAATCTTGAAGTCGAAAGAATCGCGTTACCAGAAGGTAGAGGCGAGTCGGACGACGTTGAAGGTTGCGTAGCTCGACAGCATGGCGCAACGTACGCATCAGTCCATAGGTTCCTGTTCGCGAGTCCTGAGCATATGAGCAGGTGACACAGGCCAAGGCAGTTATTGGACTTGACTGATGCCAACGGCGTATATAATCTTAACCGACAAACAGTGCACGTAGTATAAGGGACCAGGAGCTGATGGTTGTGGCTTATACTCGTGCTGATGCTGGAAGAAGAGGGGCTGACCGAGGGGGTGGGAGAGAGCGGACGCTCAGCATTGCTCAAATCCACTTGGGAAGTGCTCTTTAGGGAGTAGCTGTGAGCTGCTGTGTGAGATGTTGACGCCTGTGGGCGTGAGCGGCCGCTCGGAAGGTCTACTTGCTGATGTGCATTGTTAGTGCTAGTCGTGGAGACTGATGTGACAGAGTCAGACATATGTGGCGGAGCGATACTTGATCGACGACGACCACTGGACGTCATAGGACGTGAACAGCAAGGGGCCACAAAAGTTTTATAAAAACTAGAGGGTCTATGAGTAGAGGGATTTAGTCCGGAGCAACTAGTTAGATGCAACCATCTGCTACAATTAGAGCATTGTACAGAATGTGAACGTTTCACATAAATTTTCTTCCAGCATACACAGCAGATCCATTCTCTAGGTCCGGTGTTGGATTCAATACCAGCCCGGAGCAGGAGAGTCTTGAGCAGTCCCGCTGCAAGGAGCTGCTCGGAGGATGATGGTTTAGGCAGTGGGGTAGTGAAACAACAGCCCTTGGTCGGGGAAACCCCGAGTCATTCCGGTACGTAGAACCGGCTGTCGTGGGAATGTATTTATTGGTGTCTTCGTCCTCTTCTTCGAATCTGTCTGCTTCATCTAAACAATCGCGATTATTCCCTCCTTGTAAATTCAAAAAAAAAAATGTCTGTGTGCCGGGTGGAATTACATTTATTTTGCATAAATCTTTGAGATCCTTCAATTTTGTGTCAGAAATTGGTAGTTCTTTTTTATATTTGTGAGTTAATGTAAAATTTGTGACTCCTTTCTTTATCATTCTTGAGCCATCTATATCAATCACTATGAAGTCTTCGTTACATTGTTCCTTGTATAACAATTGAAGGGTTTAGAACCAAATGGATCTAAGTGACTCCAAAATTGATGCGAGATATTCAAGTTTAAAGTTTACTGCCTTTTGAAAATTTTATGTTTAATCTGGGTAGGGCGTTTATTGTATGAGAAATAGATGACACTACAATGTCCGAAATCACTCGGATCTCTTTGCCAATAAATAAACACCATATTTCACTAAGGCAAAACGAAGTACATGCTGTCATCAAGCAAAGAGTCAGCGCATTCGCGCCTTGGCACCCACGCCACTGCTGGCACCAAAAAGTTCGAAATAGTGAAGGACTTCGTTTACCTTGGATCCAGCATAAACTCCAACAATAATGCCAGCCTAGAAATCCAACGAAGAATTGCTCTTGCAAATAAATGCTACTTTGGACTGAGTAGGCAATTGAAAAGTAAAGTCCTCTCTCGACGCACGAAAATCACACTCTACAAGTCACTCATCGCTCCCGTCCTGCTATATGGTGCAGAGGCGTGGACACTAACAACATCTGACGAGGCTGCATTGGGAGTATTCGAGAGAAAAGTTCTGCGAAAGATTTATGGGCCTCTACGCGTTGGCGACGGCGAGTACCGAAGAAGATTTAATGATGAGTTGTATGAGCTTTACGCAGACGTCGACATAGTACAGCGCATTAAAACACAGCGGCTTCGCTGGCTAGGCCACGTCGTGCGAATGAACGAAGACGCTCCAGCCCAGAAGGTATACTTATCGGCACCCGCCGGTGGAAGCAGAGGAAGAGGAAGACCACCACTCCGATGGAAGGACCAAGTGGAGACCGACCTGCGATCTCGTGGGGTCTCCAATTGGCGCCAGTTGGCGCAAAGAAGAAATGACTGGCGAGCTATGTTGGACGGTCAAAATCGCTCAGGCGGTTAGATGGCCATTTAAAGAAGAAGAAGAAGATATTTCACTATACAAATATGGGTATAACTCAATTTCCAAAAAAAGTCTTTTAGATCCTTTCGGTTCTGAGCCCTTCAATTGTCTTTTTTCACTTTTTATTACTTGGAGAACCTTGATTTTAAGCCAATTTACCGATTCATTGTTGACATTTTTCTTCATCTTATGGTTCAATTTTGAGAGTTTTGAGATCAAGGTCCGGTTTTTCAGTCATTGGTTAAGCTCAGTTTAAACTAAGTTTAACCAGTTAAACTGAATCTAGATTCTAGGTCGGCAACAGATTACATTCGTTTACATCATAGTGATATATTTAGTAATAAAACTGTGGTGAAAGTACGTCATATTAGTGAATTTTTTAGGGTAGATATTCCTCGTAGTACGTGATCTTAAGGACGCATAGTTGTATTTCCATACCAAAAAAATCTTTAAAAATGTAATCGCATAAGTGCATTTAGCTCATATATTTTATGGCATATATGAAATAATTTATTTGATTATGCGGCCGTCTTTTTTATTAAAACTTTCAAAAGATTGGCTTTATAAGGCGTTATTTAAGTTCGTGGGCACCAACGAAATATGTGATTTTTCTTAAATTACAAATTGCCTTCGTACTTTTTAGGGATTTAGACAGAGATAAATACAGAAGTAAAAGATTAAATGCGGTTGCCAGGAATACCTTTCACTCATTTACCAAGTAGTTAGTTAGACTACAAGCATATGTATTTTCAATTTATAAACATATTAAAAGCTAAAATTACATAGAAATCGGCATACATATTTCGAGGTGAAATGTTCTAGCACCTTTGGAAAATGTGATTTTAAAACGTGAAATCTTTTCAAAAATCGTGGCATTACGATCAGAGATCTAGAAAATAATAGTTTAAATGTTTTTAAAACAACCTTTGCCATATTTTGTTTCAAATATGTTTAAAAGTTTATTTCAAGTAAATCTGTGTGCAAATGGGACACATCATTCAACGAAACTACCAACAAAATATATTTGTGCAACATTTTGACATAAAAGTATAGCGTTATGATTTTTAACCTTTAAATTAAAAATATCGTAATGTGTTTTTAGCAATTTCTCCTTTCTCAAAATAATCATTCAATTTGCAACACAACACCCTAAAATGCTCAAAAAGAGTTGACTGAAACCCCAAGTACACGAAAAAGGTGAATATAACAGCTGATCTTACCACAGGTTTACTACTGTATTATACAGTGGTTTACATATTCAACGCAATTGCTAAATGAAAAATCGCTGTGAAAAAGATAAAGATACGCCTACAAGATAAATAAAATATGTAAATATAAATAAATTTAAAAAGTCCAGAAGCAAGAATTTCTTACCAAATATTTCACAGTTAAAAGAATCAACTATGCAAACAGCTGACAGGTTAACTAGATTTTAACCCTGGCAGATTGGCCGCTTAAACTACGTTTAAACTTTGTTCAAACTTGACTAAAAAAAACTGCATAACAAGCTTAAGCTTAGTTTAACTGACAAATTGAGTTCAACTTGCACTGAAAAACCGGGCCTAAATTGCACAAATTATGTCTATTGCATTCACATACTACATGATAAAACAACGTAAGCATTTCATCGCCTACTTTTGTTTTTTGTAATTTTAAAGCACTTGTTAATTGTTTTGAGAATATAACGGCCTATAAGATGCATACAAATGAACAAATTGAAAATATTTGTTGAACAACAACGTCAAACAACATTATACGTCATTTTAGGGGTTTGTGTCGTGACAAACAACGCCTATACCCTGCTAGTAAAGATAAATATGGCGCGATATATGTACAACAGTTATATCATCAACCTCCTAGGAGATTTTTGCGCCGAGCTTCTCTTCCAATTTGTGGTGTGCCGCTTTGAAATTTTTCCTACAAATTGGCGGGACCTACGGTTTTTCGCCGACTCCGAACGGCATCTACAAAGCAGATGAATTTTTGCTGAGAAGCCTTCCATGGAAGAAATACACTCGGAGAGTTTGCCAAACCACTGCCAAGGGGCGACCCTGTTTTGAAAAAACTTTTTCAAACCACTTTTTGATGTAACCTGTACCAGGGCTCGAACCCGGACCTTCGGTGTGGTAGGCCTAAGAACACTACCTCCACACCACGGTGATAAAATTTTGACGACGTATAAAATCAACCATGGAGATTCCAAAAATTAAATAAAAAAGTAATAGCCTATGAGCACATAGTCTATTGTTATACTAAGGGGGGAAAATGCAAATAAAGTTTTGTCTAATTAAACAGCTAACTTTTACGACTAATGTAGTTGGTACTAGAAAGTATGACGTCAATTTATAAGGTCTGACGGCAAACTACAAGTACTAAGCTAGTATACTGATAAGCAAAATATTTATATTAATTTGAGGGAGATGCTATATTCCATCCAAACTTTTTTCATTCTGAGATAATTAGCTTTACAATAAAAAATTTATTCAGGAAAAAATATCTACTTACGGAAATTTCATACAAAAAAGAAAATGGGTTTTTTGAAATAATGCGTTTTTATTTTCTAATAGAGTGAATCAACTCGAAATCAAACCACTTTTTGATCTAACAAAACCAGAGAACATGTTTGTCTGTTGGTGGAATATAGATTTATTTCGAATTGATTCACTTTGCATAAAAAAAAAAAAACAAAGCATATTGAATGAGAAGAGATGGTGTATCTCTGAACTCGATCAGTTTACTTTTTACAGATAAGCTACGAAAATTTGTAATACACCATTTTTAGTTCAATTACCATTTTATAACCTTGAATATAATGTCCTTGGCTAGCTATTAAAATGTATCGTAATATCTAAAAAAATAAAAATTTTGAGTTCACTCTGTTTACAATATGTAGAACGAGCGATATGCACTTATGAATTATACAAAAAAACAGCTACTCTCACTATTTACTTACCTGGTTTATACCAAATAGTAGTGAATTCGCGAGTGGTTATTATTTGCTTGCACTAAAGTCGGATGCGATTGATTTTATACTAAATGATATTGTTAACGAATAAACACTTTACAATCATGGCACACACGATCGTCATCAACTGTTGGTGACCACAGTTGATAAAAAGAATAGGTGCAAATATTTTGTGTTTGGGGTTTATCTCTTTGAAAGTGTTTTTTCGAAATGTTAATTAAAAAACTTATGACAAGAAAGTTCCAAAAATAGTACTTCAAACGTTTTTTTTTGGTATTTTTTTATGTAAGGTATTTTTTTTTACAAAATTTCTATAAAAAAGTCATAAAGGTACGCTAATCAGAAGAAAGTGAATTAAAGCAGCGTTTTTTGACATCGGTTTGATAAAAATTTTAATATTCGACTTTGACCCCGTATAACACTTGTTACATAACTTTGCAAAAAAAATGTTATAAAAGTCGATTGCGGCAGACCACACCCACATTTTTGATTTTAAATTTTGTAAACAATCTATGGAAAGTACCGCGTTCGAATTTCGAACTTCGAAAGCAAATTACTAAATTTTGGAGGTTAACTTCGAAAAACGGGGTATACACATTTTTTATTTACATCTTCGTCTAAAAGCGCACTTCCATGAAAAGTATGTTTTGAGATATTCGTCTTTTAAACTTTTGAAGCATTGTAACTACATGGGACCAGTCACCATTACACGGAATCTTGTAAACTACATCCGATTTCTCTAGTTTTGCAATTTTATCCTTTGTATTGCTTTCTTAGATTGTGGTTATCACATATCAAATATTTGAAAATATATGCTCGTGATTTCCAAAAAAATTTTATCTTTCATTTGAAATGGAGTCCTTAGTTGAATTCCAGGTGTTTGAATAATTCGGCAATTGAATATATTTTCCAAAAAAAAAAATTCACTTGAAAGTATAATTTTTGCAAACAAATTGTATTTCAAATATTTTTTTAGCTCTGTTTTTAACTTTTCGCATGTTACACTTTGTCAACTCTTTCTCTTATTTTATTTTATTTCAGTGATAAAACCGATACGCAATACTCCAGAATTGAGGTTACATGAGCTTAGAGCAGAAAAATATAATGGAATGGTTCGATTGCTGAAGCCAGGGTGCAGGACTATAATCCTACTTACTGATTTAAAAACTCGACCAAAACTTATCCCTTCATTTCACAAGGCAGTGTGGCCATATCGTAAATCCAAAGCGTTATTATTTGGTTATATGCTCCTAGAAAAGGGCTTAGTTTGGTATTCTGAACTTTTAAGATTATCTTTATATGAATCCACGGCTCTAAATATAAATCCACGTAATTGTGTTGGAACCGTAATCGCAATAAATGGCCACAGGAAATACTTTTGCATGTATCACGCTAAGCATTCCGAAAAAGACCATAACGGACGGGTGAGTATGATATTGTATTATGTAACCACACTTATGTACATGTAGAGGTAAACAATTTGCATTTTGGTGCATACGAACTCTCTGCCCATAGTGAAGCTTGTAATAAAACAAGTAAGGAAGTGTCCTACATGGCCAAACCACATTTATCGGAGCAATCGGTTATATGGAAGCTATATGTTATGTTACTCCGATCTGTATGATTTTCATTACACACATCACATTTATAATAAGTACCAACTTTGCAAAATTTTACGTTCCTAGCTTCTTAACTGCCAAATGTATAGCCCAAAACCCATTTATCGAAACTATCGATTATATGGGAGCTATATGTTTTGTTGGTCCGATCTGGGTGATTTTCACTACACAGGTTACAAATATAATATGTACTAAACCTGCAAAATTTCGCTCTCCTAGCTTTTTGATTGCAAGAGTTACAGGCCAAAACCCATTTATCGGAACAATCGATTGTATGGGAGCTATGCGTTGTATTGGTCCGATCTTACTGGTTCCGACAAATGATTAATATAATACCAAATGGCGGCTCCATACCAAATTTCATCGAGATATCTCTAAAATTGAGGGACTAGTTTGCGTTCAAACAGACAGACGGACATGGCTAAATCAACTCAGCTCGTCGCCCTGACCTTTTCGGTATACTTAATGGTGGGTCTATCTCTTCTTCTCATACCAACAAACATCGGACCAAAGTTATAATACCATTTCATGTTGATGAAAGGTATAAAAAATAGTAGATTTTAGCCAGTAGAAAAGACGCTCGGTACCTATTTATCGAGGCTAAGCTTCAGTGCCTGGGAAGGTTCTTGGCTATTCTAAAAACATTTATTATAGAGTCCCTGGAAACGGTGACAGATAATAGTGTCAATTGACACTATTTTCGTTTTAAATTGGAAATAGTGTCAATTGACACTATTGCGCTTTCGAAATGGAATTAGTGTCAACAAGAAAATGGAAAATAAGTCATTGACAATATTTCCAAACTGAAATGGAAATAGTGTCAAAACTGCTAAAAACGGGTCTACCACATTATCCCCAAAATCGGCCATGGATCCCGCCCATAGAGTGGAATGGCGTAGCCCAGGGTTATTTTTTGAAGCGCGGCCGAAGGCCGCCAATGCGAAAAGGTGTTCTGCACATAAAAAACATGGATCGGAAGTTATAGTTTAATTGTGAAATAAGTCCCAAATATTGGGACTTGTATCATTATACCCAGCGTACTAGTACTAGTACAAGGGTATTATAACTTTGTTGGGATACAGGTATAAAGGAATCGATATAGATATAGACTTCCATATATCAATATGATCAGGATCGAAAAAAAATTTGATTGAGCCATGTCCGTCCGTCCGTCTGTCCGTTAACACGATAACTTGAGCAAATAATGAGATATCTTCACCAAATTCGGCATGCGTTCTTATTTGGGTTCAGAATGGATTGGTATTGAAAATGGGTAAAATCGGACCATAACCACGCCCCTTTTTCGATATCGAAAATTTCGAAAAACGTATTAAACGGGTTAATTCAATATCAGAAGCAGCTACAATGATAAAATTTGCAGTATGTATTGATTTAGATGTTCTAAGGCCGATTTTATAAAATTTTTTGAAAAGGGGCGTGGCACCGCCCACATATATTTGAAGAAATTTTAAAATTTTGACTCTTAATAACTTCAGAACAGTTTATGCTAGTACAACGAAATTTTGTAGAGGGCATACTATTGGTGTGTTGAATTCAGATATAGAAAATAAACGAAATCGCATCGCGACCACGCCTACTTTTTCATAAAAGTTATATTGAAAGGAGGTGGAAATATTGAAAAGTCCATATCTAATTGACTGATACCGCTATAATAATATAATTTGGTACATAAATCAATTTTCATATTCTTTACATTATTTTTGCAAAATTTTGGAAAATGGGCGTGGCACCGCCCACTTATGAGTCAAGCAATTTTCAAATTCGACTGCTAATAACTTCAGAACGGTGTGAGATAGGTTTACGAAACAAGGTACCAGGCATGTTATGTTTATGTAGAGTACTACCACAGAAAATAAGAAAAATCGGTGAACGACCACGCCCCTTTTTGGACTAAAGTTCTCTAAACGAGAGTTAGGAAACCGGAATATGCAATATCTGTTTAACTGATAAAGATATAATGCTAAAATTTAGTACACTCATTCACTTGATGATTATTAGTGTTGTTTAAAGGTTTTTTGGTAATATTTTGGAAAATGGGCGTGGCACCGCCCACAAGTGAATAAACAAAATATCAACATTTCACTATTAACAAGCCACTGTGAAAGTATCATAAGGATCTGCAATGAAAACTGATCTTCAAATAGGGACAAACAACATAATAAAATCCGTGGGCGTGCCACCACCCACTTTTTTAAAATTATGTAAATATTGATTACACATATATCCGTATATCAAAAATTTCACAAAATACGTTAAAAGTTATGGGCATGGCACGCCTTCTTTTCCAAAGTTATATATAGGACATGGTATAACCCTTGAAAAGATCGATTGAGTACTTTTGGCTCATGTAAGCGGTTAGAGCTTTATAAGCAAGATGCGTGGCCGCGCCCACCAAATTCTCTATTGTTTACGCTCGGAATAGATTGGTTTTTAAAATGGGCGAAATCGGATGAAAACTACACCCCCTTTTTCTGAAAACTAACGCTGGGTATTTAATGTTCGCTTCACCCGAACTTAGACTTCCTTATTTTCTGATAAGAATTTGAATTCGGGTTGTTAGGCCTTCATTCATTGGGCGTTATTTCATAATGAAAGAAACCCTAACAATTAAGACTTTCTTTAATTTTTAGAATTAGGCTTTCCTTCATTTATAAAGTTAGACGTTCTTTCACTTTCTTGCTAGGCGTTCTTTTTTAGGCATTCTTTCATTTCGAAAGATTAGGCGTTAGTTCGTTAGGCCTTTATTCTCTGAGCCGAGTTTTACTTTGAGGATTCTGATTTTGGGGATTATTTATTTGGCGATTTTTTTTTCGGGGATTTTGTGGCACTCCCGCTAAAAACATGCCCATTCATTGAAATTTGTGCCGATTTACTTTGTAGGTCCGTTACAATAACCGTTGGTCAATGCTGTCGCGAAAACTGAGTAAATAAAATTGTTTTACTATAGAAAATCGCTAATAGTGCCCATTTCGTAAAAGGGGAAACCACAATTTTGTGAATTATAAAATAATAGAAGGGAATTTTTCCTTTTACGAAAGGTTAAAATCACTAAGGGAGTGCCACAAAATCCCCAAACACAAAATCCCCAAGGAAAAAATCCCCAAAAAAGTAATCCCCAAAATCAAATCCCTGAAGCTGATTTAGTGGCTCACATCCCGCTCCGGAAACAGTCCCGAAATGATCCCGAAGTGATCTCAAAAAACGTCCCGAAATGAGCCTGAAAAAGTCCGAAAATGGTCCCAAAAATGATCCCTAAATGATACCGAAAATGACGTCGGATGTAATGCGCATATGGGTATAATTTCCCGAAGTCTCGGGGTACTTATTTTTAATTTTTAAATAACTGAGTAAAAGTTTAAGTTTTATCGTTATTCAAGAAACCCCAGAAATAAAAATTAAATGTTATTCATCACTCAGGATTTCTAGAATAAAAATAACATGTTATTTATCACTTTGATTTTTTCGATTATGATTTTTAAATAATGAATGGAAATTTATTTTTCGGGGACCCCCAATAATGATTAATTTTGTATTTTTAATGTAAAAACTCAAAGGCTTCCTCCTATCGTAGAACAGTTTCAAGTACATGAATAAACATGTCTCTTGATGCTCAACCGAATTCTACAATGATTGAAAAAAGTTTGAGTGAATCCTATATAAATTACAACTTAATCATTACTTTTGAGTTTAATTTTTTTGATTAAGCGTAATGATTACATTTTGAGTTTTATTTTTTTGATCAAACATAAAACTTATTCCTTGAATATTATTATTTTGAGAGGAAATAAAACTTGCCCTTTAGTTTTATTTGTGTGCTCGACAGTAAACGTTATTCTTTGAGTGATATTTTATCGTTCAAGGATAAAAATTAAGTTCCGAGTTTTAAGTTTTTTTCGCGGATCAAAAAACACAAAAGGCCGCTGCGCCTTTATGAAAAGTATTTGGTAATAAATATTGGTTGGTATAATCTCGTCAACATATGTACTCAAATATCTAAACATAGTTTTAGCCACATACATATACTTGCAATTAAGGCGCAGTTGCCTTTTGAGTTTTTTGATCGGCAAAAAAAACTTAAAATTAGGAACTTGAACGATAAAATATCAATCAAAAAATAACGTCTACTGTCGAGCAAAAAAATAAAACTTAAGGGTAAGTTTTATTTCCTCTCAAAATAATAATACTCAAGGAATAAGTTTTATGTTTGATCAAAAAAATAAAACTCAAAAAGTGAACATTATGCTTACTCCAAAAAATAAAACTTGAGCGTAACGATTATTGTTGATTTTTATTCCATAATTAAACTTATAACAGTTACGGTCCCTGTTATTTTTAATTTTTTCGTTACTCAAATTTTCTAATATTGCCCATCCCTGATATATAGTTGTTTTTATTCATTGGGTGTTGAAATTCTAACTTCACAACCACAAAATAATGCTAAGTTTCACCCGAATCTTATTTAGTTTTGATTTTTTTTCACGAGTACATAAGCTGATGTACGTTCTTTTAAGGGACATAGCAAATGAAATTTACAAAAATGATCTACCACTATCAGCAGACCAGTATACTTAGGTACTACGGGGATGAAGGCCCAAAATATCAACATAAAGTCGCTGGAACGGTCGAACGGAAATAGCCTTATTACCTATAGGAGGCCTCATTGTTTTATTTTCGGAGCTTTTGTTTGCTTGTAAATATCACAATTTTGGATATACTCTCGCACTTGGGTAACTAATCCTGGGCAAAAAAAAAATTTCGCCGAATACGCTCGACCATACCTCCATGATCCGCTTTTACATAATCATGGGCTCGTTTAATGACATCTTCTAGCAGTCTTTCAGGTACCCATAGCTTCTATGATTGTTCTTCTTGTGTGGTATCACCTTAACTGTTTTCGGTTCGCATATATAAGTAGATACGTATCTATCTAGCACCGGGCCAACAACTTCAACAACAGATACTTCCGTATCCGTTGGAATACGCGACAATGCATATGGGACTAAGTTTTCTTCGCCTTTTCGGTAACAAATATGGAATTTGTATCCTTGCGGCTAACTGGTCACTTAAATTTGGCTGACGCATAAGCCACGCAAAGCTAGAGTGGTCTGTTATAACATTGTATTCTTGCAACTCAATATTACAGCGAAATTTTTCAATTGCAGTTATAGCTGCAAGACACCTCCTTTCCGTCACACTGTAGTTCCTTTGCGCAGTATTCAGTTTCTTAGACATATCGAGTCCTATTTGCGAAAATAACTTAAGCGACATTTTCTCGATTTTTGTTTTTTATGCAAATGAGTTTGCAAACACCAATCGGATCTGAACCAAAGTTCAAAAGTTAATTGTATATATTTACGAAGATATCAGCCTTTCAATTATAACGTAAACAACACAATTCACATAACGAAATCGAAAATAATTAGAAAATACTGCCGTGTAAAAGTTGTTTTTTGGCGCTTACGTTATTTTCGCAAATATAGCTCGATATGTATATGCGATAGGTTTTTCTGTATCATCATCTGTTAACAGGGTCTTCAACTTTGTGAATGTCGCTTGTGCCTCCGCGGTCCAGAACTATTTTTTTGTTGAAATTCCCAATGAGCCTCCGGTACCATCCACAGATTCCTAAAAACCTCTGACTTGATTTAAGGTGCGTGGGACTGGTCTCGACAATAACGATTCTATTTTGGAGGGATCAGTAGAGATTCCTTCGCTACCGATCACGTACCCTAGGTAACTTATTTTTTTGATGACTCTTGCTTATGGTTAGTGTGAGATTGGCTTTTTTAAATTGTGCGCCTATTCGTGTTAATATGCATAGTTGTGCCATCTGCTCATTCATATCTTTCGTTTTTGTATTTTTTTCTGTGCCGCAACTTAAAAAAAAACACCTGACATCCACAAAAGCGTACGTTTTGGAAGTTCGATCCAACTGCCTTTCCGACCTTGTGGTATTCGACAACACTGCTGTCGAGGTATCACTACCTCGTGAATATGAAGTTCAGAGGCATTGCAGGACCCGAGGCAAATAAACATTGCGGCCCCTTGCTGAAATTTATTTATACCCACGATACATTTGATACTAAAATAATATATAGGTATTCATTATGGAAGTGTTTTACTTAGGACATATAATTTTAATAATATGTTAATAAGTTCCACCCGCTTCTCTCATTATAGGGTTTGACAATGAAATTTTCTTCAATATCTTCAATATCCCTATAAGGAGGCGACTATACTCGCTTTCTTGCTTTCATGTCACTGAATTCCATAATGGCATCTTCGTAACTTATCGAACTGGCTTTTTGATGCTCTATTAAAATAATTAACAAGTCGTTTAATCTATCTTCAGCCTTTGTGGATCGCAGTGTGTTTTTAATCAAAGCTAGCTAACTGAAAGCTCTCTCCCCAGATGCAACAGATGTTGGCAATACCACCAACAGCCTCAGTGATATACGAAAAAATTACATTCAAACGAGATAAACGTTGAAATATTTCACCTAATTCTATGCTAGAATAGACCTTTTCACAAACTTTTGAAAATGATTTTAAAAAAACATGTATCGATTATTATTCGTTGCACTACAGTATGCCATTAACTATTTTCTCGAAAAAGGAAGTTTACAAAATTTACGTGAGCTTTTGTTTTGTATACTCGTATATGGTTGGTTGGTTGGAGTGGCGAGTCCCAGTGACTCCAATTAGCGCTAGCGCGCCGTTTTGATACCACAGCTCGTGAACTAACCAGTGAAGATTATTACAGAAAGTTAGCGTGGTGGGACTCTTACACCCCTATAGATCCTATCTATATCCATGCCGTTGAGTCCAAGAATTTTAGAAGTTCCCCAATCTTCATCTCGCTTAGCTCGGAGAGACTCCCAAACAGAGGTTTTCCCAGAAATTTTGTTCTGCTCCTCCAGTGCACCGGACAGCCGCACAGCAGGTGCTCCACAGTCTCTTCCATTCCCGGAAGATTGCAACTGCGGCACTTGGTATTGTGCGCCATGCCCATCCGTGCGGCGTGCGCCCCGATAGTCCAATGCCCCGTGAGGGTCGAAGCGAATCTGAAAAGGTCCCTTCTGTTATTCCTGAGAAGGGTCGAAGATCGTGCTTCATTGTACGAAGGCCATAAACTCCTTGACACTCTGCAGGACTGCAGACGCTTCCATCTATCCGAAGCCTCCCCAAGCCAGTGGTGAGAGACCCGACCCTTGAGCAGTCCCAGCGGTGCAAGGACCTCCTTCGCTTCTGAGACGTCAAGAGCCGACCCACGCCGTGCCAGCTCATCGGCAGTCTCGTTTCCCTGTATGTTGCGATGCCCTGGCACCCATATTAAAGAAACGGCATGCCGACTTGCCAGGTTCATGGTCCACTCCCTGCACTGACCCACAAGGCTCGAAGTGATCGTCGCTGATCCGAGTGCCCGAAGAGCCGCCTGGCTGTCCGAGAAGATTGCTATCCGATTACCTGTGTTGTTTGTATCCAGTAATGCCCTGCATGCCTCCTGGATAGCGTAAATTTCAGACTGAAATACACTCGCAGAGTCTGGAAGACGCATTGACAAGGACACGTGTGGGATACTTGCGAAAACCCCCGCTCCCACTCCACACTCCATTTTAGATCCATCCGTGAAAATTGAGATGTTGAAATTCTGTGGTAGTTCCCCTGTTCTCCAGTCCTTTCTGGATGGGAAAATAACCTTAAAGTTTGTGTCGAAAACTGTCCTGGGACAAATGTAGTCCGTTTTGGTTTTAATATAGGGGTCGGTTATATTTAACAGAATACGGCTGTGACCGTATCCATGCTCTTTCCAGAGGTCCAACTCCCGAAGCCTGAGTGCACTATTAGATGCTGTTTCCTTGATAAAGAGATCGATCGGTGGTATATTGCATATCACGTTCAGAGCCTCTGTGGGGCATGATCTAATCGCCCCTGTGATTGCGCCACAGGCAGCCCGCTTAGCTATGCTTAGCATGTTCATAATGTAGCCCACCTCGGCTGCCCTCCAGCACACTATTGCTCCGTAGGCTAAGATCGGTCGAATAACTGCTTTGTACATCCATGCTGTGATTTCCAGGCTCAGGCCCCACTGTCTGCCTAACATACGTTTAGAGGCGTACATAGCTCCATATGCCCGTTTGACCCTGTTTTCTATGTTAAGTTTCCAGTTCAACTTAGGTCTCAAGAGGACGCCTAGGTATTTCGCCCTATCAGAAAGTTGCAACTCTTGACCACAAAGAGAAGGTAGATTGAAACTTGGTATTTTTTCCTATTTGTGAATAACAATAGCTCGGTCTTTGAGGGATTGACATTAAGCCCCGCAGCCTCTGCCCATCCACTCAGCTTCCTTAGTGCTGCCTGCATGATGTCGCTAAACCACTTTTAATCCGTTCATGTTAAGTCGACGAAGTATGCCATCTGTAATACAAAGCCAAAGCAGTGGAGACAGCACTCCACCCTGAGGAGTTCTCTCGACAAGTGTGCCGTTACTTCACTTGCTCCGAGCTTGGCGCCTATGACTCTAGACCGCAGTGCCATCCCTATCCAGTTTACAACAGGGTCCTCTATACCAAGGCCCGATAGCGAGTTATCTATCCCTTCCAGCCTTACGTTCTTGCAGGCGCCTTCAATATCAAGGAATGCGGCCAGGGTGAACTGTTTACTCTCGAGGGACACTTCTACCTTGTGCACCACCTCGTGCAGGGCAGTCTCCATTTGAACGCCCCTTGAGATACGCATGCTGAGCTGTAGACAGCCCTGAATTATCTAATGTCTTTCTAATATGGACGTCCAAAAGCCGTTCGAAAGTTTTCAAAACAAACGACGAAAGACTGATTGGTCTGAAGTCCTTGGGGTTTTCATGGCCTCTCTTGCCCACCTTTGGGATGAAAACTACCCTCGTCCTTACTTTAGCCGAATATATGCCCTGAAGACACACGCCAGCCAGGGTATTACCAGCAAGCTGGTTTTTTGTAACATGGCTGGGAAAATACCATCCGGTACCGCGGATTTGTACGGTGAGAAACTGTTGATTGCCCATTCAATCTTTTTAGTTGTTATAAGCTCATTTATTAGCCGAAGAGAGGGTAGTACACCAGTGTACTCTTTAACTTCCATTTGACTAGGCCCATAGCCTGGGAAATGTGTTCCTACAAGAAGATCCACGGTTCTCGCCGAGCTGCATGTCCATGATCCGTCATCCTTCCGTAAATACGATGGGCAAGCTTTTTGTTTTGAGAGAATTTTTCCAAGTTTCGAAGATTCCTTTGTTGATTCAATAGACGAGCAAAAGTACTTCCAGGATCCTTCTTTTGCCTTCCGAATCGCTTTTTTATCATCTTAGACTATTCTTGTATGGCAAGCAGTTGCCAGTAGGACGGCTCAGGTTGAATAGGTTCCTAGAATCTCTCCTGAGTTCGAAAAGGTCTGAATTCCACCAGGGAGGATATACTTTTTTGCTAAAACTAGTCGGACAAGCTACCCGTAGAGCTGACCCCATGGCCTTCTCTAGCTTACTACTTTTTGCATCAAGCTCCTCCACTGACAGTAATTCCTGCAAAGGGTGACTTCCTAGCTTATTGCTCACTACTCTGACGAACCTTCGCCAGTTTGTCCTCCTTGGGTTAAGATGAGGAATAGAGTTATCTAATTTCAAAATGATTTCAAAAAGGATCATCCTGTGCTATTATAGCTTAGTAGCGTAGTGTCCAGCACCTCCTCCCACCCACTAAAATTATCAGTGCTTGGGAAGATGAAGGTAGAGGTACTACCCCGATTACAAATTACTAAAACTACTCAAAATAAAATCGAAAAGTGACTCACCCCTGGTATTGATCTCCGTACTCCCCCATAGGGAGTGTCTGGAGTTGGCGTCGCATCCAACAATTATATTGCTTTCTTTGGTTTCCTGCATTAGCCTGCTGATCTCCTCCGGTGGAGCCTCCTCATCATGCGGCAGATATGATGAGGCAATCACCATGCTGACTCCGTCAGCCGCCTCCAACGAAATTGTGGTCAAATCTGCACAGCTGTGGGAAGAAACAAGAAAACACTGTATTTAGATTTTACAAGAACGCATGTCCTAGGCTTACCATCCTCGCGCTTGTAGAAGATGTTATATCCCTTTATGGAGAGCCCCTTAATGCTGGTGTTCCACACCCAGGGTTCCTGAACAAGGGCGATGTCCACGTTCTCCTCCACCAGGAAAACGGAAAGGTTGTCCGACGCCAGCCCCGAATGCTGGAGGTTGATCTGAACAACCCTAAGACCCATGATTATTATTGGGTTCCTGGCTCTTGGTCGACGAGCTGCAGGTCCTCCAGGCGCCTGTTAGTATCGTCGACAGCATCCGGTCCCTCAACGTCCTGGGGATTCCGCAAAATTGTTACCTTGGCCCGACGTATGCCGAATCGCAAGGCGTAATCCGCTTTCTCCAGCGGCCCGATACTCTCCTCGTTAATGATGAGGACAAAGGAGAGGCTGTTCCGCTGAGATGCCTCTGCCTTTATGACCACCCAGTCATCCATAGGCACCTCGCCGTTGTGAGCCTGCAAGTATTTGATCAGCGTCCCGCTGTCAATCTTCATGCGCGGGATCCATATCCTCGCTCTCGGTCGTTTTGGTATGTCGGCGGCTAGGATCAGCTTTACTTTCAAGCCTCCCCCAACGTCCCCTAGGTCCAGCAGGTACTTCTCCAGGAAGTCCTTTGACTGCTCCTCGCATTTGACCACCCTGTGACCGCGGACAACTTCCGCCGAGTCGAAGGAAGGGAGACTACCATCTGGGTTGGCCATCACGAACTGGATAATCATTTCGGATAGCCTCGCCTCGATTTCTCCCCACTTCTCCAAGACGGACCTGCCGATGTTGGTGGTCGCCGCGCTCCGGCTGAGGTGGAGGTATCCTCAACGGTAACTTTGCTCCTCTTAGAGGAACTTGAGGCCTCTTCCATAGACCTGTTCCTCTTCGAGGTGCTAGGGGCCTCTTCCAGAGGCCTATTCCTCTTACCGGTGGAAGCTGATGATGTGGTGTTCAAGTACGCCCGATACTCATCCACCACAGCTTGGTAAACCTTCCGGTCCTCCGCATCCTTGGGATGAACGGTACCATTTACCCTGTTCCGTTCTATCTTATCCAAGATAGACAGGACCCGAATCGTGACAGACGTGAACGAGTGCACTATCGTACGCACTGGCACTCCAACTTGCCAGCAGATAGCAGAGGGCACGCACTCGCAGAGCAAATAGATAATTCGGCATTCTGTACATTGAATGGAGATGCCCCCACTAGGGTGGCAGGTAACTGCCACAGTTCGCCAGACATCTCCATTTCAAGTGCGGGCCTTATCAACCACCTTAACTGGCAACCTATGCTTACACTGGCATCTGACCACCTACCCATCCTACTAGACATCGAACGACCGTCCGACTTCATAACGACAGAAAAACGAACGTACATTAACTTTAGTAAAGCGGACTGGGACCGCTGCACGGACTTTACAGAGCACTCCTTCGCTGACCTACCCACACCGACGGACGTATGCAAAGGTGAGAAAGAGTTTCGCAAAGTCATCGATTCAGCCTCTGGCCGCTTCATCCCTGCTGGCAGAATCCCGGAAATTCGGCCGAATTTCCCTGCGGAAGCAGCGGCAATGGCAAGAGAACGTGACCAAGTGAGACTCTTGAACCCCGCAGATCCAAGAATGAAGGATCTCAACGCAGAAATCCGTCGGACTGTCAATGAACATAAATTGAAGAAGTGGAAAGAACACCTAGAGTCATGCAACCTCTCCGGCGGGGTCGGCAAATTATGGTCGACAGTCAAGGCCCTATCCAACCCGACCAAATACAATGACAAGGTCGCCATTGCTTTCGGCGACAGCGTCAAATCGGAGCCCAGGAAATGCGCATCTCCTGCGGATAGGGCTAAGAGAAAAGCCATTCGACATGCGCACAAACACAAACACACAGCCGCGCCCATTGTCGTCTCCGCTGCAGAGGTCAAGGAAGCTATAAAGAAGGCCAAACCTTCAAGATCACTCGGACCCGACGGAATTGCCATGAAGATGCTGAAACACCTAGGCCACGAGGGCCACAAGTACTTGGCGGCTCTATTCAACCTCTCACTGTCCACCTTCGTTATACCAGATATCTCGAAACATGCGACCGTGGTCCCCCTCCTAAAACCTGGGAAGCCGGCAAATTAAGGAGACTCTTATCGTCCGATATCTCTCCTTTCGCCGGTAGTGAAGTTGTTAGAGGCTATTCTGCTCCCATATTATACTGCAAACCTGCAGCTGGCCAATCATCAACATGGCTTTCGTAAAAACCATAGCACAACATCAGCTTTGAACGCCATCACGACGCAGATTAACTTCGGTTTGAACCAACACCAACCAAACCACAGGACGGTTCTCGTGGCACTTGACCTGTCGAAAGCCTTCGACACGGTCAACCACGCCACACTCCTTGAAGACCTGGAGGAGACACCGCTTCCTGCCGGCCTAAAAAGGTGGACCGCTAACTACTTGAACGGTCGGCTGGCGTCAGTGCAGTTTCGATCGAGAGATGTAGACCTAGAAGAATTAGACAAGGGGTTCCGCAGGGTGGTGTTCTTTCACCCCTTCTGTTTAACTTCTACATTTCGAGCCTCCCTCCCCCACCAGAGGGGGTCTCCATCGTTTCGTACGCTGACGACTGCACTGTGATGGCCACGGGCAAAGGACCTTCGACAGACGAACTTTGTACGAGACTGAATGACTACCTGCGCGACCTTTCCTGCTTCTTCACAGAGCGGAACCTGACTCTTTCCCCGACTAAATCTACGGCGACGTTGTTCACCACGTGGACTGCGCAGATGGGGCAGGAGTTGAATGTCCACGTAGATGGTGTTCCACTACCTACTGTCAACCACCCCAAAATTCTAGGGGTTACATTCGACAATAGCCTCACCTTCGCTAATCATGCCACCGCAATAGCTTCAAAGGTACAAAGCCGCAACAAGATCCTCAAGTCACTCGCCGGCAGTACTTGGGGCAAAGACAAAGAAACGTTGCTGGTCACCTATAAGGCTATTGGCCGACCGGTTATTGATTATGCTGCGCCCATATGGTCGCCTAACCTTCACGACACCCACTGGAGGAAATTGCAAGTCTGCCAAAACACCGCCATCAGAACTGCAACGGGTTGTTTGCTTATGTCTCCTGAGTCTCGTCTCCACCAGGAGGCTCAAATGCTCAACGTTCGCGAGCATGCGGAACTTTTAAGTAGGCAGTTCCTTCTGAACTGCCACCGTCCCAGTCATCCAAATCGACAGCTATTGGATGAAACTCCGCCCCCTAGAGACATAAGGAAGCATCTCCGGAAGCATTATGATGAGATCCGGCATCACATCTCGTTGCCGTTTGATCTGCGGGACCATAGGCGGGCCCTAAAGGACCTCCACACTGAGTCGGTGGACAGATCCCTCAGATCCCGGCCTGTGAACCCCGTTATTGGTGCACAACCACCGGTTCTTGCTGAGGATGAACGTGTCCTTCCGAGGGAGACTAGAGTCATGCTGGCTCAACTTCGGTCTGGATATTACAATAGGCTGAACTCCTATTTGTCCAGACTGAACCCTACCATACCATACACATGCCCTGCATGCGGTATGGCCCCCCATGACACGCAACATCTCTTTTCGTGTTCTTCGGAACATACTCTTCTAACTCCCTTATCACTTTGGTCCAACCCTGTTGAAACAGCTCGTTTCCTTGGACTTCCGTTAGAAGAGCCCGATGACAACTAGGAGTGTTCTGGCCCTTTGGGCAGGGCGAAGCACTGCTAACAACAACAACAACAACTATCGTACGATCAAAAATTAAGTCAGTCGAAGAGCGAATGAATAATATCGGATTCTTACAGAAGAAAGTGAACGTATCGTAATTGTCAGTTTTGGTGGCGCGAACTAAAGTCAGTGGAATTAACGTCAGTGACGTTAATTCGCACCCCAAAAGCGAATTAATGTCAGTGACATTAAGACGCATGCCAAAAGCGAACTAAGGTCAATATTTTTGGCGAACTAACGTCATTGACATTAATTCGCATTAAGAAAGCGAACTAAAGTCAGTACATTTTTTTTATATTCCAAATTTTCATTTTTCATTATCACCTTCGACTTATGATCATTATATCATGAATCTGGGATTCAAAAAATGAATCTGGGATCGACTTAGGTCAGATCCCCAATTCGGGGTGTGATCCATGGTATTTATGTGCAGAACTCCTTTCCGCATTGGCGGCCTTCGGCCGCGCTTAAAAAAATAACCCTGGGCTACGCCATTCCAACTCCGGGTGGTTGCCATAGCCGTGGCTACCGCCACGGTGATGTCCTTCCGCGTGCCACTCTTTTCTCACAGGGTAATGTGATTACAACAACCACATGAAAATGACAGAAAATTCTGAAATTTAACTGCAAATATCTCGGAAACTACTAAAAAATATTGGTTCAGCAGAGTTATATTCATGCTCCTGGGACCAAAGCGCGTCTCCTGATACATATCTCAACATTTCTGGTTGTGTATTAGCGCTCGGTACCCCACGTAAACGATTACCCACGTCTAGATTTAGAATCTGAAATGAGATTTCTTTCAACCGTTCAAAAGTTATTTGCAGTTAAAGTTCACAATTTTCTGTCATTTTAATGTGGTTGTTGTAATGGCACATTAGGCTGAGCCAAAAAAGTGAAAAAGTGGGAAACGTGGCACGCGGAAGGACATCACCGTGGCGGTAGCCACGGCTATGGCACACACCCGGAGTTGGAATGGCGTAGCCCAGGGTTATTTTTTGAAGCGCGGCCGAAGGCCGCCAATGCGGAAAGGAGGTCTGCACATAAATACCATGGATCACGCCCCGAATTGGGGATCTGACCTAAGTCAAATTTTCGCCTGCGGCGCTACTTCGTCGAATCTCAAACCCAAATGCCTCAATGACATTAATTCGCATGTCCAAAGCGAACTAAAGTCAAAATATTATACGAATTAACGGCACTGACTTTAATTCGTTTTTGGTCATGCGTCTTAATATCACTGACATTAATTCGCTTTTTGGGTGCGAATTAACGTCACTGACGTTAATTCCACTGACGTTAGTTCGCGCCACCTCAGTTTTGCTACCGATTGTTTTCTCCTTCTTCTTCAGTTTTCAAGGTTACAATAGGGTTTTAAACGTCAAAATAAGGTTGTCAAAATATAAAATTTGTGCAAAGAGACCACGGAACCTAATTTTATGTGTTATTTAAGCTCTAATGAGGGTGAACACGACAAAAGGGAGGTGCGCAAACACTTTAAAGACCAAAGTGACCCTCTGCCGCTTTTAAATAATGCGTAAGTGCGGCATATGCATATGCGCACATTTGGCAATCAACCTCTGTACTTGTTTATATTTTGCAGCTTTATTAAACGATGTGGGATGAACAAGAGGTGTCCAATCATGTCCTCACTAAAACTAATCTTATGTCTTATGTGTCATGACAAGAAGTCGGTTCCTTCAGTCCCGCAACTAGCTGCAATTTTTTCAGTCCTTGGGAGTGGCGGAGATCAACACGCTATTGGCAGTGATTATAAACGTGTAGAAGCACCATATCCGTCCACAGTATTCCTTCAAATCTGAGAAAGAATTGTCCGGAGTTTGTACGTTTCGAAACGGATGATTCGCAGAGCCGCAAAAAGTGGTTTGTGGAAAAACATAGAACTCTTCGAGGCTGATTTAAATAAGCACAAGTCTTTGGGTGAAATTTGTTGTCAATAAATACTTAAATACTTAAATTTGATATTTTGTCATTTTCAGTTATTGGATGGCTCAAAGCTCCTCCCAAATATCTTTTTCAGCCGTTTTTTCTTACTCACAGTTTGGTATCAAAGTTTTGCCCAAATCGGGATGTTCGCTAATAAATTTCACAATTATGTCCTTTTTCGTTAAATTAAGTTAATTATAGTTTGTCCCTTATCAAAAGTATAGTTAAAATAATAAATATATACAAATTTAAACTCAATTCGCATTCATTTTCAAATATTTGCTTCTATTCGTTTCGCCTGCGATCAACAATTTGTGTACGAGCGGCAATTCGAACGAACGAGTACGTCCATCTACTCGTTCACGTTTGTCATCATCCGAAATTTCGATAAATTTGTACGTTCACGGCTGTCATAATCCGATATTGACATTTTTACGTAGCGAGTTGCTCGTTCACGTCTGTAACGATTCGGGCCCAGGGCAACCTGGTATCGCCTTCTCCCTTGGAATGCTTTGGGCCGTGCATTCTTACTATCAGGCCGGTTCCTAGCGGCCTTCGAATGTTGTTGATATTTTGGCGGAGTCCTGCTACCCACTGTAGCTGTACCGCCAGTCTTCACCGTCTCTTGGCTAGAGAAAAGGAAATCCCTATGCCGATGTCCGTCAGTCTGTCCAAGGTCTGTAGCCTGTCCTGTTGTAACTGCTCCTGTCCTTGCTATTGTCCCTGTCCGTGGTGTTGTCCCTGTCGTCCTGTCCACGCTCCCTACCGTCCGGTTTCCGGAGTCCTCCTGACCTCTTTGTCCGTCTGTCTCTTCCTTCGTTTTGTTGCTTTTTAATTCTTTTTTGTCACTCATTTTTTGGTCCCACGAGTATGCATGGAAAGGGTTGGTCACTCCTCCGCAGAGCCGGCATGCGTAGAGAAGGCACTTATACCTCCGACCTTGCCCGCGTATCGGAGGGGACCATTCGCTGCCAGCTATTCGATAACCGCCCGCTGACCATTCAGCCCTCGGCACGTATACCTTTACACCTTGGCTTAGGGTGGTGTTGGTACGGCGATCCTCACATTCCCTGCAGCCGAGAGTGGTTCGTACCCAGGCGTACTCACCCTTTCCCGAGACTGCAGCAAATATGAGGCTTTCCTCTTAGTTCGTCTCACATTGAGACCTCCCACTCCAGGAGAAGTTCCAATGCAATACTTAAGCCCCTTCGCCACGGCAAGGCGACCAACGTTGAAGATACACCCCCAAATTCTGTGCTCTTGACAAATTGTCAACCTTGATAAATAATCAAGAAAAAAATATTTGTATCAAGTTTTTTGAGTTTAGCGTCAAAAATAATGAAAACACTTTTATTTTTGACTTACAAATAATTTTATTTTTGAATTGGAATCGCGTAGCTGGTGTAGGACCGGCTGAGGGTTATTTTTTTAAGCGCGACTGAAAGCCACCTACGCAGAAAGTGTTCTGCATATAAATACCATGGATCGGATTCATTTGGGTTTAGACATGTAGCGCGATTCCGTAACTTTTAATCACACGAAAAGTGTTAGCTAACACCTTTTACTGAGTCTATTTGAGCCTGAGATCGACCCGAGGGACACCACCTTAGAACGTCAAGGTATGGTTGTCCGGTCAGGCGATGTTGACCTTGAAATCATAAACATTTACGTACCTCCTGTCACCTGTTGTCCCAGGGATTACCACCCTGACATTCGTGCGTTACTCAGGGGCGAGAACCGCGTCATCCTTGGTGACTTCAACGCACACCACGACCTGTGGCACTCCAGCCTGCAGGCCGATGGTAGGGGACAGGAGCTGGCTGACCAAATAGATGATTCGACGTTTTGCACGGTAAATGGGGATGCCCCCTCTAGAGTGGCGGTAAACAGCTCTAGCTCGCCAGACATCACCATAGTCAGCATTGGCATAATAAACTGCGTTAAATGGCGAGCGATGCTGACGCTTGCTTCAGACCACCTACCTGTAGTGACAATTTGTAATGCATCCTCCGTTGAACAAAGATATTCGCCGAGCCACCAGGGAAGCGCACAAACACAAAAACAGCGATGCGCCCATTGCCATCTCCACAACAGAAGTTCATGAGGCTATTCGGAGATCTAAGAACACCAAATATATTGGCCCCGATGGCATTTCCATGCTGATGCTGAAACACCTCGGCGACGAAGGCATAAGATACCTTACACAAATTTTCAACGTTTCCCTTTCCACCTTTGTTATTCCTGAAAGATGGAGACAAGCAAAGGTGGTCCCACTACTAAAGCCTGGCAAGCCAGCTGCCGTATGGGAGTCATATCGCCCGATATCTCTCCTCTCGCCAGTAGTGAAGGTGTTGGAAACTATCTTGTTGCCGCACTTCACCGCAAACCTGCGGCTCGCTGAACATCAGCATGGATTTCGCAAAAATCACAGCACCACCACCGCGCTGAACGCCATAACCACTCAGATAGGGGACGGATTAAACCAAAAGCGTCCAAACCACAGGACAGTGCTAGTTGCGCTTGACCTGGCCAAAGCTTTTGACACGGTCAACCATGCGCAACTAATGAAAGACCTTGAAGACTCGTCCCTTCCTCCCTGTCTTAAACGTTGAACTGCCAACTACCTGAGTGGTCGTCAATCGTCGGTTGAGTTCAGAGGCGCCAGATCAAAACCCAGAATAGTTAAACAAGGGGTGCTACAGGGTGGTGTCCTATCCCCGTTTCTGTTTAACTATTATATATCGAAACTTCCCCCCCCCACCAGAGGGTGTCTCGACTGTCTCACAACCCAAAATCTTAGGGGCGACGTTTGATAACATGTTCAAATACGGCGCTCATGTAACCGCAATTGCCAATAAAGTCCAAAGCCGTAACCAAATCCTCAATTCCCTAGCTGGCAGCACTTGGGGTAAAGACAAAGAAACGTTACTAGCTACATATAAAGCAATTTGCCAGCCGGTACTGAGCTACGCGACGCCAATATGGTCGCCGGGGCTAGCTGACACACACTGGACGAGGCTACAGGTATGCCAAAACACCGCCCTTCGTACCGCCACTGGGTGTCTTCTTATGTCTTCTGAGCAAAAGAAGCGAAAATGCTCGCCGTTAAAGAGCATAGCGAGATGTTGTTCATGTTCAACTGTTGCAAACCGCAGCATCCGAACGGACGCCTGCTCAACGAGAATTCGCCCCCCAGGAGCATAAGGAGCCATCTACGCACACACTACGATGAGATCCGGCACCTGATTTCCACTCCGTTTGATCGTAAGGTGCACCGGCAGGCCCTCACCCTCATCCACGCGAATTCGTTAGACTCCTTTGTTGGCTCTCTCCCGGTGAACGCCGTTCTTCAGGCAACAACACCACCTGCCTAGGGAGACTAGGGTGATGCTGGCTCAACTCCGGTCTGAATATTGTCATAGCTTAAACTCTTACCTATCCAGACTGATCCCCGACTTGCCTCATGTTTGTCCGGAATGTGGCTTGTCCCCCCATAATACAAACCATCTTTTTGTCTGCACAACCGAGCCTACTCTTCTAACACCCATATCCCTCTGGTCCTCCCCTGTTGAAGCCGCTAGGTTTCTAGGACTTCCGTTAGAAGAGTTTGATGACAATATTGGGTAAGGTATATACTGACTACCTAGGCAGGGCAACGTAGTGCTACAACAACAACAACAACATGAGGAAAACTTCATTTTTCTTAAAACACATCAGCTACCTCAGCAACTATGCAGTCCTATTACAGGCATACATGGCTTTGTCCGAATCCTGTATTAGATACAAGCTGGCGTCTGTCTTGGATCAAGCGGCTCGCTATATAAACGTACACTTAAATTACAACCTCCCGTGGAACGAGTTGTGCGTTGGGTTTGGGACCCACCACGTAAAACAACGTACCAATGAAATCCAAAAAAGCCCCTTTTTAGATGACGACACACGCAAACGAAACAAGGACCACGATTTAAGGGCATGCACCTGGAATGTCCGGTCCCTCAATGGGGAAGGTGCCGCTGCCCGGTTGGTTAAGGCCCTGAGGAAGGCTAAAGCTGGCATCACCACCATACAGGAGATGCGATGGACGGGGCAAGGTAATATGAACAAACCAAATTGTAACATTTACTGGAGTGGGCATGTCGACAAGCGCAGATTTGGCGTGGGATTTGTGGTGGGAGAGAGACTCCGTAATCGAGTACTGTCGTTCACACCCGTGAATGAGCGTCTTGCTACAGTCCGCGTAAACGTACGATTATTTAACATCTCGTTTATCTGCGACCACGCTCCGACGGAAGATAAATACGATGTGGAAAAGGATGCATTCTTCGAGCCCCTGGAGGAAACATACGAGCGCTGTCCCCGTCATGACATCAAAGTCGTGCTTTAACGCCAGGGTGGGCAAAGAGGGTGTATTTGGAACCACAGTCGGGAATTTCAGTCTGCACGACCAGACTTCGCTGTACAGGCTGATCGACTTCGCCGGTGCCCGAAACATGGTCATAGCCAGCACCAGGTTTATGCACAAGAAGATCCATCAGGCTACATGGCTGTCTCCCGATCGAAAAACGCGAAACCAGATCGACCACATTGTGATAGATGGATGGCATGCTTCTAGCGTTTTAGATGTTCGCACAATAAGAGGCCCAAACATCGACTCCGAGAGATTCGTACCCGCCTCTGTACGACAAAACAGGTGCAACAGAAAACGCAAGGAAAGCTGGACGTCGAAAAGCAGCAATCGCAACAGACCGCCAATGATTTTGCAGACCGACTCTCACACCTGCTCTCTGAGAGCACAATTTAACCCAGTGGAATGCATGAGCAGTGGGTTCACATCACAGGAGCACTCCGTACCGCAGCCGGAGAAGTAATTGGATTCGGGCGAACGAGAAGAAACAACTGGTACGATGATGAAGAGTGCCGAGCTGCAACGAAAAGGAAGAACGAAGCCTACAAGGCAACGCTAAGATCGAGTGCAACAAGGAGTGTGTGTGAAAACTACCTCGAGTTGAAAAGGGAAGCGAGGTGCCTTTTCAGGGCAAAAAAAAGAGAGGCAGAAAAGCGTGAAATCAATGAGCTTGAGATGATAGCCAAAGGGAATAACGCCCGAAAATTCTATCAAAAAATTCGGCGAATGACGGAATGTTTCAAACCCGGGGCAAATTCCTGTAAGAACGAGAGCGGCGACCTGGTGACTGATGTTCAGAGAATACTAGAGATATGGAGATATTGACGTCCCAGAACCCGACTATAATGAGGTGCGAATAGCAATATCCCGGTTAAAAAACAATAAAGCAGCTGGCGCTGGTAAGGCGTATGCACCAGCTTCTGTGCAGAATATGGTCGGATGAAGGCATGCCTGAAGATTGGTTCTAATGGTTCAGTTATGCTTGCATAGCATGGCAATACATTGCATGGGTTCTGTCATTTTCGATATCTGTTAAATGGGTTTTACATGTATTCGATTATACAACGCATGGCAACCCAGAGCATGGCATAGAAGTCTGTTGAATTTTGATCTCTATGTAACTTAACATACCTACTGTCAAAGCTTTTGCTTATTATTCTTATAAATTTTAGTAAAAAACAAATAGAAGCGTTGTAATGGAAGAAAAAAAGCTGAAAGAATGTGTGCGAGCTCATGAAATTCTGTATGTTTCGCGAATATCTGATTTTGAGGGGCTGTGCGTTGTGCGAAGTATAATCAACATTTTCTTTTGCGTGCTGTGTATTGCTATGCTATGCCCTGCTATGCAAGCATAACTGAACCATAAGTGTTCTGTGCCCAATCCACAAGAAAGGTGATCCTGCAAACTGCAGCAACTACCGCGGAATCAGCCTTTTGAATACCGCATATAAGGTCTTGTCAAGCGTATTGTGAGAACGATTGAAGCCTGACGTGAACAGACTGATTGGACCTTATCAGTGTGGCTTCAGACCTGGAAAATCTACCATCGACCAGATTTTTACAATACTAAATATATCACTATGATGTAAATATATCACTATGATGTAAACGAATGTAATCTGTTGCCGACCTAGAATCTAGATTCAGTTTAACTGGTTAAACTTAGTTTAAACTGAGCTTAACCAATGACTGAAAAACCGGACCTTGATCTCAAAACTCTCAAAATTGAACCATAAGATGAAGAAAAATGTCAACAATGAATCGGTAAATTGGCTTAAAATCAAGGTTCTCCAAGTAATAAAAAGTGAAAAAAGACAATTGAAGGGCTCAGAACCGAAAGGATCTAAAAGACTTTTTTTGGAAATTGAGTTATACCCATATTTGTATAGTGAAATATGGTGTTTATTTATTGGCAAAGAGATCCGAGTGATTTCGGACATTGTAGTGTCATCTATTTCTCATACAATAAACGCCCTACCCAGATTAAACATAAAATTTTCAAAAGGCAGTAAACTTTAAACTTGAATATCTCGCATCAATTTTGGAGTCACTTAGATCCATTTGGTTCTAAACCCTTCAATTGTTATACAAGGAACAATGTAACGAAGACTTCATAGTGATTGATATAGATGGCTCAAGAATGATAAAGAAAGGAGTCACAAATTTTACATTAACTCACAAATATAAAAAAGAACTACCAATTTCTGACACAAAATTGAAGGATCTCAAAGATTTATGCAAAATAAATGTAATTCCACCCGGCACACAGACATTTTTTTTTTTGAATTTACAAGGAGGGAATAATCGCGATTGTTTAGATGAAGCAGACAGATTCGAAGAAGAGGACGAAGACACCAATAAATACATTCCCACGACAGCCGGTTCTACGTACCGGAATGACTCGGGGTTTCCCCGACCAAGGGCTGTTGTTTCACTACCCCACTGCCTAAACCATCAGTTATCCCCCCCCCCAATAATGTCATCCTCCGAGCAGCTCCTTGCAGCGGGACTGCTCAAGACTCTCCTGCTCCGGGCTGGTATTGAATCCAACACCGGACCTAGAGAATGGATCTGCTGTGTATGCTGGAAGAAAATTTATGTGAAACGTTCACATTCTGTACAATGCTCTAATTGTAGCAGATGGTTGCATCTAACTAGTTGCTCCGGACTAAATCCCTCTACTCATAGACCCTCTAGTTTTTATAAAACTTTTGTGGCCCCTTGCTGTTCACGTCCTATGACGTCCAGTGGTCGTCGTCGATCAAGTATCGCTCCGCCACATATGTCTGACTCTGTCACATCAGTCTCCACGACTAGCACTAACAATGCACATCAGCAAGTAGACCTTCCGAGCGGCCGCTCACGCCCACAGGCGTCAACATCTCACACAGCAGCTCACAGCTACTCCCTAAAGAGCACTTCCCAAGTGGATTTGAGCAATGCTGAGCGTCCGCTCTCTCCCACCCCCTCGGTCAGCCCCTCTTCTTCCAGCATCAGCACGAGTATAAGCCACAACCATCAGCTCCTGGTCCCTTATACTACGTGCACTGTTTGTCGGTTAAGATTATATACGCCGTTGGCATCAGTCAAGTCCAATAACTGCCTTGGCCTGTGTCACCTGCTCATATGCTCAGGACTCGCGAACAGGAACCTATGGACTGATGCGTACGTTGCGCCATGCTGTCGAGCTACGCAACCTTCAACGTCGTCCGACTCGCCTCTACCTTCTGGTAACGCGATTCTTTCGACTTCAAGATTGCGGCGTAGTGCGCGACCCAGCCTATTACCACCTAGGCATGCGCACCAGTCCTTGACCCCCAGCATCAACTCTGCTCCCCCTACACACTTCGGTATCCTGCAATTTAATTGCAACGGCCTAGCCGGCAAAATTGTTGAAGTGACAAATTTAATGAAGCGACTGAACATCAAGATCGCGGCGATTCAGGAGACAAAGTTAGGTGGAAGGTCGTCTCTTCTGACCTGCAACGGGTACAATGTACACCGTTGTGGTCGTGCGAGAGGGCTTGGGGGTGGTCTGGCATTCATCACGCATCAATCTGTGCAGTATCGTCTATTTGAACCTGACATCGACCCGAGGGACACCACCTTAGAACGTCAAGGTATGGTTGTCCGGTCAGGCGATGTCGACCTTGAAATCATAAACATTTACGTACCTCCTGTCACCTGTTGTCCCAGGGATTACCACTCTAACATTCGTGCGTTACTCAGGGGCGAGAACCGCGTCATCCTTGGTGACTTCAACGCACACCACGACCTGTGGCACTCCAGCCTGCAGGCCGATGGTAGGGGACAGGAGCTGGCTGACCAAATAGATGATTCGACGTTCTGCACGGTAAATGGGGATGCCCCCACTAGAGTGGCGGTAAACAGCTCTAGCTCGCCAGACATCACCATAGTCAGCGCTGGCCTAATAAACTGCGTTGATTGGCGACCGATGCTGACGCTTGCTTCAGACCACCTACCTATAGTGCTCTCTATCGATCGCCCCACCGACTTTGTCACCGCTGAGAAACGCACTTACACTAACTTCAATAAAGCGGACTGGGAGGGTTTTCTCAACACCACAGAGAGCGCCTTCGCTGCTCTTCCTACCCCGTCTGACGTACGAGAAGGGGAAAAGGCGTTTCGTATGGCCCTAATTTCAGCCTCCCATCAACACATTCCGTCAGGTAGAATAAAGGAAGTGCGTCCATTCTTCCCCGCAGAGGCAGCGGCCCTGGCAAATGAACGTGACCTTGACCCTACGGATCCTCAAATAAGGGATCTCAATGCGGAAATCGGACGCTTAGTAGACCAACACAAACGCGCTAAGTGGGAAGAGCACCTAAGGTCTTGCAACCTCTCGGCTGGAGTTGGCAAATTATGGTCGACGGTGAAATCTTTGTCCAACCCGACTAAACCTTACGACAAAATATCCATCGCCTTCGGTGATAAGGTTCAGTCGAAGCCAAAAAGATGCGCGAGCGCCTTCTGCCGATAATTTGTAATGCATCCTACGTTGAACAAAGATATTCGCCGAGCCACCAGGGAAGCGCACAAACACAAAAACAACGATGCGCCCATTGCCATCTCCACAACAGAAGTTCATGAGGCTATTCGGAGATCTAAGAACACCAAATATATTGGCCCCGATGGCATTTCCATGCTGATGCTGAAACACCTCGGCGACGAAGGCATAAGATACCTTACACAAATTTTCAACGTTTCCCTTTCCACCTTTGTTATTCCTGAAAGATGGAGACAAGCAAAGGTGGTCCCACTACTAAAGCCTGGCAAGCCAGCTGCCGTATGGGAGTCATATCGCCCGATATCTCTCCTCTCGCCAGTAGTGAAGGTGTTGGAAACTATCTTGTTGCCGCACTTCACCGCAAACCTGCGGCTCGCTGAACATCAGCATGGATTTCGCAAAAATCACAGCACCATCACCGCGCTGAACGCCATAACCACTCAGATAGGGGACGGATTAAACCAAAAGCGTCCAAACCACAGGACAGTGCTAGTTGCGCTTGACCTGGCCAAAGCTTTTGACACGGTCAACCATGCGCAACTAATGAAAGACCTTGAAGACTCGTCCCTTCCTCCCTGTCTTAAACGTTGAACTGCCAACTACCTGAGTGGTCGTCAATCGTCGGTTGAGTTCAGAGGCGCCAGATCAAAACCCAGAATAGTTAAACAAGGGGTGCTACAGGGTGGTGTCCTATCCCCGTTTCTGTTTAACTATTATATATCGAAACTTCCCCCCCCCACCAGAGGGTGTCTCGACTGGCTCGGCTCAAATAGACGATACTGCATAGATTGATGCGTGATGAATGCCAGACCACCTCCAAGCCCTCTCGCACGGTCACAACGGTGTACATTGTACCTGTTGCAGGTCTGAAGAGACGACCTTCCACCTAACTTTGTCTCCTGAATCGACGCGATCTTGATGTTCAGTCGCTTCATTAAATTTGTCACTTCAACAATTTTTTTTGAAATGTGTAGGGGGAGCACAGTTGATGCTGGGGGTCAAGGACTGGTGCGTATGCCTAGGTGGTAATAGGCTGGCTCGCGCACTACGGCACAATCTTGAAGTCGAAGGAATCGCGTTACCAGAAGGTAGAGGCGAGTCCGACGACGTTGAAGGTTGCGTTGCTCGACATCATGGCGCAACGTACGTATCAGTCCATAGGTTCCTGTTCGCGAGTCCAGAGCATATGAGCAGGTGACACATACCAAGGCAGTTATTGCACTTGACTGATGCCAACGGCGTATATAATCTTAACCGACAAACAGTGCACGTAGTATAAGGAACCAGGAGCTGATGGTTGCGGCTTATACTCGTGCTAATGCTGGAAGAAGAGGGGCTGACCGAGGGGGTGGGAGAGAGCGGACGCTCAGCATTGCTCAAATCCACTTGGGAAGTGCTCTTTAGGGAGTAGCTGTGAGCTGCTGTGTGAGATGTTGACGCCTGTGGGCGTGAGCGGCCGCTCGGAAGGTCTACTTGCTGATTTGCATTGTTAGTGCTAGTCGTGGAGACTGATGTGACAGAGTCAGACATATGTGGCGGAGCGATACTTGATCGACGACGGCCACTGGACGTCATAGGACGTGAATAGCAAGGGGCCACAAAAGGTTTATAAAAACTAGCGGGTCTATGAGTAGAGGGATTTAGTCCGGAGCAACTAGTTAGATGCAACCATCTGCTACAATTAGAGCATTGTACAGAAGTGAACGTTTCACATAAATTTTCTTCCAGCATATACAGCAGATCCATTCTCTAGGTCCGGGGTTGGTTTCAATACCAGCCCGGAGCAGGAGAGTCTTGAGCAGTCCCGCTGCAAGGAGCTGTTCGGAGGATGACATAATGGGGGGGGGGGGGGGCTAACTGACGGTTTAGGCAATTCCCAGGTATTTGTATGTCCGTACAGTTTCAATTGTTATATCACACAAACTAGAAGTTTGGGTTTTTTGCAAGCAATCAAAGCAGCTTGAAGTCTGCAAATGCGGAGGTCTGATATGCATGACTTTAGTTTTTAACTCATTTATTAGTAGTCCGTTGTAATGGGATAACTTAGCATCGACAACGATATCAAGCTTTTGTTGCATGATACGTGTTGCAACTGTCACATCTTTATGGGACACTACGATGGTAGTATCGTCCGCATAAGCAATTACCTCGCAGTCTTTAAGTGCTTTATTAAGTTGTTTGCATAAATAAGGTATAGGATTGGCCCTAGTTTAGAGCCTTGAGGAACTTCATACTAGACAGGGATCTCATCGCTAAATTGATTACAGATTTTAACCCTATATCGTCTTAGCTGCAAATAGCTTTTAAACCACTCTAGACAGTTTTTTCCTATTCCTGCATTTTCCAAGGCTTCCAATAACTTTGAATGCGTCAGAGTGTCAAATGCTTTGGTAAAATCAATGAACAGTGCGAGATTGTGCATATTTTTCCCAAGGCTTTAGTTTATTAAGTTGTCAAAGTTACGCAGAAACTGGTTAATGTTTTTTTGTTTTTTAAATCCATATTGATTATGCTCAATTATTTTATCTTTTCTGTGAAGGTTGTCAGTCTTGTAACAACAATTTCTTCTAATATTTTTTCAATAACAGGCAGTATTGCTATTGGACGATAGTTTTTTGGATCAGATTTCGGCTCTGACATCGGTATTTTTAAAATTATGAATGACGGAGTCGTCAAGATTAAGGCGCTTTTTGCCTAATATTTCCTTTATTATCTGGCACGCTTTCTTGATATCATGCTTGTATTCATAGAATTTATTCTGATAGTATGTATTTCTTGTTATATGAATCTGTTTATTTACATGATTTCTAAAACTTGTATACAGTGATTCTCTTCGACCATCATTTGGTCTTGCTTTCCAATTACGGCAAAACTTATCTCTTTTATCGCATAGCGCCTTTAAATCTTTAGTCATCGAGTCATTTCTTATTCTTTTCTTTTTGTTTTTTACTTCACATGTAGAATTTTTATAGAATTTTTCAAACCTTGAATGTATATATTCGTATACTTCATCTAGGAAATTGGATGAGAGGGCATCTTTCCAATTTTCGTTGCATATTTGTTCTCTTATTTTCCTAGTGTTTAAAACATTTGAAAAAGGTATATTTATTATCGAGCTACTTTTGTGGGCTTTTTTAGATACCCCAAATACAAGTGAAAAATGGTCTGTGATATTGCACTTAACAGTGGCTAATTCAATCTCAGCACTTTTTGATTTTATAAATACATGATCGATGCAGGTATTTGTTCCTCTTTTAATGTCTACTCTTGTATACCCTGTGTTTATTTTTTCCATACCAAATGCGGTTAGCATATTTAAATACTGAGTAACATTATCGTTATCCACGTTAAGTGCATTGATATCAATGTCACCTACTGTAATTTCGGACTCTTCTTTACTCGTTGCAAAGGTGCATATGTTGGTATGTGGGGGCCGATAAATAGCGTGTAGTGTGCATGGAAATTTATTTGTATCACTATTAAAGATTTTGATTTGGATACTTTCACATCAGATAGCCTGAATAATATCGCACTCATAAGCCAAATTTTCCCCTCTGTTATACAACTGAGTATTAAAGCCCTTTATGTGAAAAAACTTTGCCCGTCTGTTTTTATATTTGTTTCGACCAAAACGAAAATATCTATAATATCTATCAGTTCATTTACCTCTGCCATAAAAGCATGAACATTTTTTCTGAGCGATCTAATATTTAGGTATATGCATCGAAGTGAATGCTTTTTAAAGCTTTTTAAAGCTTACAGCATTAATTTCATTAAAATTTGAAAACGCACTTCACCTGCAGGAAGTAGTGGGTTATAGCATGACGTTCGTTAGTTAATCTTCGGCGCCATCTGCATGTGAAAACGCATATTTAAATCATTCATTCAACCGACCACCGAAGTACGCGTAAGAAGTTGGTTCCGCTGATTTTGAATTATTGAATTGAAGAAAAAGGAGAGAAATTGTGTTGATTTCAGCTGACCACCGAATTATGCGCAAAAAGTTGGCTCTGCTGATTTTGAATTGAAGCAAAAGTAAACCGCTGATTATTATTCTATGCAGTCGATCTGATCTTTACTAAAAAAGAGTAGATTGTAGGATGGAATGAATCCCTGATGAATAGCGTATGAATCCAATTGATTCTTTATTGAAAATACTTTCTCTTTTATACAAAATTCTTACACTAATACTTACAAATTATTTACGAACTAAAACATATACAAATAGATACATTACTAATACATACAAACTAAAATGCATAATTCTAAAATATGCTAAGTCAACATATGGTTGCAATAAATATATAAATATGTCAGTCGTATTGACAAACTGACGTTGTGTTCAGTTGGTCATTGCGACTGGCGGTGTCTTTGACCGTCCGCACGAGTGTGCGGCGTGTGCAGTCTTTGTATAAACTCCCGCTGAGTTTAATGTAACTAATTTGGGTAGAATGCTGTTTGTGTACATTCATATTTGTTTATACATTATTTATGTGCACATGACAATTAAAGTAAAAGGGCGATGTGTTTATGTAATGCTACACCTTCCCTCTTAAAAAAAAAGAGATATATATATATTTGTAGCTAACTATATATATCTATTTGAACCGCTTGATTTTTGTTTGAATTGTCAATATTTTAATTGTTTTAGGATCTTGTTACCATTGTTTTGTCACATGTTTTTTATTTTTATTTGTTTATTGGTATACTTTATCTGATACTTGATTTTGTTTTCTTTTGACTTGTGCCGTGTATAAGATGAGTAAATTGGAATGCTTATATATTTTTTGTTATTACTAAATTACACTGTACAACAAAATTTAACTTTTTAAAAATCCCCCCGGGTTTCTCAACGGTTTCTATAGTTTTTGTGTCCGCTGAATCCGAATCTGAGGTCAGAATTTTCGGGTCACCCTAGGTTTTCTCTCCATAGCGTGACTTGCTCTGAGATCGGCATGTGTCCAAAAAATATAATTTTTATTTGATCTAGGATAACTTAAGGATTTGGGATCAAGGAAACATAATCTTATAAATAAAAATGAATGTGTGTCTGTGTGTCTGTGTGTCCTTTATAGGCGTCCAAAGTACTCAACCGATTTTTATGAAATTTTCACAGTATATTCTTGGGATCACGAGTTAAAGCATAGGCTATATATATTTTTGGAAAAGTGGGCGGTGCCACGCCCTCAGGCTATATAAAAATTCAAATTGTCATAGCTATGAATTTCAAATCGTCATAACTATGAACATATTTGGTCTTAATTAATGATTTTTGGATATGTGTGTCCTTTGGTCAAGATTTATACATTTTTCGAAAAGTGGGCGGTGCCACGCCCCCATTTATTGTGTTTTGTTTGTAATTCAATAATATCCAAAGTTTATGGTCGATCTCTTTTAAACTCTCCACTTTGATTTAGAAGATTATTGTGTAGGATTTAGGTTGTATACATTTTTGGAAAAGTGGGCGGCGCCACGCCCACAGCCTATATAAAATTTCAAATCGTCCTAACTATGAACATATTTGGTCTAAATTAATGATTTTTAGATATGTGTGTCCTTTGGTCAAGATTTATACATTTTTCGAAAAGTGGGCGGTGCCACGCCCCCCTTTTATTGTGTTTTGTTTGTAATTCAATAATATCCAAAGTTTATGGTCGATCTCTTTTAAACTCTCCACTTTGATTTAGAAGATTATTGTGTAGGATTTAGGTTGTATACATTTTTGGAAAAGTGGGCGGTGCCACGCCCACAGCCTATATAAAATTTCAAATCGTCCTAACTATGAACATATTTGGTCTAAATTCATGATTTTTAGATATGTGTGTCCTTTGGTCAAGATTTATACATTTTTCGAAAAGTGGGCGGTGCCACGCCCCCATTTTTTGTGTTTTGTTTGTAATTCAATAATATCCAAAGTTTATGGTCGATCTCTTTTAAACTCTCCACTTTGATTTAGAAGATTATTGTGTAGGATTTAGGTTGTATACATTTTTGGAAAAGTGGGCGGCGCCACGCCCACAGCCTATATAAAATTTCAAATCGTCCTAACTATGAACATATTTGGTCTAAATTAATGATTTTCAGATATGTGTGTCCTTTGGTCAAGATTTATAAATTTTTCGAAAAGTGGGCGGTGCCACGCCCCCATTTTTTGTGTTTTGTTTGTAATTCAATAATATCCAAAGTTTATGGTCGATCTCTTTTAAACTCTCCACTTTGATTTAGAAGATTATTGTGTAGGATTTAGGTTGTATACATTTTTGGAAAAGTGGGCGGTGCCACGCCCACAGCCTATATAAAATTTCAAATCGTCCTAACTATGAACATATTTGGTCTAAATTCATGATTTTTAGATATGTGTGTCCTTTGGTCAAGATTTATACATTTTTCGAAAAGTGGGCGGTGCCACGCCCCCATTTTTTGTGTTTTGTGTGTACTTCAATAATGTCCAAAATTTATGGTCGATCTCTTTTAAACTTCCAAGATTGGTTAAGAAAATTGTTGTGTAAGATTCAGGCTATATCAATTTTTGGAAAAGTAGCCAGTGCCACGCCCCCAGGCTATATAAAATTTAAATTCTTCATAGCTCTGAACATATTGGGTCTAAATTAAAGATTTTTGGATATGTGTGTCCTTTACTCAAGATGTATATAATTTTGGAAAAGTGGGCGGTGCAACGCCCCCAGGCTATATAAAATTTAAATTCTTCATAACTCTGAACATATTGGGTCTAAATTAAAGATTTTTGGATATGTGTGTCCTTTAGTCAAGATTTATGTAATTTGGGAAAAGTGTTCCCACATTTTATGTGTTTTGTTTGTACTTCAATAAGTTCAAAGTTTATGGTCGATCTTCTCTAAATTTCCTGATTGGTTCAGAAGATTGTTGTGCCACGCCCCCAGGCTATATAAAATTTAAATCATCATAACTTTGAATATTTTTGGTCTAAGCTAATGATTTTTGGATATGTGTGTCCTTTGGTCAAGATTTATGTAATTTTGGAAAAGTGGGCGGTGCCACGCCCACATTTTTTGTGTTTTGTTTGTACTTCAATAATGTCTAAAATTGATGGTCGATCTCTTTTAAACTTTTCCAATACGTTAAAATCTTCGTTGGGTACGACATACATAGGCTACATTTGTAAATTCTTTGGAAAAGTGGGCAGTTCCAAAACCACAAGCTAAGTAATATTTCAATTCGTTATGTCCCTGAATGTATTTGCTGGTCAGGCAGAACAACGTCTGCCGGGTCTGCTAGTCTATATATATAAAAATAAGTCCCCGTATATGTACGTCGCCGAACTACTCATAAACGCGTTGTGCGATATCAACCAAACTTATACACTACGAGGGCAGTGGTGCATTTATGGTTTATATGAAGTTTCAAGACCCTATGCGACCCGTTTTCCGAGATATCGACCAAAATATGGACCAGGGGTGACCCTAGAAGGTGTTTACACAATATGGGTATCGAATAAAGGGTGTTGATGAGGGTTTTAACAGGAAGTGGTTCAAAGTCCCATATGGGACCCTGTTTCCGAGATATCGACCAAAATGTGGACCAGGCGTGACTCTAAAAAGTGTTTGCACAACATGGTACCAAATGAAAGGTGTTGTTGAGGGTTTTAATAGGAAGTGGTTCAAAGTCCAATATGGGACCCCATTTCCGAGATATTCACCAAAATGTGGACCAGGTGTGACTCTAAAAAGTGTTTGCGAAATATGGTACCAAATGAAAGGTGTTGATGAGGATTTTAATAGTAAGTGGTTCAAAGTCCAATATGGGACCCCGTTTCCTAGATATTGACCAAGATGTGGACCAGGTGTGACCCTAAAAAGTCTTTACACAATATGGGTACCCAATTAAAGCTGTTGATGACAGTTTAAAACGGAAGTGGTTCAAAGTCCCATATGGGCAAAATTTCAGAGATATTCACCAAAATGTGGACTAGGTGTGACCCTAAAAAGTGTTTGCACAATATGGTACCAAATGAAAGGTCTTGATGAGGGTTTTAATAGGAAGTGGTTCAAAGTCCAATATGGGACCCCGTTTCCTAGATATCGACCAAAATGTGTGAT
This sequence comes from Sphenella marginata, assembly GCA_951509765.1. NCBI lineage: Eukaryota > Metazoa > Arthropoda > Insecta > Diptera > Tephritidae > Sphenella > Sphenella marginata. Next base: position 45,123,834 of record OX608079.1, on the reverse strand, counting down.
AGATATACTAATTTTTAGGGAGGAACCTATGAAATTTTTTTTCTTAAATAAATTTAAAAAAATATGTGGGTATCAGCATATCTATCTATCTTATAAATAAAAAAAAAATGAATGTGTGTCTGTGTGTCCTTTATAGGCGTCCAAAGTACCCAACCGATTTTTATGAAATTTTCACAGTATATTCTTGGGATCATGGGTTAAAGCATAGGCTATATTAATTTTTGGAAAAGTGGGTGGTGCCACGCCCCCAGGCTATATAAAACTACAATTCTTCATAACTCTGAACATATTTGGTCCAAATTAATGATTTTTGGATGTGTGTCCTTTGGTCAAGATTTATGTAAGCTTGGAAAAATGGGTGGTGCCACGGCCACATATTTTGTGTTTTGTTTGTACTTCAATAACGTCCAAAGTTTATGGTCGATCTCCTCTAAACTTTCCAGATTGGTTCAGAAGATTGTTGTGTACGATTTAGGCTATATTAATTTTTGGAAAAGTGGGCGGTGCCATGCCCCCAAGCTATATAAAATTTAAATCATCATAACTTTGAATATATTTGGTCTAAACTAATGATTTTTGGATATGTGTATCCCTTGGTCAACAATTGTAAAATTTGGGAAAAGTGGGCGGTGCCACGTTAAAATCTTCGTTGGGTACGACATATGTACATAGGCTACATTTGTAAATTTTTGGGAAAAGTGGGCAGTTCCAAGACCACAAGCTAAGTAATATTTCAATTCGTTATATCCCTGAATGTATTTGCTTTAGTGACATTTTAACGTTCTTAAATCTTAATCAAAGCACTTCATTTTTTATGTTTGTTATTGCCGTTTATACATATCTAGAGTATTATAGGATTTCCATAAAATCATAATAGTGGCGTTAAGTGGTAGGTATAGGATATAATTAAATAAATACTAACTAGACATCTGCTCAGCAGCGCATAATGGTTTTTTTCATACCCATTGAGTTGAAAAGATACGTTTTTTGAGTTGGACATCCAAAAAATTTATTTGTTTATACAAAGATGTTAGAACCGGAAACATTGTATATCCTAAAGCACTGCAATAAATGGAATGTTAAAAATTAATAGAAAAATATTTGAAAATGTATTTCTAGGGAAGTCACTGGTCAGGCAGAACAACGTCTGCCGGGTCTGCTAGTATAATATAAATTTTTTCATAATTTAATATAAATTATCTTGTACAGATGCCGCTGCAGTGCAAAACTTTGACTTTAAATAAATTTTTTTTTAACGTGGTTCCGAAAAAAACATAAGACTTTAGCGCATTAAAATATATTTATATATACAATCATTTAAAATTTGTTCTATTAATAAAGCCATCCTTTATTATATAAGTATTAATATATTTATAATTAAAAAAAAAGGTTTTATTTCTCTAAGCCTGCGTAGTTGAATAAAATACCATAAAAGTGTGGAAATAACATAATAACATTAGCCTCAAAAAAACTCAGTTAAGCATGGCTAAACTGAGTTGTTTTCTAAATTTGAAAATCGGTGTCCAATTTTTAAAAACTGTGTTTTTATCAAAGAATCTAACAATATTGTTATTTTATTATTACTCTGTTCTCTTTTCAATTTCTAATGTTCGTACATATCGTCGGAAAAAGTGCAAAACCGCACATCGCAATTCTGCAAAACCGCACATACGTATCCGCACAAATTTTACAGGAGACACTGAAAACTGATTAACTTTTGTACGAGCGACTATGTGGTGGGTTAAATTCAAATGTAATTTTTTTGACATTCTTTCGCACAAACTCCTACTTTTTTGTTACTAATGAATGGACCCGGGTACCCAGAAGCCCTGGTAGGCAAATCTCATTTTTGACAGAAATGTCGAATGGGCGATTTTGCAGAAGTGCGATGTGCGGTTTTGCACTTTTTCCGACGATATGTAAGTATGTATATACAATGTGTATTTTAAATACTTTGATACATAAATATGTAACATTTGCTGGCCTTAAACCTGCACTCCCACTAGTGTTACTGCTATCAATGAAGAGAAAATTTTTGCCCATACATATTCACATACAAACACTAAGTTAGGTGACGTAGTTTAACTCTCTTTTATATATCTTACTCAATAACTAAATTTTTTATGCGGTGATATTCCGGCGTCTCGCCCGCAATGGTATGAGGGTAGTGTGGTGGCCTAACATACCGAAGGTCTAGTGGTCGAGCCATGATACAATAAACAGGTAGACGCAGGAATAAAAAGCAACCCTGCTATGTATTTTGCTGGTCGGTAAATTGTCAACAATTTCTTGTGTCAAAGTGATGGAAATAATGGCTGGTTATTGCTGCAAAGTTTGTTGCGCTGATACCATGAATAAATCGCATTGCCGGTATCAGCGCAATGTGTTAACGCAATTGCGCATAGTATTATTTTGGCACTGCTCAATTGTATTTTTGCTCAGAACAAAGGCTGGTACCAATTTGGTGGTAGCGCAGTTTAAAAAGCACCACCAATCTTAAGGTAAGGAATCCGAACTCTAAACCTAACCTGAAAATTATAAGAAAAACAATTTTTGCTCCTGATTAGGAGACACCGAGCTCAAAGCCAAACATTTTCATCGTTTAAAACAAAAATAAATTATTCAAATATTATTTATAAATTTTCAATGGTTTTATACATGGTACAGCGATATCAACGCAATAACACTAAGGCACCCAACGTTACTCAGCTTTCATATAAGAAGTTGACATTTTGGTATTGTTTACATGTGCACAAAAATATAAGAAATGAAAATTAATGCGTTTGCAGCAAATTTACATATATTATTTTTGCAAGTTCCGTGGTTAGTTTTAGAAGACTGGCGGTGATATATGAATTAAAAAGATGTGATAGATTAAGTGCTTCACCTTTTTCCAAGTCCCACTCCCTTTTTGAGAACTGTAAAATAACTTTTCCTGATCGTTTCACTTGTGAACATCTTTTTCTCATTCCACAAACACTTTTGTGAATTGTATTTTATTGTAATAAACCGAAAAGATATAAATTAGAAAATTACTGCTCAATGTAAACAAAACAAAAATGTAAACAAAACAAAAATATAAACAGACATTGACAATCGGAAAACCCCTTCGAATGAAAAAAAATAAAAAATGCAACTCTGATGCGGTTACCTGTTAATAGTACCATGGGTCGAGCCCTGGAAAAGGCGAAAATCAAAATTGTTTAGAAAGTTTTTCTAAACGGGGCCGTCCCTCGTCAGTGGTGTGGCGAACACATTACATTAAAGATGGACAGTAAAAAGAATTTGTTGTTGTTGCCATGGGTAAGGAGCATATACAATAAGTAAATATAGACTTTAATGCAATCTTTGTCAGCTTATAGAACAGAGCTATTGATCATAAAAATTGCCGATTGCACATAAATTGGAAAGTAAAAACCCCTTTTTTTATTTATTTAAAAACTTGTGCTGACAAATGAATAATGAAAATCGTGTAATGCATAAAACCGACCCAAATGTATTTTGTAATATTTGTGGTGAGTACACTGTAAAGAAGCAAAGAAGAAATATAAATGAAACAGTGAAAATAGTGTATGAGCGATATTTCGGATTTGAAATAAGTGCTGGGGATAATGTAATATATGCACCTAATTACAATGGTGCAATGGAAAATCTGAATGTATGCCATTTGGAATACCTATGTTGTGGGCGCCAGCGGTAGACCATCGTCTGTTATTTTTGTGTTGTGGACATAGCTGGGCACAATTTGAAAACAAAAGCTCTTATAAGCTATCCGAATTTGGATACAGCCATTCAGGGACGGATCCAGGAAAATTTTTCGGGGGGGGGGGGGGGGTCCAGATTTGAAATCTCCAATACAACATTTACAAGAAAAGCTGGAAGATAATAATCGGAGGTATGAATAACAAAAACTCACTCTTACACAGTAAAATTATTACTTATATATTTGCAATGTATTCTAAAATTTTCGAATGACAGACGATATGTACATACATACATATAACGCTACGGACTTTTCTTTCTGGGGGTCAACCTAAGCTCTCCACAAAAATTTAGCTCTAACGAAATTTCGTTATACAAGATATCTAAATTTAAAACACTATTACTTTTTGATATCACGAATGGAGCAAATTTGGCTCTAGCTAGGGAACTATAGGGTTTACAAAAATAACTATTTTCATTGTCGATGAGAAGCTTCGTGACGAACAAACGGTAAAAGAAAATGTTTCGATACATATAACCGTTTTCGAGAAAAGTCCGGAAAAGCCTATGCGTGGCATTTATGTTCTTATAATGTATAGAATTAGATTTGCAATCGCGATATCGCAGAACTGGTGACTCGCAGATAAAAACTGTTCACACCAGGTCTACAACTTTGTCTCAGGGAGTTTTAAGATAAAACTTAACGTTTTTCAGAAAAATTCAAAAAATCTCAAAATTTGGTATTTTACATTTTTAAAATTAGTTTTTTAAAAAAGAGCTCGGGGAAAAATGTTAAAAATCAACATATCATCTTATTTAATGCATATTCGAGCATTGAAAAGAAAAAATGGAGGGACGTTAACCTTTTAATAAAACATGCTTAAAACCCATCGTGGAGTGATTTTGTTGTTAAAACAACAACAACAACAGTAACTTCGAAACCTCTGTGAACATTCAACATTGCCAATCCAGGCTCAGCGAATAAAGGACTAACGAACTAACGCCTAATTTTTCCAAATGAAAGAATGCCTAAAAAAGAACGCCTATCAAGAAAGTGAAAGAACGTCTAAATTCAAAAATGAAGGAAAGCCTAATTTTAAAAATGAAAGAAAGTCTTAATTGTTAGGGTTTCTTTCATTATGAAATAACGCCCAATGAAAGAAGGCCTAACAACCCGAATTAAAATTCTTAGAAGAAAATGATACAAGTCCCATTATTTGGGACTTATTTCACAATTAATCTATGTGCAGAACACTTTTTCGCATTGGCGGCCTTCGGCCGCGCTTCAAAAAATAACCCTGGGCTACGCCATTCCAACTCCGGGTGGTTGCCCTGAACGGCGGGAAGGAGTTCTGCACATAAATACCATGGATCACGCCCCGAATTGGGGATCTGACCTAAGTCAATTTTCGGTATTTTGTTGATAACTTTTCACTAAAACACAAAAATTAAATTTCGACTTCGGACCATTGATACCAATGTCAAAACGCGTATTTTGACACCCCTATTAGCGCATTCATATCACTCAAAAACGCATAATAGCAATAGAAATCACACTTTTAGCAAAATGAAATAGATATTATTTCATTATGAACAACCGCCTAATTCCTATATGAAATATTTAGGCAAATTTCATTTTTTTTTAGGCGTTAGTTCGCTAGGCCTTTATTCGCTGAGCCGCCAATCCATTCAAACGTTCTTCTCCAGTTTTATTTCGCCAATAGGTTTTTACTCTCCGTAAAGTAGAGAATGATCGTTCGCTTGAAGCTACCGTAACTGGCAGTGTAGCACCTATAGTGCGAAAGCTATGTATTACTCTGTAAAACTGTATATCACAAACGTTCAGAGCTTCAATGAAGGTTTTTGGCCGGTTTTCTGCAGATACGTTCGAACAGAATCTGTAAGTAACTGGTCCTCCATTTCGGGGGGGGGGGGGTCCGGACCCCCCGGGAAAACAAAGGCGGAAATTGCTGCTTCTATTCTTCGTGATCATAATTTACTACACAAAAATCTTAATATTACTGCAGTTCGTCATCGTTCTTTCACTAAAGCAGATGACTTTGTTTTTTGTAATGACATTATTGGCTTATTGAACAAAAAAGATTTGAGGTTGTTCATTGACGCTTCTAAAAGTAGTTTAAAGGTTGCACTAATTAATAAAGGTAAGCAATTGCCAACAATACCTGTTACCTATTCAGTAAGAATGAAAGAGACTTACGAAACATTAAAAGTAATTTTGGAAAAAATAGAATACAGTAAAAACAAATGGTACGTCCCAGGAGATTTTAAAGTTATAAGCATTTCAATGGGAATGCAACAAGGATTCACAAAATATATTTGTTTTGTTTGCGAGTGGGATAGCAGAGATAGGTCTAACCATTATACTGATTTTAAAGGGCCATTAAGGCAACGTCATTTAATTGGAAGTAAAAACGTTATCGCAAATTTTTTGGTACCAAAAGAAAAAATTCTTTTGCCTCCATTGCACATAAAACTTGGTATAGTAAAAAATTTCATGAAAGCAATGAATCAAAATGGAGAAGCATTTCAATATTTTAAAAACCTATTTCCTTGGATAAGTGAAGCAAAAATTAAAGAAGGTACGTCAGTAAATAAACATACCTTTGTAAACTTATGTATGTACATGCTGTATAAAACAAAGTTAGTTTTTTGACCAGGTATTTTAATTGGACCAAATATTCGTATATTAATGAAAGATGTACTTGTAGTGTTTGAACAAAAAATGAGTAAGCAAGAACATAGAGCGTGGAAATGTATCAAGTTAGTGATAACGGACTTCCTAGGAAACAAAAAGGCGGAGAACTACAAAAAATTATTGAAAAACAAGTAAATAAATCTAGTTATTATCATAATATCCGTGTACTATAAGTATAAATTTATACAAAGTTTTGAAAAATTAAAAAAGTTAAAAATATACTGAACTGCAATTTTTGTACTATGGTGATGGCTGTATGCTGTCAAATCTGAAAATTTATATGATATTAAGATTATTTGACCACAAATTTGTATGTTATAGTTGCTGAAAAAAAAAATTTTTTTTTTGATATATACCGATCTCTGCACAAACCATGTTCTGCAGGGAAAACCTAGGGTGACCCGAAGATTCTGACCTCAGTTTCGGATTCAGCGGACCCAAAAGCTTTAAAAACCATTGAGAAACCTGGTGGGATTTTTTGGCTGTTGTACCTACAGTGTTATTATGAATAAAGTGCATTGCTTATATTTATTTTTAATGCTACGAAATTTAAATTGGTTTAAACCTATTCTTATGAATTACGATTTCTTTTTTGTTTTTGTTACTGTCTCCTATGCTGCGTGGAATTAAAATGTAGTTGTTATTTTTATACCTAGTAGTGCTTCGCACATAAGGTATATTAACTTCATTCGCCTAACGGTAGTATGTAACGGCATAAACGAATCGAGATAGATATTGACTTATGTATATCAAAATGTTCAGGAGGAAAAGAGAAATTGATTGAGCCATGTCCGTCCGTCCGTCCGTCTGTCCGTCTGTGAACACGATAACTTGAGTAAATCTTGAGATATCTTAATGAAATTTGGTATGCAGGTTCCTTTTCACTTATCTCGGAGCGCTATTGAAAATAGGCACAATCGGTTAAAAGCCACGCCCACTTTCTATATATATAATATTTTCGAAAATACAAAAAGAGTGATTATTCAGTACATAATACACCTATAAGGATAATATTTGGTGTGCACTTTAGCGTTAAGGCAAAAAATACATTTTTGATGAAATTTTTAAAATAGGGCGTGGTACCGCCCGCTTTTGATTAAGTCAAATTTGGAAATATTATTAATCATAAATCAAAAACCGCTCAAGATAGCAAAGTGAAATTCAGCACACATATTTATATTAATACAGGCAATATTTCGAAAAAAAATTATCGAAATCGGGTTAGGTCCACGCCCAATTTTATACGAAAGATTTTGAAAAGGATCATAGATATATTGAATATGCTATAACTTTGCTTAAACTAGCTGTATATCATTTCTATTTCACCTCTAAAGTGTTCGTGGGCAAAGAAAGTCAAAAGCACAAAATTTTTGGAAAATGGGCGTGGCCCCGCCCCTTTCCACAAAACTTTCCATGCCATAACTCCGGTAAAAATTGACTTATTGAAACGATATTTAGAGAAAGTGTTCAACATATAAAGCTAACTCTTTGCTGTAAAAATAAACAAAATCCCACTTTTTGAACACAGTTCTAAAAAATTTCTTCGTAAAATTAAAATCGCGATATTTCCATAATTGTATAAGTTATATAAATAAGATTTTACACACATAATAAGCTTTTTAAGCAAAACTAAAGTGTAAAAGCTCTGCTATTTTCAAAAGCGATTGCTTGGAATTTCAAGAATGTATTTCAATGAAATTTTGTGAGATACTTCCCAATAGTATGTAGTATACTCCTGCCAAAAATTACGCAAATCGAATAACAAACAAGCAAGATTTACGGGCAAGTAGTTAACACCCTACTGCCTTTTTTTATTTTTATAAATTTTTTTTATTTTCATACCTTTCATGACCATGAGGAAATGTATTTATATTTTGTTATTTAGTAATAATTTAATTTACCACTCACAACAGAAGTGTTTTTAATCGAAAACAATCAGTTGTTTTATAACACCTTTTCAGGTATTAAAATAGACCTGAGTTAATTGGGATAACGCAACAGATCACTACTAGGTATTTAATGTTCGGTTATACCCGAACTTAGACTTCCTTACTAGTTCTGTATGTTTTTGTTATAAAACTATTCTTTCGTAACTTTCATTTTTTCACCTACACCACATCGAAGTATTGTGGCTAGAGATGGCAAAAAAATAAAAATAATCGATTCATTAATAATGTGATTAATTGCAGAAGTAAAATGATTGATATGCGATAAATTGCAATTAATAAGAATTAATAGATTAATTGTCGATTTAGAAAATATAATGATAAAACAATTGAGACCCCTGTTTCAAAAAGCTACGATAATGCATTAAACTAATTTAAAACAATTTACTTGAAAAAATTATTTCACAAAAATTGAAAATACTGTCGTGATTATTTTTTTACACTTTTTACAAATTATTAATTCATCCCCTTGTTTTTTATTTAGCCAAGTTTTTAGAAATAATAATTTTGACAGCCGTTTAGTTGCCAGTCGGTTTCTTTTTAATGTTGCGGTGGATCCGGCCTTGGAGAACAACCGTTCCGCAGGCACTGATGTGCCAATCAAATGGCAATAATTTTCAGAGACTTCATAGAGCTTCGTATGAACTGTTTTCATGTCACCCCAAGCCAAAACTTGGGAGTTTAAATAAAAAGAGAGCTCGTCTTGAGGTTGCATATCGTCACATGCTCTCTTTTTTTTTGTGCGCGAGAGTTTTGTGTGGAGTCCAGAAGTCAAAATCGTGGTCTGATTCCATCGCTGACTCACTTGCTGTTTCCATATTGTCATCATTTTTGGTCATTTCAGCACGAATGTATCGTAATACCGTCGCCAAAGCCACCGGATGCTTAAAATTAACCCTTTTAAACCTTGGATCCAAGATATTGGATGCAGCTAAAAGAAAAGACTGTTCTATGGTCGCAAATCTTTTCTCAAATTGCTTTAAAATTTCTTGCTTCAGTTTTTGTGCTGCTGGTTGACATGGGTGAATAGGGACACGAATTTCGATACGATACGATACCATATCGATACTTTTGCCCTTCGATACCGATATTTCGTACTCGATGTATTCATGACGATACTTTTCGGCATCGAGTATCTAGAGCCCGGTATCGTATCGAATTTTCGAAATAAATGTGGAACTAATAGATAGCCTAGTACACAAAGGCGTTAGTCTTAAGGCCGTAATACATTTTGCAATTTTTTTTGGGATTGTGCATTTTCTTTCTTACAAAACCGCTAGAAATCAGAAAAATGTATCACGGAATTTTGCGTATGTTTTAAAAATATAGTTAACATTTTTCGTATTTAATTTCGGCCTATGCATATATGTATTTGACAAAATTATGTGAAATAATTTCACGGGCCGCCTAATACAAAAAACTATAGCTGTGTTCGGTGAGTGATAATTTGTACGAATTTGTAATAATTTTCACTAAACTCCGTTCGGTGAACCAAAAGCTCAGCAAAATTAGCAACGAGAGAGCGCGATTTTGACATTTCATTTTTAGGGGAAGTTGCTAATTCCTGCTGCCCAAATTTCTGTTAGCAGAAATTAGTAAGCAAGAAAACATATGTTTTGACATCAGCTGACTGCATTTTTGGTCAACTAAACAAAAATTTAAAAATTTCAAAGACATTAAAATTAGTGATTTGTTGGTAAATGGGGTAAAAAAATGTGACTAATAAATGTATTTCGATGATTGAAACAATTTAATAATTAATTAAGGTCTCCGGCAGAAGGAAATGTGTTAGTGCCAGCGCTGTGGAATCATTGCCTCCACAACTAGCAGTCTGCATTGAGGAAACTGAACAACTGTTTTTGCAGCTTTCTTGCAAATATTTACTAATTCCTGTTCGGTGAAAACCTAGCAAGTTTCACTTTTTGAGAGAGTAAGACGCTTTATTCTCTTTTTTTCCTTGCTGAACAATTCTTGCTAACTTTTTCACCGAACACACCTTATATGTGCTTAGTGTTTATAAGATTGTAAACTGAACTGAATATGTACAATAAATATTCATTTGTATAACCTTATTCATCATAAATAAAAATTAAAAGTTATAAATAAATATTTATGTACATATAAATAATTATTTTCATGGTTAGGATATCGCTAATGCGAGATAGAGCCCAACTTCCAATTGGAAATAAAGATGCCAATGATAAGGTACAACTTCTCCATTGGGTTATTGAACTGCTTGTTTGTCATGTAAATTAAGCATCGATATTTTGACTATCGAGTCTTTTTGTTTCGATACTATCGGATACCCGATACATTTACAGCGATACTTCAAATGAGTACAGAATCGATACTTTGCACTCGATATCGTGTCCCTATGGGTGAATTTTCGAAATTTGCTCATGACCGCAATGAGTTAGTGGTATTATTTGGATGAGAGTTCCATGTCGTTCGGCACTTATCTGCCCTGTCATGGCCTCTAAAGGTCTTAAAATTGTACATATTCCCATTAGTTCATCCTTCTCTCTTGACGTTATCATGGGCAGAGAATCCGGGTAATTTAACAAAATTTGGCTGACGTAGGCGCTAACTTTGATAAACCGCTCGATCATATAATAGGTGGAATTCCAGCGCGTATTTTCAGATATTAAAAGTTTTAAAAATTTACACTCTGGTACGCCAGCAGCTGCTTGCACATTTCACATGTCGGCATTGGCTTTAACGCTGCGTTTGAACCATTTCACAATTGTTTTGCATTTTAAAACAATGCTTGTATAGCAAAAATATCTAATGAATTCGAACAAACCAAATTCAGCGTGTGGGCAAAACAAGAAATATGACGATTTTTTCCGAATTTTTCATAGATTGCATTGACAATATTTCTTGCATTGTCTGTGACAACAGCCTTACTTTATCTTCCTCAATAGAAAATGTTTTCATTGCAAAATCTGCTGGGAAGCTGTATGGGACTCACTCAATTCATACACACCAATTGTTCCATTAAATGGCTTTGTTTCAAGCAACCCATGAACGGTTATTCCCAACATGCTTTTCATGTCTATATTAGTCCATATTTCAGTGGTCAGGGTTACACAATGCAAATTTGAAAGCAAAGATAAACATTTTTTTTCCTCTTCATACAGTTTATCAATTTCAGCCTTTATCGTGTTCCTTGATGGACTTTGTAAAGTGGGAAATTTTGCTTCATAAAGTCTAAGAAGCCAGCACCTTTAATAAAAGTTAAATTTTTTAGAATAAAATAATAGAACAATTAATGAACACAAAACATACCTTCGACAAAGGTAAACGGAAAATTATCTTTGACCATCATGTGCATGATTCCATGTGTAATTTTGTTGCTTTTTGTTCCGGAGGAATAGCTTCGAATGTTGGTGAATGCTTTTAAAATTAATGGTTGACTGGCGCTACAGGCCGAGTCTGTCATATGTGTTACCTTCGCATACATTTGTCATATCGACCACAGTATCCACACTATTTTCATCAATGGTTTCACTGTCATCGTCATTTGTTTTGGAATCAAGCTATAAAAAATGCATTACGCACTCATTCTTTGAAGGAAAACAACTATTTGATCTTACATTACACTTATCAATTTCAGCTGAATGTTTCAATTTCAAATGCTGGAACATTTTTGAAGTGTTGTTTGAAAATTTTAACTTTTTTTTTGCAAAAATTACAAACAACCAGGTTGTTATTTTCTTTTAGGAAATATTTCCACCCTATGCTTTTGATGGGAGCCATTTTGAGTAATATAATCTTAGTGATGAAATAAATAACAAAGAAACAATGCTGCCACACACAACGATTATTTTGCCAATTAATCGATTAAAATTGCAATTAATTGAAAGTAAGTCTACGATACACTTAAATCATTAATTGCTCAAAATTAATCGATTATTTCAATCTTTCCGATTAATCTTGCCATCACTAATTGTGGCAGATACCTACCAAAATAAGTATGGGAATCTTTGAACTCCTAAATATCTTAATGTGCATGAATATGTGTATAAAACTTAAAAATGCATATATGTATGTGTGATGAAATGTATTTCAAATTTGTTGAACGTGCAATGTGAATTAAAGCACTTCTTTTTTGTTATTGTTATATGTATTGTTATTGTTATATGTATTATTTTTTTTAAAAATTACATAGTCTGTGTATTAATAAGAAAACATAAGTTTGGTCCTTTTTTTTGAGATTTGGTCAATGGTAATGCATCCGCGATATGATTTTCTTTGCCAGCTATATACTCCACCTCAAAATCGTAATCTTCTAAATCTAATCTTACTCGTGTCGCTTAGACGAAGGTCTTTTCATTGAAAATAGGTATGTTAATGGGCGATGGTCGGTTTTTACTAAGAACTTTCTACCATAGACGTATGGTCTGAAGAAGGTTATGGCCCAATGGATTGTTGCCAATTCTTTTTCTATTGTTGCTTTATTTATTTCACCTTTTTTGAATGACCTGGACGCGTAGGCAATTGGTAACAGTTTGCCATCATGTCCTTGGCTAAGGACTGCTCCACAAGCATACCCACTAGCATCTGTCGTTATGCAAAATTCTTTATAGAAATCTGGGTATTGCAAAAGTGTTGGACTAATTAATGCTTCCTTTAAATAGACAAAGGCTTTTTGACATTGAATAAAATGAGGGGTACTCACTCAGAGGTATATCTTGGGGATTTGGGCGCTCTTCTTTTCCTATGCCTTGATAAGAGTTGAGAAGTGATGATCTCCTTTTAGAAATTGATCCTTTTGTTTTATTTGATTTTTCTGGATATCGTAATCTTAATTGTAGAGGTTTGCAAAACAAAGGAGTCGCTTTAAAACTCACAATCAAATGCAAAAACCACTTGCAGGCAGATATATACACGTTTGTCACCGGCCGCGCGATCGAGCGGGTTGTAATAATTATTCTATTTGAAGAATATATAATAAACTGATGAGTGATGACGATGTCGCACTTTCAAGAACTTTATTTATAGTTTAAATCACAATATATATAGGAAAAGCTGACAAATTTATACAAAAAGGTTGTTAAATTCGCCAAAAGCCGGTGTATATACAATAGAAAATTGATAATAATAAAAAATGATGGCCGCCCCACATCAGCTGATTTGCATGCGGTGAATTGGTGTGGGGTGATTTGCGCGAGGGTTGCCACACGTCCCAAATGATCTCATATTTACTACTTAACCTAAGGGTATGTTTTTATGTTGAGGTGCATAGTATGATGTATGTAATTCATAATGTATAAGTAATTCAATGAAAAGAATTGCATACTAATAGTATAAATGTATAATATATAATAATGGTATAATGAGTTAATAATATAAGGGGTTGTAGTATGGTTGTTGTTGTTGTTTGTGAGTAGTGCAGACTTTACACTGGAAAATACACTTTTTATAAGTGGTTTGAGACGAGCAATGTGAAATTCTTGCCTTAAGGTTTGTTGCATGAGACGCGCTTCCCCATGTAGGAGCATTTCGTGGAGGAATCGTAGAGTACAGAGGCGCGACTCTTCGGGTAGGATAATGGGATGACGCTCATTATAAGTGAGGGTTGCATGGGCTAGTCGGCCATTCACTCGGAGAACTCCGCTCTTGTCTAGGAAGGGGTTAAGTACGAGTAGGGAACTTCGTTTTGAAATTGACTGGGAATCCTCTAGACATGATCTTTAAAGAGCGTAATATCGAGTTTGGGCCATGATTATGAGGCGATGTTTGGATCTTTTGAGATCGGCATGAGTTAGGGAGTTTCCGGTGGGTTCTTTAATACCGTTCACCGCGTCTCTCAGCCGACGTACAAATTTGAGAACGTAGGCCATTACACGTAAAGCACGAGGGTAGGAAGAGAATCTATCTAAGAGATACTCACTCTCTTCCAAGGCATGTAGGGCTTCTACTTTACGTGATTCTGGGGGGTTGACGTTACGAATTGTTGGTTGTGGTCAATCTTCGGGGGATTTCGAAAGCCACTCTGGCCCATTCCACCAGAGGGCGGAATTTGCGAGATCGACTGGCGTGGGGTGGCTTTTCGAGCCAGGCTAACACGATTTCCGAATCAGACCACATAGTCAGCTTTCTTTGAGTGAGACCGAGATGGGGTTGAACTACTGCGGCTAGTTCCAGGCGTGGCAGACTTATAATTTTGAGAGGAGCCACTTTGCCTTTGGACACAAGGAGGTGAGAGAAGACTTGGGTGCCGATAGTAGTTCGCACATAGAGGGTTGCGCAATTACCATGGAGCTCGACTAAGTGGTCAAGGGCGAAGTTAATCCATCGGGGTATGTTGATATTGGAGATGGAGTGCAGATTCTTTGCGAATTGCGTCCATTTTACGGGACGGATTGGTTTGACTCGTTCATTCCAATCAGTCCCGTCCAGCCACAACTCTTGCATCAAGATTTTTGCCTGTATCATGACTGGCGTCAGCCACCCTGCGGGGTCGAAAAGTTTTGCAATAGCGGAGAGAATCCCCCGCTTGGTGGCTGCCGTTGAGGCTGGATCTGAGTCCACAGTATAAGAGAATGTGTCCGAGAGCGCATTCCATTGAATTCCAAGAGTTTTGGCGATACTACTTTTCTCGAATTCTAGGAAGTCGGTGTCAAGTAAGTCCGCCTTGGGAATTTGCCTGAGAATGTCCGGATGGTTTGCCGTGATATTTTTTAATGGAAAGCCGGCTGAGTTGAGTGCATCAATGGTCTCATTTAGGGATTGCTCGGCTGATGGGAGATCATGGCTGCCGGATAGAATATCGTCTACATACGTCTCGGACTTTAATATTGAGGCTGCACTTGGATGAGAGACGGCTATGTCTTTCGACAGCTCGTGCAGAGTGCGAATAACCAGGAAGGGGGCGCAGTTAACTCCAAAGGTGACCGTTTTTAACTTGAAGACCTTTATTGGACTGGTTTCGGGGGCTCGGAATATTATCCGGTGGTAGTCTTGGTCATCGGGGTGTAGGAGGATCTGGCGGTACATTTTTTCCACATCGCCATTAAACACATATTTATATGTTCTCCATTTCAACAACATAAGTCGGAGATTGGTTGGATGGTTGGGCCGGTGCACAGGGTATCATTGAGGGAGTGACCGGACCCTGACTTCTTGGAAGCATTAAATACAACTCCGACTTTTGTTGTCTTTTTGTCTGGTCTGACGACCGCATGGTGAGGGAGATAGAAAGAGCAGTATTTCCCTTGAGATTCTATCTCATTCCGGCTGCATTCTTCCATGTGGCCTAAGAACAGGTATTCTTCGAGTACCTTGTCGTACTGATGCTTGAGATCGCCCTTATTTAAGAGTGTACGTTCCATGCCGTGGAACTGTCGTAGGGCTGCAGTACGGGATTGGCCTAGGTATATATCGTTCGGAAATGTAGGTTTGAAGGGAAGCCGAACCATATATCGACCGTTATCTATTCGAGTGGTTGTGCTTTTGTAGAATTCTTCGCACATTTGGTCTTCGGGAGTTTCCACTGGGGTTCTGGGTACCTCTTCGACTTCCCAGAACTGTTTAAGTTGATCATTCAACTGACTGTTTGTTATTTCCCACGCTTGGGAGGAATGCGCTCCAACCTTTTCGGAAGTTTGGCCACTTATTATCCATCCAAAGATAGTATTTTGTGCTAGCAGGCTGGGAGAGATCTTTTCGATGCCATTAAGCATTATCTGAGGGATAAGATCACTACCCAATACCAGATCGATTTGGGAGGGGTTTTGGGTGTTCTGGTCTGCTAGTTCGAGATGGTCCCATTTTCGCATTTGGCTTTCATTTATCCTGAGGGTTGGAAGTTGCCTAGTTAGACGGGGTAGCACTATTGCCTGGGCTTTTATTTTTACTTTCCTGTCATTTGAGACTAGGATCTACGAGCACAGCTTATTAGATGTTTGTACCACTCCGCCTCCCATGCCCGAGATTTCAAACAGGGAGTGGGTATAGGGAAGCAGCAGTTTTGCTTGAGCTTTGGCAGATATGAAGCTTCTTTCGGAGCCTTGATCGACTAAGGCTCGAAGCTTGAATAGGTCCCCTCTATGATTTTCCTATCATTTTCAGCATGGAATGATTGTACTTCACGTCCTGAAGCCTTGGATTGCCGGCTTCTATTGTGGCTACCTGAGATCTAGTTCTGTGAATTACAGAACTCGTACTGGGAGAAGCTGTGTCGTGAAGCGTGGTGTTATGCCGGCCTTGGCAGTGCATGCACGTTCTCGTGCTTTGGCAGTCTTTCAAGAGATGGGTTTGGGCTAAACAATTTTAGCAGATATTATTGTCTCTTTCGAATTTTCTGCGTTCTGAGATTGGCAACTTTTTATACCGCAAACAGCTTTGTAGGGTATGAGATTGTTGTTTGCATAATTTGCAGGTATAAAATCGTTGCTGCTCTGTGGCGTGGGATTTTGTATGTGTTGGGGGGTTGTTGCTGTGGGTTTGGGGTTGAGACTGCCTGAACTGGGGGGTGTTCTGACTGGGGAGTGGCCTTGAGAAGTTTGTTGAGGGTGGATTATACCGGGGTTTGGCGGGGCGCCATTGATCCACCCTTTCCACTATCTCGTAGCGAGTAGCCAGAAACTGGTTCATTTGGGACCAGTTCGGAAGGTCTCTTCTGGAGCTTAGTGATTGCTCCCAGAGGGCAACTGTATTCTATGGTAACTTTGAAGTTACCAGATAAATTAAAATGGGATCCCAGCTAGAGGTTTCGCCTTGCTGTGTCGCTAGTATTTGGAGGGCGTTTTTAACTGAGGATTGTAATTTTTGGATATCCTCACTATTTTCCGACTGAATCGCTTTTAGATTCATGAGAATTCGGATTTGATTATCGACCAGGACTCTTTTGTTTTCATATCGTGACTTGAGAGCTTCCCATGCTAGGGCAAAATTGTCTTCACTTAGGGGAAATTGTTCCACTATTTGACCTGCCTTACCTTTAGTCTTTTGACGGAGGTGATACAGTTTTGGGCGCTGGAGAGTTTGGAGTGGTTGATATACACCGCTGTGAACATGTCACGGAAGGACGGCCATTGATCATACCCTCCATAGAAAATTTCTGTATCACATGGGGGGACTTTCAGGTTCATATGGGAGGACTCTGAGGGGGGTTGGGTTGGCACTTGAGGCGCGGGTTTACTCAATTCCTTGAGTTGGAGTTGATCGCCAATTTGAGCCTTTGTCTCCTCATACGCTCTTAGGCAGGCTCGGTATTTACCGAAAGCGGCAGATTTAAAATCATCGGGAAGGTCCTGGTCGTCAGATTCTACTACCACGTCAAAGGCACTCTATACTCTAGACCAAAATACATCGATATTTTTATCTTTTAATTTTAGGGCTGACTCGGTATTGTCTTGAAGCGTTTATGCCCACTGTCTTTTGAACGAACATATATATGTAAAATTTACAGCAAGAGATTTTCCTGTTATTTCTTACACTGTTTATGTGTGAAATTTCGCCGTAACTTATTTGGGTTCACCGAGATATATATATACGCAGCATAGGAGACAGTAACAAAAACAAAAAAGAAATCGTAAATCCATATCTGACCTAAGGTTAAGATTCTGAAGTCTCAAAAGTTTCCATTGTGTAACAATTTTAACACATTATTTTTCCACTTACCGACCAAATTTTGGGAGCAGTGTTATGTAATTTTAGCCAAGTGAAGAAGAAAAAGTACCAAAATCGTTACCACTTGCCAAAAATGGACCAAATTTGAAAAAAATGGACCAATGGACCAAATGGATTTTTTGGGACCAATTTTGGTCCAATTGGACCAAAAGGGCAACCGTGTCAGTAATAAAACTGGAATTAAAGAAAGTCACAAAGAGAACCCCAAAATTTACGAAGCGCTAAATAAATTTGAAGTAAAAAGATATGTCGAGCTCGTTTGCAATCTTCGAAATTATATTTCAAAAAGGAAAGAAAATTTGTAGCAATTTTGATACAAGCAACCTAATTGCTGAGGATAAGATTGACTTAGGACAATTCTTTACCAGGCTCGAAAGAGAAGCCGACAATTTAGGACTTGTACAAGTACAGTTGTCCTTAGGGGACAAACTGTTTATAGAAATGGGTAACAAAGTTCTCAAACAGTTAACAATCGCTCTAACCTCAGAGGTTATACATGTGACAAATCCCGAGAAAATTAAAGAAATTCTGCACAAATATCGACGATTCTATTAGTGGTGGCCACCCAGGAAAAAATCGCATGACAGATAAAATCAAGCAGAAATATAGCTGGCTGAATATGAAAAATGACATACGAAAATATGTAAAAAACTGCATCCACTGCAGGAAAAATAAAATTAATAAACATATCAATACAACAACGGAGACACCTCCGAAAGCATTTGATATTGTACAAATTGACACAGTCGGCCCATTGCCAAAATCGATAAATGGAAACGAATATGCAGTTACCATTATATGCGACTTAACCAAATATTTGGTAGCAATTCCAGTTCCAAGCAAACATGCAACAACTGTTGCTAAAGCCATATTCGAGCATTTCATCCTGATTTATGGCCAAATGAAAACAATTTTAACAGACAAGGGCACAGAATACAAAAATAGCCTGTTCAAGGAACTGTGTAAATTGTTAAAAATTGAGCATAAAACTTCTACACCATACCATCTTTGGGTACTGTAGAACGCAGTCACCGGACATTCAACGAATATATGCGTGCATACATATCCAGTGACGAAGACGATTGGGATGAATACCTCAGGTGTTTCGCTTATTGTTACAATACAACGCCATTGGCAACACATAATTATTGGCCTTTCGAACTAATATTCGCAAAACAACCACCAAATTATGAATTTTCGAAAGAAGATAAAATTAGTCCGGTATACAACCATGAGGCATATGACAAAGAAGTAAAATAGAAACTTTAAATAACACAACAAAGAGCAAGAAAATTAATGCAAGAAACAAAAGAAAAGCAAAAATCAAATTACGACAAGAATAGCTATAGTAAGGAAATTAAAATAGGAGACTTGGTATTAATTAGAGAAGATATACAGGACACTATAAAGTTAAAACCATTGATAACTAGTAAGGAAGTCTAAGTTCGGGTGTAACCGAACATTAAATACCTAGTAGTGATCTGTTGCGTTATCCCAATTAACTCTGGTCTATTTTAATACCTGAAAAGGTGTTATAAAACAACTGATTGTTTTCGATTAAAAACACTTCTGTTGTGAGTGGTAAATTAAATTATTACTAAATAACAAAATATAAATACCTTTCCTCATGTTCATGAAAGGTATGAAAATAAAAAAAATTAATAAAAATAAAAAAAGGCAGTAGGGTGTTAACTACTTGCCCGTAAATCTTGCTTGTTTGTTATTCGATTTGCGTAATTTTTGGCAGGAGTATACTACATACTATTGGGAAGTATCTCACAAAATTTCATTGAAATACATTCTTGAAATTCCAAGCAATCGCTTTTGAAAATAGCAGAGCTTTTATGCTAAAAAGTGGGCGGCGTCACGCCTACTTCCCCAAAATCCTCAAAGTTTTTATACACCTTAGTTTTGCTTAAAAAGCTTATTATGTGTGTAAAATCTTATTTATATAACTCATACAATTATGGAAATATCGCGATTTTAATTTTACGAAGAAATTTTTTAGAACTGTGTTCAAAAAGTGGGCGTGTCCGTTCACCGATTTTGTTTATTTTTCCAGCAAAGAGTTAGCTTTATATGTTGAACACTTTCTCTAAATATCGTTTCAATAAGTCAATTTTTACCGGAGTTATGGCATGGAAAGTTTTGTGGAATAATCCCCCATAAAGGGGCGGGGCCACGCCCATTTTCCAAAAATTTTGTGCTTTCGACTTTCTTTGCCCACGAATACTTGGTGAAATAGAAATGATATACAGCTAGTTTAAGCAAAGTTATAGCATATTCAATATATCTATGATCCTTTTCAAAATCTTTCGTATAAAATTGGGCGTGGACCTAACCCGATTTCGCTAATTTTTTTTCGAAATATTGCCTGTATTAATATAAATATGTGTGCTGAATTTCACTTTGCTATCTTGAGCGGTTTTTGATTTATGATTAATAATATTTCCAAATTTGACTTAATCAAAAGTGGGCGGTACCACGCCCCATTTTAAAAATTTCTTCAAAAATGTATTTTTTGCCTTAACGCTAAAGTGCACACCAAATATTATCCTTATAGGTGTATTATGTACTGAATAATCACTCTTTTTTGTATTTTCAAAAATATTATATATATAGAAAGTGGGCGTGGCTTTTAACCGATTTTGCCTATTTTCAATAGCGCTCCGAGATAAGTGAAAAGGAACCTGCATACCAAATTTCATTGAGATATCTCAAGATTTACTCAAGTTATCGTGTTCACAGACGGACGGACGGACGGACGGACATGGCTCAATCATTTTCTCTTTTCCTCCTGAACATTTTGATATATATAAGTCAATATCTATCTCGATTCGTTTATGCCGTTACATACTAATGTTAGGCGAAATTTTGTTTATTTTTACAGCAAAGAGTTAGCTTTATATGTTGAACACTTTCTCCCAATATCGTTTCAATTAGTCAATTTTTACCGGAGTTATGGCATGGAAAGTTTTGTGGAATAATCCCCCCTAAAGGGGCGGGGCCACGCCCATTTTCCAAAAATTTTGTGCTTTCGACTTTCTTTGCCCACGAACACTTCAGAGGTGAAATATAAATTATATACAGCTAGTTATCGTGTTCACAGACGGACGGACGGACGGACGGACATGGCTCAATCATTTTCTCTTTTCCTCCTGAACATTTTGATATATATAAGTCAATATCTATCTCGATTCGTTTATGCCGTTACATACTAATGTTAGGCGAAATTTTGTTTATTTTTACAGCAAAGAGTTAGCTTTATATGTTGAACACTTTCTCCCAATATCGTTTCAATTAGTCAATTTTTACCGGAGTTATGGCATGGAAAGTTTTGTGGAATAATCCCCCCTAAAGGGGCGGGGCCACGCCCATTTTCCAAAAATTTTGTGCTTTCGACTTTCTTTGCCCACGAACACTTCAGAGGTGAAATATAAATTATATACAGCTAGTTTAAGCAAAGTTATAGCATATTCAATATATCTATGATCCTTTTCAAAATCTTTCGTATAAAATTGGGCGTGGACCTAACCCGATTTCGCTAATTTTTTTTCGAAATATTGCCTGTATTAATATAAATATCTGTGCTGAATTTCACTTTGCTATCTTGAGCGGTTTTTGATTTATGATTAATAATATTTCCAAATTTGACTTAATCAAAAGTGGGCGGTACCACGCCCCATTTTAAAAATTTCTTCAAAAATGTATTTGTTGCCTTAACGCTAAAGTGCACACCAAATATTATCCTTATAGGTGTATTATGTACTGAATAATCACTCTTTTTGTATTTTCGAAAATATTATATATATAGAAAGAGGGCGTGGCTTTTAACCGATTTTCAATAGCGCTCGGAGATAAGTCAAAAGGAACCTACCTACCAAATTTCATTAAGATATCTCAAGATTTACTCAAGTTATCGTGTCGGACGGACGGACGGACGGACATGGCTCAATCAATTTCTCTTTTCTTCCTGAACATTTTGATATATATAAGTCAATATCTATCTCGATTCGTTTATGCCGTTACATACTACCGTTAGGCGAATGAAGTTAATATACCTTGTGTGCGAAGCACTACTAGGTATAACTAGTAAGGAAGTCTAAGTTCGGGTATTACCGAACATTAAATACCTAGTAGTGATCTGTTGCGTTATCCCAATTAACTCAGGTCTATTTTAATACCTGAAAAGGTGTTATAAAGCAACTGATTGTTTTCGATTAAAAACACTTCTGTTGTGAGTGGTAAATTAAATTATTACTAAATAACAAAATATAAATACCTTTCCTCATGTTCATGAAAGGTATGAAAATAAAAAAAATTAATAAAAATAAAAAAAGGCAGTAGGGTGTTAACTACTTGCACGTAAAGCTTGCTAGTTTGTTATTCGATTTGCGTAATTTTTGGCAGGAGTATCTTACTAATATATAAAAACGTAAGTTTGTGAGTGACTGCGGATGTTTGTGGTTCTTTATCGTCTGAACAAATGGCCCGATCATCACGAAATTTTGCAGACAGGTTCTTAGGAGTGTGGAATGGGTAACAGGCATCATGAAATTTCGATAAATTTATCGATAATAGAGTTATCGGCCAAAATGTTGTTTTCCGTAAAATTTGGATTATTCGCACAAAATTGGTATCAATCGAAAGGGGAAGACCACAGTTTTCATTTGGACTTTGGTTCCATTCGATATATTTATCGATAACAGAGTTATCGGTCAAAATGTGGTTTCGGGTAGACTTTGGAATATTCGCACAAAATTGGTATCAATCGGAAGGGGAAGATCACAGGTTTCATTTGGACTTCGGTTCAATTCGATATATTTATCGATAACAGAGTTATCGGTCAAAATGTGGTTTCGGGTAAACTTTGGAATATTCGCACAAAATTGGTATCAATCGAAAGGGGAAGACCACAGGTTTCATTAGGACTTTGGTTCAATTCGATATATTTATCGATAACAGTGTTATCGGTCAAAATGTGGTTTCGGGTAAACTTTGGAATATTCGCACAAAATTGGTATCAATCGAAAGGGGAAGATCACAGGTTTCATTTGAACTTTGGTTCAATTCGATATATTTATCGATAACAGAGTTATCGGTCAAAATATGGTTTCGGGTAAACTTTGGAATATTCGCACAAAATTGGTATCAATCGAAAGGGGAAGACCACAGTTTTCATTTGGACTTTGGTTCAATTCGATATATTTATCGATAACAGAGTTATCGGTCAAAATGTGGTTTCGGGTTAACTTTGGAATATTCGCCCAAAATTGGTATCAATCGAAAGGGGAAGACCACAGCTTTTATTTGGACTTTGGTTCATTTCGATATATTTATTAATAATAGAGCTAATATAAATACAGCACCAAACTTTACGAAATTTTGTACACATATTCTATGGAGCTTAGCATAGGACCCCATTTAATGCCATTTCAATACCTCACACGGTTTTGGAGATGTGCGCACTAATGTTACCCAACTAACCTAGAACTGTATATGTATTTTCAAATTTGGTAAAAATGTGGTTGCCCAACACCTCTAAACATGCATACAATATGGTAAAGGCCACGGGATTCGTTTGGACATTGCAACATTTCGATAAATTAATCGATAACTGAGTTATCGGTAAAAATGTGGTTGCCAAAAAACCTCTTAGTTTGTATACAATCTTACTAATATATAAAAACGTAAGTTTGTGAGTGACTGCGGATGTTTGTGGTTCTTTATCGTCTGAACAAATGGCCCGATCATCACGAAGTTTTGCAGACAGGTTCTTAGGAGTGTGGAATGGGTAACAGGCATCATGAAATTTCGATAAATTTATCGATAATAGAGTTATCGGCCAAAATGTTGTTTTCCGTAAAATTTGGATTATTCGCACAAAATTGGTATCAATCGAAAGGGGAAGGCCACAGTTTTCATTTGGACTTTGGTTCAATTCGATATATTTATCGATAACAGAGTTATCGGTCAAAATGTGGTTTCGGGTAAACTTTAGAATATTCGCACAAAATTGGTATCAATCGAAAGGGGAAGATCACAGGTTTCATTTGGACTTTGGTTCAATTCGATATATTTATCGATAACAGAGTTATCGGTCAAAATGTGGTTTCGGGTAAACTTTGGAATATTCGCACAAAATTGGTATCAATCGAAAGGGGAAGACCACAGGTTTCATTTGGACTTTGGTTCAATTCGATATATTTATCGATAACAGTGTTATCGGTCAAAATGTGGTTTCGGGTAAACTTTGGAATATTCGCACAAAATTGGTATCAATCGAAAGGGGAAGATCGCAGGTTTCATTTGAACTTTGGTTCAATTCGATATATTTATCGATAACAGAGTTATCGGTCAAAATATGGTTTCGGGTAAACTTTGGAATATTCGCACAAAATTGGTATCAATCGAAAGGGGAAGACCACAGTTTTCATTTGGACTTTGGTCCAATTCGATATATTTATCGATAACAGAGTTATCGGTCAAAATGTGGTTTCGGGTAAACTTTGGAATATTCTCACAAAATTGGTATCAATCGAAAGGGGAAGACCACAGGTTTCATTTGGACTTTGGTTCAATTCGATATATTTATCGATAACAGTGTTATCGGTCAAAATGTGGTTTCGGGTAAACTTTGGAATATTCGCACAAAATTGGTATCAATCGAAAGGGGAAGATCACAGTTTTCATTTGGACTTTGGTTCATTTCGATATATTTATCGATAACAGAGTTATCGGTCAAAATATGGTTTCGGGTAAACTTTGGAATATTCGCACAAAATTGGTATCAATCGAAAGGGGAAGACCACAGTTTTCATTTGGACTTTGGTTCAATTCGATATATTTATCGATAACAGAGTTATCGGTCAAAATGTGGTTTCGGGTTAACTTTGGAATATTCGCCCAAAATTGGTATCAATCGAAAGGGGAAGACCACAGCTTTTATTTGGACTTTGGTTCATTTCGATATATTTATTAATAATAGAGCTAATATAAATACAGCACCAATCTTTACGAAATTTTGTACACATATTCTATGGAGCTTAGCATAGGACCCCATTTAATGCCATTTCAATACCTCACACGGTTTTGGAGATGTGCGCACTAATGTTACCCAACTAACCTAGAACTGTATATGTATTTTCAAATTTGGTAAAAATGTGGTTGCCCAACACCTCTAAACATGCATACAATATGGTAAAGGCCACGGGGTTCGTTTGGACATTGCAACATTTCGATAAATTAATCGATAACTGAGTTATCGGTAAAAATGTGGTTGCCAAAAAACCTCTTAGTTTGTATACAATATGGGTATAAAATGAAAGGGGGAGGCCACGGGGTTCGCTTTGACATTGCAACATTTCCATAAATTAATTCCTGTTATTTCCTGGATGTACATACATATGTATGTTATAGACTCCGGAACTACAGCGCTGATTTTGTTCATATTTACAGGATAGCTTAGTAGGAACCCGGAGAGTGTTTATGTAAAGTTTCCGGGAAGTGGACCAGGGACCGAAATATTCCAAACTTTTTTATTTATCGTGCGATTTTTTCCCTAAATTTGGGCAGAACAACGTCTGCCGGGTCCTTCTAGTACTACATACTATTGGGAAGTATCTCACAGAATTTCATTGAAATACATTCTTGAAATTCCAAGCAATCGCTTTTGAAAATAGCAGAGCTTTTATGCTAAAAAGTGGGCGGCGCCAAGCCTACTTCACCAAAATCCTCAAAGTTTTTATACAGTTTAGTTTTGCTTAAAAAGCTTATTATGTGTGTAAAATCTTATTTATATAACTTATACAATTATGGAAATATCGCGATTTTAATTTTACGAAGAAATTTTTTAGAACTGTGTTCAAAAAGTGGGCGTGTCCGTTCACCGATTTTGTTTATTTTTACAGCAAAGAGTTAGCTTTATATGTTGAACACTTTCTCCCAATATCGTTTCAATAAGTCAATTTTTACCGGAGTTATGGCATGGAAAGTTTTGTGGAATAATCCCCCATAAAGGGGCGTGGCCACGCCCATTTTCCAAAAATTTTGTGCTTTCGACTTTCTTTGCCCACGAACACTTCAGAGGTGAAATAGAAATTATATACAGCTAGTTTAAGCAAAGTTATAGCATATTCAATATATCTATGATCCTTATCAAAATCTTTCGTATAAAATTGGGCGTGGACCTAACCCGATTTCGCTAATTTTTTTCGAAATATTGCCTGTATTAATATATGATTAATAATATTTCCAAACTTGACTATATCAAAAGTAGGCGGTACCACGCCCCTTTTTAAAAATGTCTTCAAAAATATATTTGTTGCCTTAACGCTAAAGTGCACACCAAATATTATCCTTATAGGTGTATTATGTACTGAATAATCACTCTTTTTGTATTTTCGAAAATATTATATATATAGAAAGAGGGCGTGGCTTTTAACCGATTTTGCCTATTTTCAATAGCGCTCGGAGATAAGTGAAAAGGAACCTACATACCAAATTTCATTAAGATATCTCAAGATTTACTCAAGTTATCGTGTTTACAGACGGACGGACGGACGGACGGACGGACATGGCTCAATCAATTTCTCTTTTCTTCCTGAACATTTTGATATATATAAGTCAATATCAATCTCGATTCGTTTATGCCGTTACATACTACCGTTAGGCGAATGAAGTTAATATACCTTGTGTGCGAAGCACTACTAGGTATAAAAATGATGGCCGCCCCCACATCAGCTGATTTGCATGCGGCGAATTGGTGTAGGGTGATTTGCGCGAGGGTTGCCACACGTCCCAAATGATCTCATATTTACTACTTAACCTAAGGGTATGTTTTTATGTTGAGGTGAATAGTATGATGTATGTAATTCATAATATATAAGTAATTCAATGAAAAGAATTGCAATCATACTAATAGTTTAAATGTATCTTATAAATAAAAATGAATGTGTGTCTGTGTGTCCTTTATAGGCGTCCAAAGTACTCAACCGATTTTTATGAAATTTTCACCGTATATTCTTGGGATCATGGGTTAAAGCATAGGCTATATTAATTTTTGGAAAAGTGGCCGGTGCCACACCCCCCTCTGAACATATTTGGTCTAAATTAATGCTTTTTGGATATGTGTGTCCGTTGGTCAAGATTTATGTAATTTTGGAAAAGTAGGCGGTGCCACGCCCACATTTTTTGTGTTTTGTTTGTACTTCAATAATGTCCAAAGTTTTTGGTGGATCTCTTTTAAACTTTCCAGAATTGTTGTGTACTATTCGGGCTATATAAATGTTTGGAAAAGCAGGAGTTGCCACGCCCCCAGGCTATATAAAATTTAAATTCTTCATAACTCTGAACATATTGGGTCTAAATTAATGATTTTTGGATATGTGTGTCCTTTAGTCAAGATTTATACGATTTCTGAAAAGTAAGCGGTGCCACGCCCACATTTTTTGTGTTTTGTTTGTACTTCAATAATGTCCAAAGTTTATGGTCGGTCTCTTCTAAACTTTCCAGATTGGTTCAGAAGGTTGTTGTGTACGATTTAGGCTATATTAATTTTTGGAAAAGTGGGCGGTGCACCCCCCCATGCTACATAAAATTTAAATCATCATAACTTTCAATATGTTTGGTCTAAACTAATGATTTTTGGATATGTGTGTCCCTTGGCCAAGAATTATATAACTTGGGAAAAGTGGGCGGTGCCGCGCCCACATTTTTTGTATTCAGTACTTTGTTTGTACTTCAATAATGTCCAAAGTTTATGGTTGATCTGTTTTAAACTTTTCCAATACGTTAAAATCTTCGTTGGGTACGACATACATAGGCTACATTTGTAAATTTTTTGGAAATTTTAAATCATCATATCTTTGAATATGTTTGGTCTAAACTAATGATTTTTGGATATGTGTGTCCCTTGGTCAAGAATTATATATTTTTTGTATTCAGTATTTAGATTGGGACGTGTGGCTACCTAAGTCGCGTAAACAGACATTCTTCTGTTCATTCGAAGGTAACATTCTTTCTGCAAAGTCTAGTTAACTTTCTTGTAATAATTACAGAAGGCTACGAACTTCATCCGTTGTTTTTGGTGTTGGGTAATTTTGAACTGTTTCAAATTTGCTGGGGTCGGGTAATATTCCCTTGTTTGTGCATTTATGTCCTAAATAAGTTACTTCTTGGCTGAAAAATAGGCATTTATCTGGATGTAATTTTAAGTGGTATTTTCTGCAAGTAGAGAACACGTCTCTTAAATTTTTTATGGTTTTCTGAACAACCTAATACAACTAAATCATCCATGTAGAGAAATGCTGGAGATGGTATAAGGCCAGCGAATGTTAATGTCATCATTTGTTGGAATGAGTTTGGGGCTACTTTTAATCCATATGGTAATCTTTTGAATCTATATGTGCCATTTTCGGCAGTGAATGAAGTAATGTCCCTAGAGTCTGGGTGTAATTATATTTGATGAAAACCTGACATAAGGTCTAGGCATGAAAAATTGTTTGCTCTTCCAAGTTGATCTAGAATGTCATCAATTCTTGGGAGTGGGAATTTATCTGCTGCTAATTTTTTATTTACTTTTCTGTAATCAACAACCAATCTCCATCTTTTTTCTGTTTTGCCTGGGAGTGATTTTTTAGGAACTAATAAAATTGGACTATTATATTCTGAGATTGATAATTCTATTATATCATCTTTGATTAGCTTATTTACTTGTTTTTTTTATTTCACCTTTTTACGTTTCTATAATTTTTAATGTAAACTGGGTTGTCATCCTTCATACATATATAATTTTTGTTTATAAAAATTATTAAAAGCAATTGGTTATGTTTCTAGTGCAAATATATCGATGAATTCTGTGCAAAGTGATGTTAATTGAGCTTTACCAAAAGTTGGAAAATTTTCGGTTAATCTTTTTAATTTTTCAGTATCTGTGCAATTTTTATTGTGTGCGGTTGCTTTAATTAGTGTATAATCGTCTAAATTTTCAGTATTAATTTTATAATTTTGAATAGTTGTGTTGTGCTAATAATTCTAACGAATGTTTGCTCGTTATTTGTAATGGTATTTGCAATATAAATGCCCTCTGATAGTTGTTGGTGCGGTATGAAAATGTTTTTGTTATTTGTATTTATTTTGATTTGTCTAATAACTTCCGATCTAGCTGGAATTGTGATTGTATTGACGGACAGACAGTTTGTTAGATTCATTGTTATTGTTTGAGGGAAATTATATGGTCTAAGGATTAGTTTGTCCTCTCACGTAGAATTGGAAAGTTGTCTTCTACAACATGAAATTTATGATAAATTAGAAGGTTATCGCCTTTTAGATCTGCTTTTATTGTGCCTAAAGTGCTAGTTATTCCCTGACCAATGCCTTTCAAATCTGTGATTTGTTCAGTATTTTTTTTTCTTTATAATCTATTTGCTGTTTTTTAATTATGGAGATATCGGCTCCAGTATCAATTAAAAAATTTGAGTATGAATTGTTTAATGATGTCCTTGTAGATATGTAGCTGTTTAAGTTTAGATTAAGTATGCATATGTTTCTTTTTGTTAATTTTGAAGTGGAGTTTCCTGGTTTTCCGTTTCGGTACAACTGCGCACGTTACGGATTTGTGTGTATGGTCTGTTTGTATTTCGGGATTGTGGTCCTCTTTGACTGTTATTATTGTATGATCAGAATTATTCTTATAAATTGGTTGTGGTCTGATCTTCTATTTTGGTAATTTCCATAGTTGTTACTACGGTAACCTCCACGGAAATTACTCTTGTACTGGCTTTGATGATCGTGTACTGGTTAAGATCGTGTTTGAGCTGCCAGTGGTTTCGGTACAACTGTTAGTAAATTTCGAGATTGCGTCGTTCATGGTTGTGAACGTTCCTGCTTGCATGATCACTTTGACCTTGTCATTAGAGCAGTTTTTACACATGGCTTTAACTGCTGCCTGTGTTGAGTATCTCGTGTGTGGGTTTAGTCCATCAGAGATATATGCTCCTTCTAATGATCTTGTAATTTTTTCAATTTCGTATTGGTTAGCAGTTTTGTTACGCTATTGGATGTTCAATAGTTTAGCGGTCAAAACCTCTACTGATTCACCCTTTATTGCGGTCTTTAATTTGCTTGTTATTTGTTAGATTGTGGTCTCATTACTAATAAAATTCCTTGCTGTACCATTCAGCTTTGTTTTTATCATGGTAATGGCCAACGCCTCGTGTGTATCCTTGATTTGCTCAAGTATATCGGGTGCATCTAGGAAACTATGTAGATTTTCTGGTTT
Organism: Sphenella marginata; assembly: GCA_951509765.1. Lineage (NCBI taxonomy): Eukaryota > Metazoa > Arthropoda > Insecta > Diptera > Tephritidae > Sphenella > Sphenella marginata. Next base: position 45,093,551 of record OX608079.1, on the reverse strand, counting down.
ACCATCAAACTCTGGTAATACTGATGAAGCAGTTTTAATAAATTCTACTACGGTTTGTGGCATTGTGACGTTTATTATTGGGATGTCTATTGGTTTGGAATCTTCTACTACTGGGGTCTGACTCTGCGAGCGTGATGGAGTCGGGCTCTGGGCACGCTCCGACAATAATAAATTGAGATCTGCTTGGATTTTTTCCTCTACTGTTATTGGTACATTAAATTCTATGTTGTATCTAGCTAGGGAGGATACAAGTTTATCTCGTACGGTGGAGAAAAATTGATAAGCTTCCTCTTGGTGTTCTTTGGTAAGTATGTTGTTTACCGATTTGATCACCTGTCCTATGCTATTTAGAGATTCTAGAATTATGTTCAAGTGCTTTATTATGGCTTCTGTTTTTATTGGAATGCTTTTATTTTTACATTTGTACGACTTAACAGCTTTTGCTTTTTCTTTATATAGTATATCGTGGATTTCTTTCCATTGATTCATTTCTTAGCAAAAGATGTTAAGTCACACACATTGTTGAACATTGTTTAACTGTCTCAATTTATTTTTAACACAATTTTTTATTAAAATTGTAATTGCGACAATTAAAAATGTACTTACGCATATGAAAATTATTAACCATTTATCCGAGATTTCTACTTTATTTTCTAGAATTGGTTGTGCTTCTAATTTGGCTATTTTGTTCTCATTATTTTTATCTTCAGAGGTTTCCTTCCCTACCTCATATCCTGTTATAGCTACTAAAATGCCGTTAAGTGCAACTTTCCACCATGCCATTTTCTATTAATAAAATTTTATTATTATTTTTTTATTTTATTTTTATATGTCGATCTGCGATCTGCTAAATTAAACATTCTTATTGTTTCTTCTACCAATGTAGTAGGGTATAAAACATCTTTCATTGTGGGTTTTCTACCCATTCCTATTTGAAGCCAAAACTGTTTAAACCAGTTTAGATAATTTCTATTACTTCCTTTGTCACGAGATTTTGACCTACGTATCTCGTTGGCGTTTTCGCGCTCTAAATTATCAACGGTATAATTTATTTTGTCGTAGTCAAGATTGTCGGGCAAAGCACTATCCATAATAAAACGTTATTTAAAGTAAATGGTTTTAACATGGACAATTCGAATTTACTCAAAAATCTTATTTATGTTGTAACATTTCTATATTTTTCAAAATAGTTTTATTTAACTTAATTTTATTTTTTATTTCTTAATTGCTTAATTTTCTGTGTTAGTTTTAATCTATCTTTATTGTCTGTGGTTAAATTTAGTAGCCTGTAGGTTTCGGCTATTTCTTTATTTTTTTCTAACTTGTTTACCTGCTCTTTTTGGATTATTGTATGAGCAGGGATTTTTGGAATTTCTTCCTTATTAATTTTATTCCTCCGCCGATATTCGTCTAATGTCATCGGTTTTGGAAAATTTTGTCAAATTCTTTACGAAAATTTTTATTAAATTCCTCCTGCATTATTATTTTTTCAAATAGAAAATTTACAATCTTTTTCAGTCCCTAAGCATATTTAAATGCTAATGGTCCGGCGGCCCATATCATTACGTACTTAAAATTAATGTGTGCTTGTCTTGCCGCTACTTCCGTCTCTGGATGGTCTTTTCCTTTTTATGCACGGGTTAAAGTTTGTAGGTATGTCATTGAGTCCTTCATTATGGTATTCCACCTTTTTTATGCACGGGTTGCAGTTTGCTGGTATGTCATTGAGTCCTCAATTATCGTATTCCACTCTTGCTATGCATACTGTAGGTTGAAATTTGCTGGTATGTAATGGTTTCCCCAGTTTACGTTTTAATTTAATTTAATTTATTTAATATTGTTTGTACAAGTAAGACCAAGTCTTTTAGGTAGTACATCAATCTGATAAAAACTTTACAAAGAAAAACTTACAAAAATATATGTAGGTGCAAAACAGGAACAGAAATGTTGAAATTTTTAGATAAAACAAAATGATTTATACATCCATACATATGGTTTTTTGATATTAAATATTGTTTATTCAGTGTTGATAATTAATTATAATTTATGTTATATATAATGTTTGAAAGAATTTACGATGTGAATGTTGGTAAAATAAAAGAAACGAAATTTAAAATAAATATCGACAAGTAGTTGTCAGCAAAACTCAAAACGACGGCGAAGTCAAAACGGCAATTGTGTCTACGTCCACGGCTATACTCCGACTGCCTGCTGAGTTCGGTATCCTCTCACTACAATCGCTAAGCAATGGGTTTGAGTTATGTACTTCCAGTATAAGTGCTCATTCCCACACTCGGCGATGAGCTAACACTTCCGCTTTCCCCGTTGTCACCAAAGTCGGATAGTTCGTCCTCTTGCGCCCACGCTTTCATTTTATCTGCACTTGTAGTAGTTGAGGCGGGTCCATCCCCATCTGGGTACACCTGCTGTTACATGTACTAACTTAATCCCATGGTTCAGGCAATATTCTCTAAATACGTTTGAAATAAAGGCGCCGCATCGGTCAGCGATTACTCGGTTTGGATATTCAAACGTATCCGCCACTATTTCGAATTTTTTGGTGACCTCCTCAGTGTTAAGCGTTTTGGTGGGAAAAAGCCAACAGAACTTAGTAAAGCTATACATTTTCGTTGTTGTAGATAAGGGCCCTAAATGGTCAATATGAAAGGTCTCTAGGGGTCTGTCACCCTTTGGTATAGGATTGAGAAGGGACTCCTTCTTACCTTGCTTCCTGTCTGCTAGGATGCATCTTATACAAGAAGCGATGCACGAGTCGATCCTTTTGGCTACGTCCAGTATAAAATACTAGCGTTCGATTTTTCCTTTAGTTTTTTGGCGATGAAAAGGACCATCTTCATGTGCGTTCCTAACAATGGCGTTTTTCATTTGCTCTGGAACGACATATAGAATAGAACCACTTATATTTTTACATAAAATACCGTGTTGGACTATATAATCTTTATAAGGCCCATGTGTTAATGCTTCAACTATAGCGACTATTTTTTCATCTTTCATTTGTGCTTGTCGTAAGCGCATTGATATGCCATCTGTTTGCGCGCAAAGAGCCACAGGATTCCGGCTGAGAGCGTCCGCATGCCTCATCCTAGTGCCTGATCGATGTTCAACCTCGTATTGATAATCTTCCAATAAAAGCGCCCACCGCGCAATGCGAGTAACTAAATCCTTTTTTCTTAAGGTAAGAGCAAAGGCTTTACAATCAGTTACTAACTTAAAAAACTGCCCGAGGAGATAAGTGCGAAATTTTTTTACTGCTTGTACTACAGCTAAGACTTCCAATTCATAGCTTGAGTACCCTGCTCCAGCGTCACTAGTCACAACCGATCGTCCTCGCTGCTTTTCTGCATCAGCACTGCACCATATCCGTGCTGACTCGCATCTGTGTGGAGTTCGGTGTGCCGACCGTACTCAAAGATTTTCAAAATCGGAGGATTAACTAATTTTAGTTTAAGTTCATTAAACGCATTTAATTCGTCTTCCCCAAAGTTAAATTTTACCCCGTTCGGTAAAAGTAGGCTTAGATTCCTCGCTACTACCGCATAATCTGGGATAAACTTGCGGAAGTACCCCGTAAGTCCAAGAAAACTCTGCACCTGCTTCGTACTTCGTGGCTGTGGAAAATTCATAACGGCCTTGATTTTTTGTGGCGAAGGCGAAATCTTACCGGCTTTAACTAGATACCCTAAATACTCAACGTCAGGTCTTAAAAATTGACACTTCGACCATTTAATCCGCATACCATTTGCTTCAGCACATTTTAAAACCATCTTCAACCTTTCCAATCCTTCTTCTACGGTTTTAGCGGGTATAATAAGATCGTCAATGTAAACGATGACAATATTCTCATTTATTAACTTTCTAAAAACGTAGTTTATGTAGCGCTGAAATACGCTGGGTGAGTTACACAATCCAAAGGGGACGCGTTGGAATTCGTACTGACCCTTTTGTGTAACAAAGGCAGTGTATTTTCTGCTCGCCGGTTCTATTTCCACGTGGAAAAATCCATTATCCAGGTCGATCGTGCTGAATATAAATGCTCCTTGCAGCTTGTCCAATTGGTCCTCTATAATAGGTAGCGGGTAGTGGTCACGCCTGATTCTTTTATTAAGCTCGCGAAAATCTATGCACAAGCGATGTGACCCGTCTTTCTTTTTTACAAGAACCACTGGACTAGCGTATTCCGATGAACTCTCTGTTATGATTTCTTTTTGGAGCCACTCTCCTACTTGCTCATCTATGATCTTTTGTTCATAAGGAGGAAATCGTCGTGGTCTCTGAAAAATAGGTACTTCATCCAATGGGATGATTTTCATTCGAACTGACAATTGCTTAGGCACTGCTGGTGAATATTCTTTAACTAAATTACAAATATCGTTTACCACCGTTTTGTCACCTATATTAGAGAAATCAAGTTCACCGTGTTCTGCTTCAAGCTTAATGTCGGCTAAGAAACATGTACTATCTTCACTGCGAGTACACTTGTCAGATTCACCTAACTTCTTTACCATCGTCAACATGCCACCATCTATTTTTACCACTGCTTGCCGAATTAAATTAGCTCCCAAAAGCATATTATATTTCATGCAGCTATCATTCACGATATGGGTTTCAACATCGGTATAAATCAGTGGTCCCCAAAATAAAATGTGAGAGTGTATTGTTAAACGGGAGAGTAACTTCACTACAGTGGTGCTAAGACCAAACTGTCGCGTCAGTTGCTTCGTTCAGTAGCTTGCGGACAAGAAACAAAAAAGAACGTATGCGAGTACATTTTTTGATTTTATGCGCTTGATTTTCTACCAAAACCTGTTTTTTTTTTACTTTTTCAAATTTGGTAGTTTGGTAGCTTTTTTCTGATTTAAAAATACAATTTTCACATTGAATTCCAATTTTTATTTCATTTTGGTTTGCCTCGCCATGTAAATATGTACATACATATAATAATTAACCAAAAAATATCACTCGAACTGCAAAAAAAAAAAAAATTAAAAAAAAAAATAATCGGAAATTTGGTAATATTTCTAAATTTTCTTAGGTAGTGAGTATGTATGTATGTATAAACAAATTTCAATTTGCATTTATAAAATGCAACCTTTTATGAATATTTATTATTTTTTATGAAATATTTTCATTTATTTCAAATCCATAAAGCCATAAAGCAATCAGCAAAGCGACGATACGTATTACCCGTTTGCTGTTTGCGAAGCGACTGGCATGAAAATTCTGCTCTAACACCACTGTGGCGAAACTGGTTTTTCGCTCTCAACAGCAAATAAAATGAAGAGCGTAAGAATACGTGTGAGTTGAAATGAGGACCACTGGTATAAATCTCGCCGTTTATTTCCATATCGAGCTTACAAACACCTTTAGTGCATACCATGGAACCCAAACCAGATACCGATATTGATTTGCTTTTATTATGGGACTTCGGGTTGAGTAGGTTCACTATCGTTTGCTTGACTATGCAAATATCACTTCCAGTGTCCAGCAACCCGTCGATGACAACCTTATTTACCCTCACCGGCACACACATATTGTTTACCGAAGCGACATTTACAAGTGATGACTTTGTTTTTTTGGACAGTTGCTACGCTTATGTCCAAAGTCATTACATCCGAAGCATTTTGGACCTTTGTCTTTTTGAGGGCACATATGACACTCATGCTCACTAGAACCGCAATTAAAACAATAACGCGATTTTGGCTTTGGCTGCATGACTTTGCTTTTATCTAAACTTCTATCGTGGGTAGCCCGCGTTTTCTCTTTTTGTTGATTCTCACCTTTCTTTAGCTTCTCATATATTATGAGTTTCTCTTTAAAATCGTTTATGGAATTTGCGCCGTACAAAACTACTTTACTGCTACCTGTGTCGTGTATACCCTGTATAACATAACTTATTATAGAAGCAACATCCAGTTCTGCTTGCGAAGCTATATCAATCATTTTGTACAAGTATTCACGACAGCTTTCGTTTTGACTCTTTTTTGTTGTTGCCATTTTGCTATGTACATCTGCTGTGTTAATTCGTGGTTTAAACTCCGTATATAGTGAAGATTTCAACTCAGAGTATGTGCGAGGTTTAGCTTCACATTCAACGTACAGTTTCGCAGTACCGCTAAGAGACCTCTTACAAAATATGTATCGTTGTAAATCAGTCCAACGAAAAGTTTCGGCGAAGCTCTCAAAATCTTGTAGCCATACCTTCACACTCATCGTTTCGTTACCGGTAAACTTTTTTATAATACCTTCGATGTCATTAAAATTTTTTTTGTGGTACTTCCCTCTGCTCCAATCGCGTAGAGTTCGGCATAGTGAAATCGAAATCCACTGTATGGTTGCTGCTTTGCTGGTTTCTCCTTCTGCGGCCGCTCATTTGAGTTTATTTAATACCAACAACACTTATGTTTCTTTCGCGATCCCGGTTGAGTCCCCACGTTATGGTTTTTTGATATTAAATATTGTTTATTCAGTGTTGATAATTAATTATAATTCATGTAATATATAATGTTTGAAAGAATTTACGATGTGAATGTTGGTAAAATAAAAGAAACGAAATTTAAAATAAATATCGAAAAGTAGTTGTCAGCAAAACTCAAAACGACGGCGAAGTCAAAACGGCAATTGTGTCTACGTCCACGGCTATACTCCGACTGCCTGCTGAGTTCGGTATCCTCTCACTACAATCGCTAAGCAATGGGTTTGAGTTATGTACTTCCAGTATATGTGCTCATTCCCACATACATAAATCCTTCACTGAGTACTGTATATACAACTTACAATTGAGAAAATTTTAATACCGGCGATTTAACAGAGAAATTGCGACTTATAAATATTATTAATTATTAATGTTTCTAAAATCAGAGAAGTTAAAATACAATTCGAAGTAAGCTAGGAATTAAGAAAAGATATTGCTGCTAGTTTGAAACATCTTGCTTTTTGGATAGCTTTTGTCTTTGATGGAAGTGAGTTCCAAAGACGGATTGTACTGACAATGAACAGTCTGGAGGATGTCATGTATCTAAAACATGGGACCAATATATTTAAGGTTCGAGAAGACTGGCATAAATTTAGCTTTTCAAATAAGTAAGGGGGATATTGAGAATGGATTAGCTTATGCAAAAAGCAAAGATTTCTTATCTTTAAAAAGTTTTTAACGTCGCTCCTGAGGATTTGGGTAGCATATAAAGAGATGTGATCAAATTTTCTTTTAGAATAAACAAACCGGCAGCATTGTTTAAGGCAACCTGTAGTTTATTGATCAAGGTTACCATGTTGTTGTTGTTGTTTTAACAACAAAATCACTCCCCGAAGGTTTTGGGGAGTGTTGTCGAAATAACAGTCCTTGGCCGGATATGAATCCGGTACGCTCCGGTACTCCCTTGCGGTACTGCCCGACTGTCGTGGGAGCGATTTGGTATGACCAGTGCAACCTTCTAGGTCATGTCATCCCTCCTTCCGAAAGGAAAGAGAAGATGGGTAATGAGAGGTGGGAGGCATCATATCCGTAGATCAACCATCGAGTTGCACATCATTACCTTTGTGCATATTGGTCGCCTCTTACGACCGGTATGCCTACCGCGGGCATATTCTAGGCCCCAACCCGCAGGGGTTATCAAGGTTACCATATACAAGTTCGCCATAAGAAATTTGAGGGATTATTAAAGTTTTGACTAACCTTATCTTAGTATCACATGGCAGTAAATAGGCTGTTCGGTACAAGTTTCGAAGGGTGCTATATATTTTACCGACCACGACATTAATATGATCGACACAAGTTAACTTAGAGTTAAGTCTAAAACCTAAATTGGTGACAACATCGTTTAAAAGTATTTTATCCCCATTAAGTATAATATCAGAAAGCTGCTCAGGTCATATGCTGCGTTCGATATTGCTATCGCCTTTGACTTCCTCGCATTAAGAGATAGTTTGTTTAAATAAGTCCAACGTCCAATAAGCTTTAGGTCTTCATTCAGCCTAGAAAACAGGTCTTCGGTAAGCCCGATTGGGCGGGATAGGTATATTTGCGTATCGTCTGCATAAAGATGTATCGAGGCATTATGACAGCAACCAACAATGTCGTTTATAAAAATTGTAAACAATATTGGACCTAAGATAGATCCCTGTGGGACACCAGCTGTTATGCGCTTTAGGTTTGAGATTTTATCACCACATTGAACTTGCTGAGATCGGCCAACGAGATAGTTTTGTAATAATTTAATAGCATAAGAGCTGAAGTTATAGCATGTTTCGAGTTTGTGAAGAAGTAAACTGAAATCAACCATGTCAAAAGCTCTTGAGAAATCTAAAAGTACAAGCACTGTGCGGTCATAACAGTCATAAGCCGGACGTATATCTTCAAAGATCTTAAGCATGGCAGTTGCACAACTATCTTCTTTAAATGGCCATCTAACCACCTGAGCGATTTGACCGTTGCACAACTATGCCCTCTTCTAAATCCCGACTGGATCCCTGATAGCAAATTATTATTACAAACGAAATTAAATATCGGCCTTGCTAGTAGCTTCTCAAACACCTTAGACTAGGGACACGATATCGAATGCAAAGCATCGATTCTGTACTTATTTGAAGTATCGCTTCAAATATATCGGGTACCCGATAATATCGAAACAAAAAGACTCGATAGTCAAAATATCGATGCTAAATGTACATGACAAACAAGCACTTCAATAACCGAATGATTCGCTGCAAGCAAATTCATACGTTTTTTAAATGATTACCATAGGTTCGTATAAACTTCGATAAAATAAATAATAACATAAACTAGTTTAATATGAGCAAATTTGATTTTTTTAATTTGATAGATTTTACTTCAAGAAACGAAGATCAAAAGCCCCACTCTTCCTCTGTGCAATCTGCCATGAATAGTAATTTATCCAACCTCTTCCCCTTCAACCTGTTACGTGTTTTTGTCATTGTTAAACCTGCTTTTGAAAATAGGCGCTCTTATGGGACAGAAGTTGCTGGTACTTCTAGATATCGTAAAGCAATTTTCGACAAATGAGGATATTTATGCTTAGACATACATAGGGAATAAGCGCAGGGATCAGAAAATGCAATATTTTTGAAGCGTGTTTCTAAAACACCCCACAAATCAAAAACATTTTATAACACCTTATATCTGTGTCTACAACAACCACATGAAAATGACAGACAATTTTCTACTTTAATTGCAAAAATCGCTTGAACGAAATAAAAAATCGGATTTCCCCCTTAGGATCATTGTTACAGCGGTCAAGACGCGTCGTTTGATACCTCTCCCGCTCTTTTTGGACGTGTATTAACAGTTGACGTTGGATGGATAGTATTACCTTTTTTTCAGTATAAAGGCAAAACAATATCACAATAAGTTAGTACTTCAAGTTTGTTGTAACCTTTTTGGACGTATTAAGTGCATATTGCAACAGATCAATGGCAACTCTTACTTTTCTGGCGTCTGCCTTTTCCGGCTAAATTAACTGTTATTATTTGGTTCTGATTTTCCTTCGATTCGCGTCACAAGTTAGAGAGAGACAACCAGCAGAGCGGTATTTTTGCTCTATTAGTTCCATATTTTTTAAAAAATTCGATACGATACCGGGGTCTAGATACTCGATGCCGAAAAGTATCGTTAAAAAAGCATCGAGTACAAAATATCGGTATCGAAGGGCAAAAGTATCGATATGGTATCGTATCGTATCGAAATTCGTGTCCCTACCTTAGACAATGCGGGCAAAAGGCTTATTGGTCTAAACTCTTTGCAATAACAGGGAGACTTGGTTTTAGGGACGGGGATAACATTAGCTATTTTCCATTGACTAGGGAATCCACCAGACATAATTGAGAACCCAAATATATGTGTAAGCGGAGATATAATAAAAGGGAGAATAAGTTTAAGAAAACTTAAACTACTGCCATCGATACCTACAGCGCTAGACTTAATGTCAAATATAGCGCTCAGCACACCATCCTCTGTTACCACTGAGAAATCAAAACTACTAATATGCGGCCTATTATCTTTACTAGTTGCAGCTATCATTTCATCATGTCCGCAATTTATGTTATGGTCATTAACACCACTTATACCTTCACCATTTGTACTACCAGTCAAGAAATATGAGTTCATCACATTGGGGTCGAGGTTGCATTTAGTATTATCTTTTTTAGATACTCCAATATCCCTAAGATTCTTCCAAAGCATTTTAGGAGGCAAGTTAGAATTAAATTTACTTTTTAAATATGCTACCTTAGCATTGCGGATGTATAGAGTAACTTGGTTTCGCAAACGGCGATAGGCATCCCAGTGCTCTTCGTTGGGAGATCGCTTCCAATCCCGATAGGCTCTTTCACGTTTTCTTATGAGGTTCAAAGTATGTTTCGTTTTGGCCGGAACAAACTTATTAAAGAGGTCCTTCACAAGATTATTAAAGTACTCCAACTTTTCATCAACACCGGGGAAGAAAAGACATCCATTCCAGTCAAGCATAGACGCCTCATTACTTAGCTCATCTAAGTTTATACGATTGTAGTTTCTGTAGGTCACTTCAAAGACGGGCTCTTTTGAGTTAAATTTCAAATCATAAGACAAAAATAACATCTCATGGTCAGAGATACTATCCATGGGAAATTGATCAATATGATTGATGTTATTAGCATTGTTTACACAAATTAAATCTAGTAAACTAGGGTTACTATTTGGGGAAAAACGGGTCGCGAATTTATTTATAATACTTAAATCATATGCCTGAAAGTTACTTGTAAGATTTTTACAGCGGGAATCATTATTAGGCAAATCAATACTGAAATCTCCACAGATGATGATGTGTTCGTAGTTTACTGTGACTTCTGACAATTTAAGAAAAAGATAAGATAAATCATTCGGCCTATTAGGGTTGTAAACGCAAGCTACAAAACACTTTGTTCGAGCATCACCTACTTCGATAAAAATACTTTCAACCTCACTGCCATGCTCTGAGCGGTAAATTATCTTTGGATTCAAAACTTTTTTGCAGTATATACATAGCTTTGCTGCTCAAAGTTTGTGTTAAAATAATTTCGCCATGTCCAGGTGTATCGCCGTCCAATAACGCGTGGCGGATTGTATCTGATCGAGGCAGGATCTTTTGCCCTGTTCGGCTAATCTTTTTATTTTTTTTATTTTTAGCAAATGATTATTTAAAAAGAAGAACGATCTTCTGCCTAAAGCATTTTGCTTTTTGTGCAAATTGTTGCATGTTGCTGGCAGTGCATATGGGCTTATGCATTATGAAAACAAGTTCTTTTTCACTGATTCGCATTCATGTGGACCAAAGGGAACAAGAGTATCACAACACGAAAAAGCCTGTGTTATAGAATGTGACGATCTGGACGATTTTATTCGTATTATTCGTCGAACTGTGCATTCTGATACCGGCACTCAGTTTGCAATTAATGCCATCAAAGTTACCGTGAAAGGAGGAGTGTTAACGATGCAGCAATATTTACACATGGTTGCATAATCTCCTACCGAAATAGCAAATAGATCGCAGTTTATTCCTATGCAAACGTCAGGAATGTTACCAGTAGATCATGAACAGCCAGATGTTAATGATGTATTCGAAGAAAATGAAAACTTAAACGAAATCGTTAGCAGGACTAAAACCAATATTGTGAACGTCAACAGGGAGATAAACGCAGAGGAGTTCGCATGGTTTTATCTCTTTCCATATGGGAAAAATGGCTTACACGAAGAGCGCCCAGTGAAAATTACCCCATTAGACTATTACCAGCAGCGAATTTTAGGTTCGGATATACGTTTTCAAAGAACATACTATTTATTTTACGCACTCTCTATGTTTGAATATTATCGAGTGCAATCAACAATTAATGCATGTGGTAGAGCTGTAAGAGGCCAAGAGGGAGTTGTCAGCGACCTTCATCTACATCTTAAGAATCTTCGAAGATCGGCCTTATATTGGCGAACAGCTCACAATGAACTGATTAATTATTCGATGTCTTCGGCCTCCAACTTGGTTTATAACATTGAGCTGTAACGATTTGAACTGGCTTGACATGCGCAAAGCCTTTTTAAATGCAGATGGCAGTCCCAATGAAAACCCCCGCCAATTACCCATTGATGAAGTACAGCGCTTTGATTGAATCTTACCCAGTTACATTGAGCCGACATTTTTCCCGGCGTGTCGATGCTTTCATGAAAGAAGTAAAGCAAGAAAAGGATCTTCTTGGTGAGAAAGACACAGATTACTGGACTCGAATTGAGTTTCAGAACCGGGGCAGTCCACATGTTCACCTTGTAGTGTGAATTGAAAATGCTCCATCCTTTGAAAGCCCAGAAGGACAGACATATATTGATAATGTAATATCATGCCACTTACCAAACGATGAAGAAGAATCAGATTTAACAGCACTTACCAAACGAACCCAAATTCATCGTCGTAGTAGTACTTGTCACAAAAAGAACTCTGCTATAAATATAGTTCAAAGACGGAACCTACCGACATAAATTTGGGGATAGCACAAGCCATTCGTCAAATTCGTAACGATGAAACTAATATTGCAAAAAGGCTGTTCAAATCTTGCATGAGAATTTTGAAAGAACGGCAAGTTTCAGCATCAGAATGCGTTTATCGACTCTGTCACTTGCCGCTTCGTTCCAGTTCAAGAAAGTGTGTATTCTAGAATACAAGAAAGCCCGATCAACGATATCAAGTGCTTAGATTCGAGGATAACCAAGCAGTTGGAATTGGTTTAAACATGTTTACGCGTTACGAAAATCGTCCAAGGCAAGAAGAGCAAGGTTATAATTTTCCAAATATGTGTTTGATGAAGTTCGCTATGGATTTCGAGCCCTTTTATAAAAAGAATTCGGAAGTAGAAGATCAACCGACAAGACGCAGATTTAGCTATCTGACAAACAACACCAAAATGGTGATTAGAAATACTCCAGCTGTGGTACGAGTGCCATTCTTTCAAATGATTACAGATCCAGAAAATTATTTTTATAGCTTGCTCCTACAGTATGTACCATTTTACTCGGAGGGTGAAGCTTTTCTTGCTCGCGAGGACCAATTGAGAGAAACAAATGCATACCTCGAAATACGCAACTTGAAACCGCGTTTAATCAGGCGCACGCTTTTAATCTTCTCGAAAACCCAGAATATTTTATAGAAGAAGAACTTGAAAATGAACCTACTGCAACGTTTGTGCTGCACTTAATTTTCGACAGCGAGATTTATTCCACACTGTTACTAAAGGGATCCAAAATCAAATTAATGGAAGTCAAAATCGAATCAGAATGTTTGTTACTGGAGGAGCAGGAGTAGGCAAAACCTTCACATTCAATACCATTAAAGAACAGGTTAATCGCTGTTATGGGAAGAAAGCAGTTAAAGTGGGTGCTTTGACCGGAGTAGCTGCACGACTGGAAGGTGGAACAACGCTGCATACACTATTCAAATTACCAGTTGAAAAACACGGGACAATTGTAGGGAATTTGGCTCCCTTAATGGGAAACTTTCTGCAGGTCTTGCGAAATCAGTGGAAAGAAATCGAATTCCTCTTTATAGATGAGATTTCAATGGTGCCGTATGAAATGTTATGTATGATCGATTGTAGATTACGGCAGCTAAAAACAAATGATTGGAGATTTATTGCAATTACTACCAATCCGGGGAAGTCAGGTTTTCGACCAGCCTGCGAGATTTGTTCCAGATACTCATTTATGGAGACTTTTTAGCCTTGTGGAATTGACAGATAATATGCGACAGCAAGGAGACACAACATTTGTCGATATTTTAAATGCCTTACGTGTCGGAGAGTTGAAAGCCGCACATTTTGACATTCTGATGTCAAAAGTAATACAAGATACGTGTGGAGATTTCGATTCGGATGGGGCAATCCGTATATATCCAACCCGTGCACAAGTTGATGCACATAACAGATCCGTCCTTGAACGATATCGAGCAGAAGTGCGAATTTACACGGTTCGGGCTCAGGATGTGTTAGTCAATGCGACAAGAAATATTGAAAATGTTAACATCGACAATATTGTGTAGGAAGATACTAACAAGACTGGAGGATTAGAGAAGAACTTGCAAATGTTTAACGGCGCGAAAGTCATGCTCCGTTCAAATCTTAACATAGAACAGGGTCTTGTAAATAGGCCCGTCCACAATGAAGACGACGGTGGCGAACGACAACGACGAAAAACTGAAGTTTGACGATATTTTCCGTCAAGCATTGGCGACATGGTTATAATGAGAGCAGGGGCGACAGGTGCGAATCATCTTGAAAAGTAGCTAAAAATGTTGTAAAAAGTGTGAAAAAGACATATTCTGTAATAATTGGAACTTATTTTACAAGTTATTTACTCTTCCTTTCGTTTTTATTGTCAAAAAAACCAAACGCCACCATCTGCCGCTTGTCAAAATAGAATTAGATTTAATCTGGCGACAGCGGCATCTGTGATTGATTGCCGCTTTGTAGCGTCGTGTTCAAAAAATTCCTCCCCATAAGAACACGTGTAAAAATAATTTGACAGATGCCGCTTGTCGTTTGCCGTTTTCATTCTGGTTACCACTAATGGCGCCATAGGCACTATTAGTGAAATTGCTTGGCCCTTATTTCGACGTGATCAGCTGTACGATTCCGGCATTCCATAAGTACGTATAGCCTTTGGTAGAGATGGAACTCACCTGATCAAGCCAAAGTCAATACAGTCTCCGGCCCTCCGAAACTATGGAACAATAGAAAGAACACAACTTCCACTCATATGTATTGTGCTGGACCAGCACAGTCTATAAAATGCAGGGTTGTACTGTAAGCAACGCAGTTGTATATTTCGGACCCAAACTTTTTGCAAAGGGACAGGTCTATGTCGCACTAAGTCGTGTGAGATCGTTGGATGGCTTGCGAATTGATGAACTAGATTGCTCTAAACTTACTTGTAGTACACCATGCAACGAAGATGCCATGACGGAAATGCGCAGAATGAGAAATTTATTAGATGCATCACCTTAGGTTATTCATGTTAACATAAATATGTTTCGAATTAATGTCAATATATTGACTTATTTTATATCGCTTAAAAAATGTTAATAAATTTAGAATTTACAATTACCTATAATAAAGAAGTGATTTTATAAACATGACACGGAATATTCGAAAATCTTAGTTAGACAATTTTCACAAACTCACAACTAAAAAGCATAAAATAAAAAATAGAATAAAAAAATATTTAAAATGAACTAATAACTGCAAAATAATTTTTCCTCTGCCTATATAGATTTATCACCACGTAGAGCTTGTCCTGAACATTTATTAGTGGGAATTCTAATAGGCATTACAGTACTTGGCAAGATTGATATGTATAAAAACATTGGCGCACGCTATAGATGGTTCACATAAGTTTCTAAAAATCTTACTACCGATATGAGCTTTCCTAAAAAAGATCATCTTTTCACAATACAGCAAGCGCCAAATGTTTTTATACATATCAATCTTGCCAAGTACTGTAATGCCTATGACCATTCCCACTAATAAATGTTCAGGACAAGCCCTACGTGGTGATAAATCTATATAGGCAGAGGAAAAATTATTTTGCAGTTATTAGTTCATTTTAAAAACATTTTAAATTAAAAATATTTTTTTATTCTATTTTTTATTTTATCGTACGCTCTATAGTAGAATGAACGCTCTCGGCCTCCATTTGCGAATGGCCAGTTTCCAATATTGTTTGTTCGATAACATTATTTTTTATGGCTGTATTAATTAGCGCATTACTGAATAAAGGGTGGCGGTTTTTTAAACCTCACCCATCGCTATCAAAAACAACTTTACTACGCTGTGTAAAAGTAAAGTTTATTGGTGCGCGCTCTAATATTTTCAAAATCATTATATTTCTCGGATTCCAAAATTACTTAAGCTACCTTCACAGCGTAAATCATAGTGAGATTCATCTGTGAAACATCAATTCATCTGCTCCGGCGGTCCATAACTTCAAAGTAAGTTCGAAGCAAATCTTCATTGGTGCTCCTGCCTTCTTTTTTTCGGCAATTTGATTTTTAATCTTCAATCCACCAACAACTATTGTGCATCTGCGCGCCTAAATCTACAGTAGACCTTCAAGCTTCCTTTTGTGCTTTAAGCTCATAACCGTGGTTTGTGTCTCTGCTGCATATAAACTGGTCGAAAATAACTCTCGTTCCTTTCGTGCTGCCACCCAGTTTTTTCTTTTTCTTCACTTGAATATATTTTTGGTTTGAACCTTTTTTAAAACACAATGGCCTCAAGCTCTGGAAAGCGTCGTGGTGAGGATATTGGCAACGACGCAGAGGGCGCAAAAAAAGTTCCACGTATAAGTGATTGCTCACCAAGCTTCTTACGCAGCATGGATCAACGCTTCGGAAAATTTAATGACCTGATATCAAAGCAGATTTTAGACTCTGAGAAAAGGCTTATTGATTTTGTATGCAAAAAACTGGAGGACAAATTTGATGCGTTGATTAAAGATTTTAACGAGTTAAGTGGTCGTGTCACTAAACTGGAGAACACGGTTCTACGTATTGGTAATCTGGAAGATGAAATAAAAATTCTGAAGCAAAATTTGTCAACACAAGAGAGCCAAATTGCAAATTGCTGCTTGTGACGTCCGGATGCATGGAATCCCCTTCGAGGAAGGAGAAAATTTACAAAGTCTATTCCACCACCTGTGCTTCACTTTAAATCTACCACCACCCCCCATAAAAAGCATTTTCCGGCTGCAAAAAGCCCACAACAACCCTACAGACCCGCCCATAATAATTAAATTCCAGTCGCCTAGAGACAGGAATGTGCTGCTGAAAACCGTAACGACCTTCAAGCGACTAAACTGTGACGGCATAAATACGAAGGGACTGCGATTAGTCCATGTCGGTATAAATTCGGATGCGCCGATATACTTAAATGCCTCGCTGTCTAAGACAAACTACGAAATTTTCAAAGCAGCGATCCGTCTAAAAAAAAGGAAAAAAGTATCATCCGTATTTACCCTCAGGGGCCTGGTGCATATAAAAAGAACAGCGAATGACAGTCCCGAAGTAATCCACAGCCTTGATTTTCTCGATGGCATTGAGAATAACGGCGTAGAAAGCGGAAGCTCCTTTCGTGAGCAAGCAGCAAATGCATAACGGGATGGCCACTAGGATTAAGCTTATAATATTTTTTTGTAAATTTCTAAACTATCGCTGTCTTATCTATCTTTCTTATTTCTCTTTTTCAATTATGTTGTCATTTTTCAATTCAGTGCAGAGCATTAAATCACCTACGTTTTTACATGATGGTCTCTGACTATAGGTTGTCTACATCCAAAGACTGTCTACGTACTCTGTTGCGCGTAGTCAGTAAGCGAACTAAAGGGCTTAAAATCGTTCACATCAATGCGCAAAGTTTATTTAAAAAACTCGATGAACTAAGATTTATATTCGAAGGGTCTGACATTGACGTCATATGCATTTCTGAAACCTGGTTTTCTGCATGCCATAAACCTGACTTGGTTCAATTAAGTGGATACCAACTTTTCCGGGTTGATAGATGTGGTCATGGTGGTGGTGTTGCTATATATGTTAAAAGTAGTTTGTCTTGTAAAATTATTTGTGGTTCTAGTCCTAGTGATTCTGTAGAATATGTGTTTGTTGAGTTGTTCTCTGGTGTTAATCAAAAGCTCCTTATAGGCTGTGTTTACAGACCAAATCGCCGAGTAGATTTCTTCAACCGTTACTCGTGAGCTATGAAAATATTATCATTGCTGGTGATTTCAACTGCAATCTTCTCGTGGATTCCAGCTTAAAACTAAGCATGGAATCTCTTGGACTTTTCAACACAAATTCTGTACTACCAACACACTTCACAGATTCCAGCTCCTCATTGCTGGATTTATTTTTCATAAATCACCCTCAGAAACTACTCCACTACAATCAACTATCCGCATCTTGTTTTTCTAGGCACGACCTCATATTTCTTTGTTACAACTTCCAAACAACATGTAAGACATACTCATTTACATATCGTGACTTTAGAAGTATTGACTACAGTTCCCTTGCTACAGATGTGGAGGCGGTCGAATGGAGTTTGATTCGAACGTTGACATCGGTTGACGACCAGGCCATGTTCTTGCAAAACCACGTTAATAGGCTCTTTGACAGCTATGTTCCACTAAAAGTCAAAACGGTTAGACACAACAATCATCCCTGGTTTAATGCTACTATAAAAAATTTAATTGAACTTCGTAACCTCGCATACTCGCGGTGGAAAAGGTACAGAACTAGCGATGCCCATATCTGTTTCAAAGCGGCTAGACTAGCAGTAAACAAATCCATTCGTGCGGCAAAACAGAATTTCTATAAAGAAAGGTTTACTTCTGCCTTGGACTCTAGGGCTACCTGGAACGTGATTAAGGAAATCGGGATTGGTAAACCCAAAGGTGACCTCTCTAGCCTCGTCGACGTAGATATAAACGAAATAAATAACAATTTTGTAAGTCTTCCTTTTTTGTCAGATAATATTTGGGTTGACAACTATTGTGTTCGTGCCAATGTTGATGCTCGTCCTTTTGAGTTTCATTGTGTCGATGATTGTGATGTTGTGGAAGCCATTCTTTCAGTGAAGTCAAATGCTATAGGGGTTGATGGTATATGTGCAAAATTTTTAAAAGTAATTCTCCCAAAAATCCTTCCCTACGTTACACATTTAGTAAACTCGATTCTGACTACTTGTATGTTTCCTAAGTGTTGGAAAGCTGCTAAGGTCATTCCTATTCCTAAGCAAAACAAAGAGTATAGGCCTATAGCGATTCTGCCATTCTTATCGAAGGTAGCCGATCGTATTTTGCATGGACAGATCACCTCGTATGTGCACGAATACAACCTTCTGACAGATTGCCAGTCTGGGTTCAGGCCAAACCGAAGCTGTACAACGGCGCTTCTGTATGTGATAGAAGATATTCGAGAACAAATTGACCAGAATAATACTGCTTTTTTAACCCTTCTCGACCACTCTAAGGCCTTTGACTCGGTTGACCATACTCTGCTCTGTCTGAAACTTGAAAATCTGTTTAACTTCTCTAGTCATGCGTCAGCCCTCATTCGATCCTACCTTTCCGACCGAACTCAGGCAGTAAGCGTGGGTAGTATTAAGTCTGATTTCCTAAGTGTTTTGCGAGGTGTCCCACAAGGCTCAATCCTTGGTCCCCTGTTATTTGTTTTGTACGTAAATGACTTGCCTGATGTCCTTAAGTATTCTAAAGTTCATATTTATGCTGATGACGTCCAATTGTATTTGTGTTGCCCTAGTGATCGTATCAATTCATGTATAGATAACATAAAATATGACTTAAATAATATTGGTGCGTGGGCCTCAATGAACGGCTTATGTCTTAACCCTAAGAAGTCGAAATGTATAGTTATTAATAGAAAGTCGTTCGTAACAACTGGCTTGGATAATTTAACCTTGGACAATACTATTATAGAATACGTTGACACTGCCAAAAATTTAGGTATAGTTTTTAACAAAACATTGACTTGGAAAGACCATATTTTTAGCTCGGTAGGAAAAGTGTATGGGATGCTCCGTACACTCTGGTTGACACAATATTACACTCCGTTAAACATTCGACTGCTTATAGCGAAAGCGTACTTAATACCTACGCTACTTTATGGCTGTGAGATCTACTCTAACTGTGACTATGTATGCAAAAAGAAACTTAATGTTGTGTACAACAACATTGCCAGATATGTTTACGGGCTAGGTAGACTTGACCACATCTCTTCTCACGCGGAACAGTTGCTTGGCATTTCTTTTGATAATCTTTTAAAAGTTAAAACGCTTGTGGCCATACACAAATTAATATATACGAAGAAACCATGGTATTTATATCGAAGGCTAACTTTCCTTCAATCATCAAGATCCGTACTCCTTACGCACTTCAGATATCGTATGCTAACGTCTGATCGCCAGTTCTTTATTACTTCGATACGTCTTTGGAACTCACTTCCCTCTAGACTAAGGCTGATAAGTAATGCGCTGCGCTTCAAAAAAGAGCTAACTAGTTTTTATAATGACTCATAAGTTTAGAATTAATTTTAATGTTTTTATTTATTATTTTATTTTTTTTTCTTACTCCTCAATGTATTCTAATATTTGTTATTCTTTTTTCCTTTCCATTGTGTACACAATGACCATTTCCTATATTCTTTCTTCTATTCTTTCTTCCTTTAATGATTATTGATATATCTATTTAAACTAGTCTTAAAAATGTTATTCCTGACTAGCACTATAATAAAATTTTTGTAAAATTGTTGTGCTAGGAAAATTACTCAATAAATACAAATACAAATACGCTCTTCGTTGTCAATGCTTGTAATTACCTTATTTTCAATAAACCAAACCCAAATGCTTGCGAACTCTTCAGCGTTAACTGCTTCAGATCCATTCCTGGGAACCACAATCCAAGTAGGGAAAAGTAAATTTGAACTATTTAAAATTAATTAACAAAAAAAAAATAGTAATTTCTTTTTTACCCATTACTTTTATAAGGGTAAAAAAAAGTTGGTCTCAAAAGGAGCTCTTACCGCAATTGCGGTAACACTAATAAAAATACTAAATAAAAAACAACCTTAAGAAATACCAAGTTTATGAAAAAATTATTTGAAAGAAAATGTGCTAAGTCGACCTAAAAAAAATTATGGGAGGAAAATGTTCTAAGTCACAACGAAGCTCTTAACTTTGCACAGACTTTATTCTAAAATATGCTGATGACGGATACTTTAGCACGATCACATAAGGAAGGAAACTGCATTTTCAGATTTTAAAAATAGCAACAACATAAAAATTAGGAAGTTTTTTGCTTCTCCTAAAAAGTTAGAAAATATTGACTTAGCTCCTTTTCTTATTTAGCTAACGATATTTAGAAAGGTATTTAACCGGGGAAAACGTATGTAAAATTTTATTTATGCACAACAAATTATGGAACTTAGGCGGGTTGAGTATTTAAGCGGGCAGGTACTTAAAACAGTAAATTTGATAATTTTTTACAAAAAAGCCTTTGTGTCTGCAGATATGGGTACTAAAACGGGTTAGGTGCTAAAGCAGGGAGGTACTAAAGTGGGTTTTACTGTACTTCGAGGTTTTGTTGTTGTACAACTGTCAAGTTTATGTTTTTCCCATCAGGCTCAACAATGGGTCTTTTTATGTTGAAAAAATCCTATTTTGTAGTTACCTAGTCACTACTTGAGAGGTTTTGGTGAAGATTTACTGAGGATATCAGACCAAGGGCTAGATCCAATTCTCTCCAAAAATCTACCCCCAATATCAAGCGTTAGGTTTTTGTCTGTATAATTAAAAGTTCTAAACATTTGGCCTTGATATTCGACTAGTGCATTTAAGAAGCCTGAAATTTAGTAAGATTTCCCGTTCTAGCACCGGTTGCAATAGGCCTATTGTTTATGCGACCGTAAACTCAAAAGCTGAAAAACCAACCATTTTTATAAAACTTAATTGAACTACTAAATTTTGAATTGAATCTCATTAAAATGTGTACATATTAACACTAGCTATAAGGCAAATTTAAATACTTTATATCTTCACATTTCATAGTCATCTCAACCTTAAACTATAATTCAAGGCAAATTCATTCTTATGGTAATGGCAGAGCGAATTCGGCAATATTCGCTTGAAGTTTTCGTAAACTAGAATGTCATAGTGATAAAAATTTGAAATGACAACCATCGATTGTTTTTTTTATATTTCATAAAAATTAAATTGAACTAATGGTGTCTGGAACAATAAATAGGTGTTTGGACAACTCATGCGTGCATAAAATTTGGTTAAAACCATCATCATCGTACCCTTTTGGTAAGTTGCAATGGTTTTTGAAAATAAATACCAAATACTATATTCAAAGTCAACAGTAAAATCTTTCTTTTTATGACATTCTATATTACAGGGCGAGTTAAAAACGTGAAGAAGAGGAAGTCAGCTGTTCACTTGACCTTACCATAAGAATGAATTTGCCTACGAAACCATAACGAAACCACCCCTCTGATCGCCAACATTAGCATCAGACCTATTGCCCGCCACCATCTACACCAATATTTGGTTCTACTAGCAGCAACTGAGCCAGTTGATCCGCCACTGCTACACCAGCCCATAACGACGTTGACGTTGGAATATTCAGTGGTCCTTCGTCGCCAGCAAGGAACCAGCGCCTACAACAACAACATACAAACACAATATAAGTAAAATCGTGAGTATTAAATGAAATTCTAATACACTGAAATAAAAAAGTTGAAAGTGCACATTGAAAGTAACATATCAAAACCACTTTCAAGCGATTGATGGTAATACTGTAAATATTACAGTATTTCCTGTAAAATTGGCAGTAGAAACATGTGATTTTTGCATAATGATATGAGTCCACTTTAAAATTTACAGTAATTCATGTCAATATGATAGTATATTCGAAGAATGATAGGGGCTCACTTTCAAAATTTATATTACCCTCTGTTGGACGAAAAATGACAGGGTTTACTATCAATTTGACGGCCGTTTACTGTAGATTTTTTTTCAGTGTACACCCCATTTCACGATAGAAAATATTGAAAAATTATAACAATTTGTCTCGAAAATTTGTGGTTCCCGCCAAAATTTCTCATATCCCGCCAAAATTGTGTCCCCTTTTTCAATATAAAAAAAAGAAAAGACAATAACCCATATTTGTCTCCTTTACGAAGTACGGTACATATGTACAAAGAAAACTTAAGAAAACTCGTTTAGTTACAGTGGGTACACTTGTAAAATTTGCGACTCAAAATTTGTGCACTAAATTTGCCTTTATTTTATTTTATTTATTTTTCTGAAAAGGAATTTAATATTAATTTGAGAAATAAATAAAAAAAATAAATTTTTTTCTACGCTGAGCTTATTTTTCTCGCTCAACACCTCCTATTACAGTCCATTTACAAAAATCGAACCTCATCAAAAAAAAAAAATATATATATATATATATATGTATATCTCATTATAAATAAGATCTGTATATTACTTTATTTTGTTTCACACGTATATTTAACCCACCTCAATATATACATACAAAATACAGTACCAACGCGGTACAGTGGTCAAAATTTAGTTACCTCTAAAATTTTTTTTTTCGCTTTTGAAATTGTTTATTTCTTACTAGTAACGTGAATCAAAGTATATTAAATAAAGTAGAAGTGAACTTGACAGTTCTCTCTTTTATGCAGAAATTCTTACGTCAAATAAAAAATAATTTTAACCCGTTTGAATTTCATTTTGCTTAAAACGTATACATTTTTTCCATAAATATTTAAATACAATTAAAAATGAAAAGATCCAAATGTTTCACGCGTTGTGCCGTTTGCGGAGTGAGTTGGGATGTGTCGACTGTGCGGTGCTTTAAGGCTCCGAGCTGTGATGGAAGGCGACGTGGGTGGGAAGAAAGTTGTGGTGTATGTTTAGAAAACTCCTCGCATGTTTGCGAACAACACTTCAAGCCCACCGATTTCATTGACTGTCCAGCTCAAACGAGTGTGTAGGAGCACAAGCTTTGTATACAAATGTACGGCCGCTGTATGTGGATGCGCAAACTGAGACTGAGTAAGTCGAAAAACCGAAAATTGACCCTGACTCTATCTCTCGGTAAATTTTTTATTTAGGGACGGTTCAAGTGAATACAGTTTTAGAGCAGAAATATATTTACTCGCAGAAAAGGTAAAAAAATAGTCTTCATGATTTAGGTCGTCTGAATGTACGTATCTCATCTTTGAGAAACCTCAATTCGAAGCTCCTAGGGAAGCTAAGACCCTCTTTATTTCTACAGTTGGGGTATCTAGTTCTATTACCGAACCGATGTTGGCATTGCTTTTAAATCTTACTAGTATATCCCGTGGTCGAAATTCGACCACCTTAAATTAGTTTAACTTATTAAATCCTCTGTTCGCATTTTTCTCCAGTACCTAACGCCTAGAGGCATAAATATTGGAGAAATTTTAATTGCTGAAAATAATTATTTATAGTTGAGTTATTGAGAGTCGCCTTCATAAAAGCTGGTTTACTCTAAAGACGGGTAATTTGACAACTAACCAAAAAAAATCCGTCCATTAAAGACCAGTAATCATTAATAGGAGATGGCAAAAACGGTACTTAGTAATGTTTGAAAGTCCACCATCAGACCCACCACTCCTTTCATATTCCGTCAATATTTCAATAAACAAAATTAAATTTAATGGACATATACCAACAACATAGTTAGACTTATAATATATATAATGGTCACATAGATGATGCCATATCGAACAAAATTGGAAGCAAATAAAATTTTCAGTGCGTTTTCCATAAAATTTACATTTCATTGTGAACACTTCAGTTTTTTAGGATGCATCTAAATTACCGACCGTATATAGTGAAATTTAACAAATAAGTACCAATTTCATAACATTTAAAAAAAATTAAGTTTTAGAGTTCTATAAAAACACAACTTTTGTCCTATTTTCCAGAAAATTTTTAATTTTGAACTATTTTTTGCAATAGAACATGCAAGATATGTTAAAAACAAATGTTTTAGGATGCATCTCAAGAAGAAAATAGTGACCATGAATACTTTTGAATCTCACTTTTATTATAGAATTTTAGAAAAAAATAGAAGTTTGACAGCGTTTTTGAAAAAGAATAATAATTTTAAATTTTTTTAAAAAGGAATTTAGAGTTTATTTCGAAGTTCTCAATATGAGCATAAGGCCGGTTTCCATTTTGGATTTTTTAGGGTTTTTCCTCAAAAATTTATTTTATTTATTTCTTACAGCTTATCCTTAGCCTAGCTTATGCCTATTTAAAATGTATAATAATAATATATAATAATAATAATGCCCAACGGATTACCCACCATATCCCGCCCGACCGGCGCGAGGGGCGCATCCGCATGACGCACGGATTATTCTTTCGTGCCGAGTCTTTGAAAGGCTTTGGTTTGTTAATCGTCGAGATCTAAAACTGCTCAGCTACAGAGAAAACCTCATCAGCTAAGTAAGGTAGATAAAAAATAGATGACACAATTAATAAATAGTTGACAGCGAATAGTTATTGTAAAGAATAAAGATAAGAATCAAAGGAGCAAAATGTTGCTATGTATTTAGGATAGAAAGAATTGACTTTTTTATGCTGCATAGTGAGTCTGAAATATCAAACGTACCAGAATGAGAGTTATAATCTTGACACAAACAACGAAAAGGCTCATTTAATTCAAAATTAGTTCGGCACTGTTTTAAGATAAGGGGTTTAAAATGTCTTGATGGACGAGAAGGTACATTGAAGTTCACTTCG
Organism: Sphenella marginata; assembly: GCA_951509765.1. Lineage (NCBI taxonomy): Eukaryota > Metazoa > Arthropoda > Insecta > Diptera > Tephritidae > Sphenella > Sphenella marginata. The sequence continues at coordinate 45,068,165 of OX608079.1, read as the reverse complement.
CTCAAAAGAAACGTGCTTTGGATTGAACCATTTAGTAATTTAATCATGAAAACAATTCCAAGCATTTCCCTCCGACTAGAAAGGCTGTGAAGATTAATAAGTTTTAAGCGACTCGTATAGGATGGCAAATTATACAACGGATCCCAGTGAAGATCTCTTAAGGCAAATAGTAAAAATTGTTTTTGAACTGATTCTAAGCGGTCCACGTGGACCTGGTAACGCGGGCTCCAAATTATAGAACCGTATTCAAGTATCGGTCTGACTAATGTAGTAAAGAGAGTTTTAGTTACATAAGGGTCGCTAAATTCTTTAGACCATCGTTTAACAAATGCTAGAACGCCTCTAGCTTTATTGACTGTTACGTTAATGTGGCAGTTAAAACTGAGTTTGTAGTCCATAGTAACCCCAAGGTCAACAAAATCATACATTTGCTCAAGACTATAATTGTTAATTGTATAGGAAGCTGGCTGTGAAATTCCTCTCGAAAAACGCATGTATTTACATTTCTTTAGATTAAGCGGCATATAATTTAAATCGCACCAAGTAACTAGTGTTTTTAGATCTGATTGAAGCTTATTGCTATCTTCGGATGATGCGAAAGACATGAAAAGCTTTACATCGTCGGCATACATTAACATTTTAGAAAATTCTATTACTGTAGAAATGTCATTTATAAAAAACAAGAACAGAATCGGGCCCAGGTGGCTTCCTTGAGGAACTCCAGAGGAGACATAAATAACATCGGATTCACAGTTTTTAAACACTACTGTTGAGGTCGAATTTGCACCGTAAATAGTTTAAGGGTTAATGCTAAAGCATGAACGATCATGTGTACTTTTGACACTTTTTTTCATCGCTTTGCCTTTGCCTTTCGTTCTTTTTTACTTGTGAGTTTTCCCGCTACAACCGCCCGCCAATAGTAGTTTTTCTTCTGTCTCAAAAAGTCATATACGAACATTAAACTGATTCTTAAGAGTACTTAATATAAAAAGAAAGTGTCTTTATTTGCGCAAGAGAAGGGTCTATACATTGGTCGTAAGTATACAACCAGCAGTCCACTACGTATCTTTACGCACCTCCCCGCACCTCCCCGCTCCTATATGGTCGATAAGCCTGCAACGATATTTAAGGAATTCCCACGTGCAATACAGTCCACACACCTCGAAGGTAGTCCGCAGCATCAATTTGGTCCTTCGAGCCGGATACGCTTCCCGCATATTGGAAAATAAAACAATTAATTTGCCTTATAAACATACATAATAACACGCGTGACTTAATAAAATCAGAGCTCCAGAATAACTCTCAACTACGTAAAAAGTTTACATTGCGAAAGCTGTAGAAGTTCGTGGCACCATCCAAGTATTTGTCTTCTGTAAGCGCTGTTGTTGTAGTTGCTTACTTAGGAACGATTTGTTGAAGCCTTATCTATAAAATATCGAATTCCGTCAAAACACGTGATTCCGCTCTCAATGCAATTAAACGTTATATGACCAAAAGTATCGACGAGGCGTTAGAAATGGAAACGGAAAATATTGATAGCTACGTTCAGATATTGAACGAGCAATGGATACGATTTAATACCGCTCAAGACGCAGTAGAGAATTCGTGTGGGGATGAGGGTACTGAAGTTGAAGAAAATGCTCGTATCCAAGCGGAGACGTGGTACTCTACGGCTTCAGCCAATTTTAGCCGCGTATTAAATGTTCGTAATAAGCCTCAAAATACCGCAGCAACTACAATTGTGTCAACGCCTATTCGTCTACCGAAAATGGAACTGCCTACTTTCGCCGGTGACTCCACGGAATGGACAAGCTTCTACGACGCGTTCAGTTCCCTCGTTGACAGCAACTCTGCATTATCAGACGTACAAAAGCTGCATTATCTTCGAAGCTGTTTAAAGGGCGATGCGCTGAAAATGATTAGTGGGTTTAAGGTATGTGATGCAAATTACACAGAAGCCTGGCAACTGCTACAGTCGCGGTATAAGGTTATGCGTGTAATCGTGGAGTCTCATCTTCGGGCATTAACGGAGATCCCAAAGGCGACTAGCGACAGTGCTGACGCCATTAAGTCCATAATTGATGAGTTTCAGCAGCACATTCGAGAGCTGAAAGTGATGGACCGCTCAGTTCAATTTTGGGATGACTGGCTGGTGTATGAGATGGTCAACAGGTTAGCATTTGAAACTCGTAAACAGTGGGAACTCTCTTTAGTCACTGATGATCCTCCATTATTCGAGGGGCTGATAGAGTTTTTAGAGATACGGTGTCGATCGTTATCTATGCTACCGTCTTCAACGACATCAGTGGCAACGAAGGTCAAGCTTGTGTCAGCAAGCCGGTCCACAAACGTGTTTCACGCGTTACCAGAACATACTGACGCCTGCGTTTATTGCAAGGGTTCCCACAGGATTTACAGCTGCGAAAAGTTCCGTGACTTGGATCTGACTGCAAAATCGAATTTTGCTATGCAAGCTCGCGTATGCCTTAATTGTTTAAGTACAGGTCACTTCAAGGATCGTTGTAATAGTGCTTCAGTTTGCCGCGTATGTAAACAACGTCACCATACACTGCTACATGGTACCGTACCTTTGAAAGTCACTACCGCAACCACCCACTACGTCCACAACGCGTCTAATCCCTTTTCTGCCTCCGCTATCGCTCCGACAACAAACGAACATGCTTCGTCCGCAAATGATCTCTCATCAAACGCCGAAGCTTCCCAAGTTTCATCATATTTAAATTCAAACGCTAATCTACCGGTTCCCGAGAGAGTTGTTCTGCTATCCACCGCCTCCGTAAAGGTATGCGATTGCTCCGGTCGTTGGCAAACTGCGCGCTTACTGTTCGATTCTGGATCGCATGCCTCGTTTGTAACAGAGGCGTGTGTGCAACGCTTGGGCGTGCCGCGGACGTCATCTGAGGTATACGTTACCGGAATTGGGTCAGCACAAGGGGGTCGAGCTAGAGGTCAGGTGTCACTGTCCCTTTCTGCTTATTACTCCGATCAGCGTTTCGTCGTTGACGCCCTCATCTTGCCGAAGATCACAAATGATTTGCCAACGCGGACTATACCTGTCTCACCTTGGCCGCATGTAGAAGGTTTGTTACTGGCAGATCCACAATTCATGCAACCCGGACAAATCGACATACTAGTCGGCATGGATGTCATGGATCAGCTCATCTGCGCAGAGTTTCGAAAAGGACCGCCTGGCGCGCCAATGGCCCAACGTACTGTGTTTGGATGGACACTCTTCGGAGCCGTAAGTTGGGAAGGTCCCGCTACGACATGCTTGCAGTCTCTGTGCTGCGAAGTTCAGTTAGATCGTGCGTTGACTAGATTGTGGGAGTTAGAGGAAGCACCTCAAAGGGCACACCTTACGTCAGAAGAACGATATTGTGAAGAGCACTTCGAGGCAACACATCGAAGAGCACCGAACGGACGATTTATCGTTGAACTGCCGTTGATCTCCGAAGTATCGCTAGGAAACTCCCGAAATTTGGCCGTTCAAAATCTGCTGCGACTCGAACGAAGGCTCGCTCGCGACAACGAGCTTCGCTTGCTTTACAAGGAGTTCATGGAAGAACTCATCGACATGGACCATATGGAAATCGCGACCGAATGCTTCGGCCAAACGTATTACATGCCTCATCATCCCGTCGTAAAGGAGACCAGTATCACAACTAAGTTGAGGGTGGTATTCAACGCATCCGCTAAGTCGTCTTCTGGAAATTCGTTGAATGACGCCTTGTTCGTTGGACCCCAGCTTCAGCAGGACTTGTATGCGATATTAACGCGTTTTAGAACGCACCGTTACGCAGTGACCGCAGATATCGCTAAAATGTATCGCCAGGTTTGTGTATCCTCTAAACATGCTGATCTACAGCGGATCGTTTGGCGTAGCGACCCATCTTTGCCGATTCAAGATTTTCGCATGGTTCGTGTGACGTACGGAGTAGCAGCTGCATCTCATCTAGCTGTGCGATCTCTGCAACAGACGGCGAGAGACTCCGTAGAAGGAAGCGTAAGATCCATTGAGGTTATTCACAAGGACTTTTATATGGACGACTTGCTCACGGGTGCATCCAGTAAAGAAGAACTTCGGGCACTGCAACAAGGGGTATCGGCAGTATTAAAGGAAGGCGGTTTCGAGCTTCGGAAGTGGGCTTCCAACTGCGCCGAGCTACACGCTAGCATGTGTCATGCGTCCGAGAACATATCGCACTATGTCGTTAATGATGAGGATGTACACGCTTTAGGGCTCATTTGGAATACTGAGGGAGACTATTTCACGTTCACCACTGACCTGAAGGAACCGCCCGCTGTTTTGACTAAAAGATCGTTTTTATCAGACGCAAGCACGCTCTTCCACCCACTAGGGCTGCTCTCACCGGTCACTATAAAATCAAAGTTGTGGTTTCAAGACATTTGGCGTACCAAGGTAGGTTGGGATGACTTGATCCCCGAGGCTATCGCAGTTAAGTGGTTAAAACACCGTACAGAGTTAAAGCAGCTCGCAACCTTGAAAGTGAGTCGTTGGCTTGGCACAGAAGTGGTTGGATCTCTCACGCAACTACACGTATTCGCCGATGCGTCAGAGGCTGCTTACGCAGCGGTCATGTATGCGCGCACAACCTACAGCGACGGTACCATCAACGTTGTGTTAATTTCATCCAAGACAAAGGTAGCGCCGCTTAAATCCACAACATTGCCACGTCTTGAATTGTGCGCAACGCATCTCGCCGCCAACTTGTACGAAGCGTGCTGCATAGCAGTCCTGACCCCCGCTCTTCGCTTGGACCGACTCCACCATAACGTTGGCGTGGCTGCAAGCGCATCCTAGCAGATGGGTAACCTTTATCGCCAACAGAGTAGCTGACATTCAGGACGTCCTACCACCTGAGTGCTGGAACCACGTCCGCTCAGAACAGAATCCTGCAGATTGTGCGTCAAGAGGAATAACTCCTATCGAACTGTTGCATCAGCAGTTGTGGTGGAGTGGGCCTGAGTTCCTGACAAGCTCTGAACAGTACTGGAAGCAAAATCTGCCAATAGAGCACACAACGGAATTAGGGGTTCGAAATCACGTTCAAGCTCACGTAACCAGCTCCAGTGACCACTGGTCGGTACTGACGAAATACTCCTCATATTCCAAACTTCGGCGTATTACTGCCTATCTCCTACGCTTCAAATACAATGCCTTAGCTAAGAGACGAAACACTACCATGCGCTTTGGTCCCCCAGATTGTCACGAACTCTCGGAAGCAGAGCTTCGCCTCATTAAATATACGCAAAAGTTCTATTTAGCTAGTGAAATTTCCGCTTGCAACGCTAAAAAACCAATACCGCTTCGCAGTTGCCTTTTGCGTTTGCAACCATTTTTAGATGAGAATAAAGTTCTTCGTGCTGGGGGTAGGCTTAAAAATGCTAAGGTCGCGCCAGATGTACGACATCCTATCATCCTACCAAGGAACTGCCCGCTTGCAAAGCTAATAGTCTGTGAGATACACCAACTCACCTTGCACGCTGGGCCTCGCATAATGCAGGCTATATTGCAACGCCGATATTGGGTTGAAGGCGCCCGTAACCTGATCCGTAATGTTTATCGCAAGTGCGTGAAATGTACTTATTTAAATCGGAATCTTGCCACACAGGCCATGGCCGATCTACCTACCGTTCGTACAACCTACTCCCGTTGTTTCACTAACACCGCTGTTGATTTCGCAGGACCTTTCCTGTATAAATTTACGCACGGAAGAGGAGCAAAAGCCACAAAGGGCTACGTCTGTTCGTTTGTTTGTATGTGCACTGGCGCGATGCACCTCGAGTTTGTCGGAGACTTATCAGCGCCCGCGTTTCTTAATGCATTGAAAAGGTTTGTTAATCGCAGGGGCTTTTGTAAAGTAATGGTGTCGGACAATGGCACTAACTTCGTCGGAGCTGAGAAAGAGCTACGCATTACATTCGACAAGTGTATGAGTGATGAGAAGCTTCGCTTGTATTTTGCGGACTCTAATATTGAATGGCGTTTTAACCCACCAGCCGCGCCCCATATGGGCGGATACTGGGAAACCGGGATCAAACGCGTGAAATATCATCTAAAGCGTGCATTGAATCAAACGTTGCTGTCGTATGAAGAGTTTAACACACTGTTATTGTAGGGGAACCACTGAAAGCTATCCCAGAACCTGAGGGTCAAGGGTTCTGTGGAAGTCTTCATCAGCGGTGGCAAGCGATCTCTGCTATGAGGAAGCATTTTTGGCATCGTTGGCGAGATGAATATTTAGTAAGCTTACAACGCCGCACAAAATGGTTTCGTCCGTCCTGCAATATTGAAGTGGGCGATGTAGTTGCTGTTTTCAGCGATCCTAACCCTCCGACCAAGTGGATCCTCGCACGCGTGATTAAGTGCCACCCTGGAGCTGATGGACGTGTACGGGTAGTGACCTTGAAAACACCGCATGGGGAGTTGGAGCGACCAATCGTTAAACTTTGTCTTCTCCCCACAAAGGAAGACTTATTCTGCGATAATTTGAATTAAAAGTTGAAATGTATTTTCATGAATTTCGTATTGAACATACCAAGTTAGTTCAAGGGCGGCGGTATGTTGAGGTCGAATTTGCACCGTAAATAGTTTAAGGGTTAATGCTAAAGCATGAACGATCATGTGTACTTTTGACACTTTTTTTCATCGCTTTGCCTTTGCCTTTCGTTCTTTTTTACTTGTGAGTTTTCCCGCTACAACCGCCCGCCAATAGTAGTTTTTCTTCTGTCTCAAAAAGTCATATACGAACATTAAACTGATTCTTAAGAGTACTTAATATAAAAAGAAAGTGTCTTTATTTGCGCAAGAGAAGGGTCTATACATTGGTCGTAAGTATACAACCAGCAGTCCACTACGTATCTTTACGCACCTCCCCGCACCTCCCCGCTCCTATATGGTCGATAAGCCTGCAACGATATTTAAGGAATTCCCACGTGCAATACAGTCCACACACCTCGAAGGTAGTCCGCAGCATCAACTACTTTTTGTGTTCTGTCGCTAAGGTAAGAGGAGATCCAGCGATTGAGACCCGGCTGGAAACCCAGCTGATCTAGTTTATGAATAAGTAACGAGTGACACACTTTATCGAAAGCTTTGCTGAAATCAGTATAAATAACGTCGGTGTGCAGATTTTTTCTAAAGCCGGTGGACTTTCCCTTACAGAACCCGTGTTGACAGTCAGAAATCAAGGTAGAGATAGGATTCGTAAGCTGATTGGTAACAATAGCTTCAAACACTTTTGGGATGGCAGAAAGCTTTGCTATGCCACGATAGTTCTCTATAGAAGCCTTGCTTCCGCTTTTATGAAGCGGTATAAGAAACGACACTTTCCATGCTTTTGGGAAAACACCACACTTTAGTGACAGATTAAACAAATTGGTAAGGGGTTTGTAAATATTGTTAGCACACTTCTTCAAGAAGCATGTAGGAATCCTATCAGGACCGCATTTAAAAGATTCCTTCAAGGTTTTCAGATAAATAAGAACATCATTGGCGCATATAGTTGGACAATTAATTAAATTGTTCCCATGTAGCTCATAGGGATAATTTAGAAAGTTAGAATTAGTGACTGCAGAATAGTTAGAATTGAAAAATTGCGCAAAGAAATTTGCGATATCTTGATTATCGCTAGATGAAATGTCTTTATATTTCATGGCTGAGGGAAATCCCACAACTTTTCGTTTAGAATTTACGAAATCATAAAATGACTTCGGATTGCGAATAATGTCTCTTTTTGTTTTAGAGATATAGGCTTTATAGCACTTTTTGTTCAAGTCGATGTACCTCTTACGTAGAACAGAATACAACAAGTAATGTTTGTTTAACCCCGATTTCTTAAATAATTCGAAAGAACGCGTTTTTCTATTTTTCAACATCTAAGCTCTTTAGTAAACCAAGCTTGCGTTGGATGATCATATGTTATTTTACGTTTAGGAACAAACTTCTCAAATAAGTAGTAAAAAGTTTGATTAAAGTGTAAAACGCTTCAATCGATATCGCCACAAAGCTCAGGCCAAGTTAATTTAGACAGTTCTCTATTTAATTTCTTATAGTTGGCTTTTGAGAAGTTAAAATCAAAGCTACTACTTGAGCAGCATTGTGTATATTGGCCATTACTGATGGTTTCGTGAAATATTTCCATAGAAGGATGGTAGACGTCTTCTGGTAAAGCCAACGGATCACAACGATTTACAGAAAATTTGTTTTTATCATCAACATAAATTAAATCTAAGATTTTGCCAAACTTGTTAGCGGTAACATTTATTTGACTAAGGCAGAGATCAGAAATTCCATCCAAAAAGTCATTGAAGCCCAGTTTGGATGGATTTGGAATAATGTTTCCGTCAGATATGTTCCACGATATATGCGGTAGGTTGAAATCACCTAAAATAATCATCGAGTCAGAATCTTTAGTCAATAAGTTAACAGTTCTGAGCAGAGAGACATGCTGCATGTAGATTGAAAGATCAGATGCTGGAGGGATGTAGCAAACAGATAAGTACATGTACACGTTCTCTAGCTGGATGCGGATGCATTTAAACTCAATGGAATCCGTGTTAGGTACATTAACCTCCTCTGAAGGAATAGAGGAATGAACGGCAAGTAGAACACCACCTCCTCATCTATTTTTACTCCTAAGTATTTGATTGTGTTGACTTTCTCAATTGCTTCATGTTTTATGCTTAGGTTTCGCATCTCACTATTTTGGAAATTCCGTCTGGATATAACCATAAACTTAGTTTTGTTGACATTCACTTTTAGTCTGTTGACGCATAACCAGTCGTAAACTCGGTTTAGGTCTTCCTGTAGTTTATTGTATATTTCAGTTACATTGTCTCCACTAAGCATCAGTAGTGTAACATCAGCGAACAGTTTGATATCGCAGTGTTTTATAGAACTAGTTATATCCTTAATATATATGTTGAACAATATGTGTGCCAGCACTGACCCTTGCGGTAAGCCAATAGGCACCTCTCTTTTGTTTGATAAGGAAGATATATGTCGATATATGTATATATATAAGTACATTACATATTGACTTTTATATCATTTCAATAATATTCCGTGATATTTATATCGTTTGACCTCAACTTAGATATATAGTTATATTTATTATGGAAAATCTATTAGAAAAGGGCAAATTCCTTAAAAAAAATTCATAAAACCACATATGTATATAAGTACATATTGTGTTAAGGTAAATTTTAGTAATTTCCCTGCAAAAAAAATAGTCAATATGAAAAAAAGGGGAAAAAAATTGTATATTCGAAGTTGGGATCGAACCACGAAACGCACGCGTCCCACCCGGAACCATCACACATGCGTTATTGGTACACATGAAAACGGAATGTCAAATGTTATACCTAGGCGCTAAAGGTTCAGCAAATATTTCCACCGCTAAGAATATACATGCATACATAGCCATATGGATCGAAACGAATGAAAGTTCATTTTGAGATTCCGTTAACTTCTTAACATTAGCCGGTTTCCAAATTGTGTTTTTTTTTTGGTGATACAGACTTTTCTCAATTTTTCCTTTAGTTGTGGATTTTTTGAAGTCCGTATAGCGGGAGAATATTACAACTTACACATATGATGGTTTTCTGGTTTTTTTCGTCAAATTCAACTCGGAAATATTAAAAACACATATCTTAACTGGCCCAATTAGCCTAAATATGTAAGGATTCCGGATATATGTCGACTCTTTTACAAATTAAAATTTTTAGGAAGAAAATAGTTGATGTCTTTAGGAAAATTAAAGCAATTTCAAACTATTTCGTGAATATAAAATTGAAGAAGCTACGAACTGTGTTTTTACTTTTTGTATATTAAATATTATATATTTCTTAAAAACCATATATTGATAAATTGAAATAATTGTTTAACTTTTTTCAATAAATTTGGTTTTTTCACTCCAAGGTAGATGTCGTAAACAGAAAAATATTGAAATATTGGGTTATATGTCGACTCTTTTGCAAATAAAAATTTTTAGGAACAAAATAGTTGATGTCTTTAGGAAAATTAACGCGATTTCTAATTATTTCGTAAGTATAAAATTGAAGAAGCTACAAACTGTGTTTTTACTTTTTGTATATTAAATATGATATATTTCTTAAAAAATATATATTGATAAATTGAAATAATTTTTTAGCTTTCTTTCAAAAAATTTGGTTTTTTCATTCCAAGATAGATGGCATAAACAGAAAAATATTGAAATATTGGGTTATATGTCGACTCTTTTGCAAATAAAAATTTTTAGGAACAAAATAGTTGATGTCTTTAAGAAAATTAACGCGATTTCTAATTATTTCGTAGCTACAAACTGTACTTTTTCTTTATGTATATTAAATATGATATATTTCTTAAAAAATTTAAATTGATAAATATTGATAAATTGGAATAATTTTTTAGATTTTTTAAGATAGATGTCATAAACAGAAAAATATGAAATAATGGGTTACAAATATAATAAATTAAAAAAAAAAATAGGATGAAAACTTTTCGTATGTTTTAAGGCAAACTCAATTTAGTAAAAAAAAAAAAAATTTACCTGCCCTGAACACGTGCTTGAACCTACGAACGCACGCATCATAGCCGGCAAGCTCACCTCCTGCGCCACTGCTGTATGTAGAATAAAACAGTCAGATACTGTAGTTAACAGTTTTGGGTTTTGGTGAAAACTTTTATGAATTATTACAAATTAATGAAGCATATTTGTTAAATATAACATTCCTATGCAAATCTCCTGGCCCATGAAAACATATCAAAATACATAATAATTGGAATTATGCATTTTTTTATGAGATACACTCTGGCAATTGATTGTATGGAGAAAATGTTAGCCTATTAATATATAGATACCAGGGCGACAGGGCCGCCGAGAGGAAATACGGGCCCAGGGTAAAAAAGGGTGGGGCCCCTATTCTACATAAAAGTTTCGAATACTGCATCAATTTTTAAACTTTAAAAATATTTTTCCACGATTTCTGATAATAAATACTAAACAAATGTTGTTATAGTGGCCGAAAATTTTTTTGCATTTAATACTCGCGACTGCCGGTGCGATTTTCAAACCGAAACTATGACAATTTGAATTTGACAGGTTACCTTCGTAGGGTTGCGTAATCGACTAATCAGGACGTAAGTAAGTGCAGCTGGTTATTGAATGTGACAAACAGGTGTCGCCGCTTTTACCATCTACAGTCGACTAGGTAATTTTATCCTTCATTAATACTATAAGGAACCTTCTGTTTATCGATATTTCTTGCTCTTATTACATTGCTTTGCCAGTTTTTGCAAATGTACCTAACTTTTTTTTGTACACGCACTCATGAACGTGCTTTATCGGTTATTACAACTTTCAAATAAATGTTTAAATTAATCGACTTTCGTAAGAATTCTTCCCGGGGGAAAATACCAACGACCGCCCCCCCCCCCCCTCCTCTCGACGGGCCTGCAGGGCGAGTGTAAAAAAGTCCTGTACATAGTGGCATTTATTCGTTAAATGAACATGTTACCTCTCAATTTCCTTTACAGTCCGAGTAGTATTTATTGGAAAGAGCGATTCTAGGCTAGACTTAGATATCTTATTTATTAAACAATATGTACTAATGTATTGTCTTCTTGTATGCCCCAAAAGTAACACTTAGAGCCCAAAGGGCTAATGCGGTTGTTTACAGTTTTTTGAAGTAAGCATTTATGCGGAGAACAAAATTTCAATTGTCACTTCTACCTTGTTTAATATGCCTTGACGTGAATATTTAAATTCAACATCTCTCACACTCAGTTACTTAGCAAATAAACACTCTCTTTTCAAAAAAAAAAATTTAAATAAATAACTTTCTCAAATTAAAAAAAAAAACTCTTACATCTCTAAACACTCATAACCCACCTTATAAAATGAGTGAGAGTGAAAAAAACAGAGTAACCCCCCAGATTCTCAAGTACCTCAACGCAAAGTGGTTAAAAATTTAAAATTTCGTCTGCTCCTAAGAAATTCACGACGGAATCAGATATATTTTTGGAGTATTGTGCTCGGTTTACGTCAACGGCCATAGAAGAAAACACCTCTAATATCGAAAACTTTTGGAATAGAGTAAAAAAGCGTTCGATAATATTGTGGAACTCGATGATCAAGAGCTCCCCGAAGATTTTGCAACTACTTCTTACAGCAAATATAGCACTTGTCTCGTAACTTATGAAGCCACAAAAGCGCAAATGGAAGATCAGCTGATCAAACAAGCAAATAAACCCCCACCTCCCTCCGAAACAAAAAATTCATCGGAAAACTCCGGTCTTTGTCTGAAAATCCCTCCTTGCGATACGGAAATATTCTACGGTGGTTATCAAAAATGGCCCTCTTTTCGTGACATGTTCACTGCTGTTTACATTAACCACCCGAAACTCACTCAAGCGCAAAAATTGTATATGAGCATTTCCGTAGAATGGTCAACCAGAGCAAACATTTTAAATGTTAGTAAAAATAAATTCTTGTTCCTGTTATACAAAATTACCCAAATTTTTATAAAAATAACGGTTTGAAAGTTAATTTAAATTTTTTTTATGAAAAACTTGGCTTGAAACCTGAAAAAAAAATTGTTCATTTCCAGCTAGTTTTAAAGGCCTGTTTCTTTTAAATTTTTTCACAAGCACGACTTATACTAGCGATCCTTTTTTGCAACAAAATACCCCCATGAATATCAATTAAGACTATAAAAATGAAAGAAGATTGAACCACGATGTTTTAACGGTAAATTTTTATTGAAACTTTTACCTCTGCCTGGATCGTACGTTCGCGACCAAAAAATTTTTTGTTAGCACTTCTCAAGGACTGTAAGGATATGTCTAGAACTGCATTTCTAAAGCCAGTTGAGTGCACTTAATTGAAAAACAAAACTACTTCTCTTGAAGGGTTTACCAAACCTTTTTTTTTATTCTCAAAGTTGCGTACGTTCGCGACCGTTTTGCATTTTGATATATTTTTGCCTACCAAAAACTGAAGCAAGAAAAAAAGAGGTTGTTAATATACTTTATTTCCATTTCTAATAATAGATCATAGGGTTTTGAATAATTTGAATGAAGTTATTCATAAATTTTACAACCATACATTATAGTGAGTATACTTTATATTATGCAAGCCACTTTCGAGCCTTTCGGTGTGAGCCGCGGAATTTCAGTACAGTCTAATAATTTATGCTATCTTCTTTCTTTATAAATACAACATATACGATTTAAACTTGTGAATTAAGTATTCCAATTCATATAATTTGTAAAACATTATGCCAAAAATAGGAAAAAAAGTGTATGGAAAAATCGTACGTTCGCGACCCGTACGTTCGCGACCGGTATTTAAGCGTATATATAAAAATGTACGGACGATATTTTAACGCGAAATAAACGTAAAGAAAGTCACTTTATGCCACTTCAATATGTTATCAACCGTTTTGAAAAAGTCCATTCTATTTCTCGGAATTTTGGATTTTTCCAGTTGCACAAAAAAGTCACTTCCATTATGCGTACGTTCGCGACCACATGTTTATTGCCCCCACAGTCTAAACTAAAAATCGAACAAACCTGCCTCTTGTACATAAAATTGACCTTCCAAAATGCTATTGAAGTACTTTGTTTTTTGGCCCACAAAAGCGTACGAACGTACTGTTCGCGACCGTGGAAAAACCCATATACAAAACACAGGGAAAGGCCGCACAAATAGTTCATAAATTTCCCTTGACTGATGATAATTTTGCTTTGGCGTGGGAAGCCTTAAAATCTCGATACGAGAACAGACGTGTTCTCGTAGACAATCAAATCCGTGCCCTCATGACGTTAAAACCCATTATATCTGAACATAGCGAAGATATACAAAAGTTGCAGTCCTCGGTAAATAATTGTCTTCAAATTCTTGCCACGCAACAAGTCTCCACGGATAACTGGGACCCGATACTAATTTACCTCGTGACCTCTAAGCTCCCAGAAAATACAGTCACGTTGTGGGAGCAATCTTTGACTTCGAGGAAAGAACTTCCAAACTGGTCCCAAATGGACCAGTTCCTCACAACACGTTATGAAGTCGCAGAACGAGTAGATGAATGGCGACCAAATAAATTTAAGGTCAATCCCCAAGCTAGGCCATCCTTTAAACCCCAACAGTCCAATCAGTTTCAGAATAGGTCGACTTCCCATACCCAGTCTCATATGTCAGAACAGCGTACAATGTATAAGTGCGCAATGTGTAAAACCTCCTCTCACCCCCAGATCAGGTGCTTCAAATTTAAGAAATTGTCAATCTCTGATCGTAGGAAGTTTGTCAGGGAAAACAATATGTGTTTTAATTGCCTCTCTCAGTCACACATATTGAAAGACTGTCCCAGCACTCAGACATGCAATCAATGTCGTGATCGGCGCAACTCAGCTCTGCACGAAGACTCAACAGCAATGCCGAAGAGACAAACCCCTTGATTGCAAAAGACGACATCCCAAGCCACAACTGCGAACTCCATGCATGCATGAACCATCTTGCTACCAGCAAAGCCAGGAGCTCTCGTAGACCAGGGATCGGAAAGAAGCTTCATTTCCACCAAAGCCCAAGATAGGCTTCAACTTCCGTTCAAACCCTCTAGATTTGAAATCTCAGGAATTTGAGGTAAAGTAGTTCAGACCTCAAATAAATTATGCTATCTGACTTTGGTATCCGCTGATTTGAAGACAAAAATAAATGCTGAGGCCATAGTATTACCCCAACTCACGAAAATGCTTTCGAACCTTAGACTCACCAAGGAGCTCCAGACAAAATGGGCACACCTCAACCTTGCTGACTCTAATTGTCACTCGCCTGCTCAAAGAGATCTCGTCCTAGGCAGTGATATAATACCCCAAATTATGGAAAATGGTGTCGAAAAACTGTCTCCGAACCTCTTAGCGCAGAAAACCATTTCCGGATGGATCGTCAGCGGTAAAGCCCCTGTGACTGTAGCTTCCTTCTCCATGCAAGTCTCAGAGGTGACCAACGATAACCTCAACTCCCTATTGCGCAAGCTTTGGGAACTTGAGGAAGTACCAAAAATTCGCCATACAACCCCGAAAGACGAGGCTTGCCAGAAGTTTTATGCAGTTACAACAACAACGGTCGTTACATTGTTAGGCTCCCCTTTAAGCCCAGTTTTCCAGAGTCCTTTGACTTATCCCATTCTCGGTCTGCAGCTTTGAGTCAATTCCTCGGAATGGAAAAAGTCTCCAAAGGAAGTGCGACCTTAAGACCAAATATGATTTTGTATTAGAAGAATACCTCACCCTCGATCATATGGAAGAAACCGGCTGCTATGAAAAATTTCACGATGGTAAATGCAGTTCATTTTACCTCCCCCACCATGAAGTCATAAAACCCGAGAAAAAGACATCGAAGGTAAGGGTCGTGTTTAACGCCTCAAAGAAGTCGGCATCTGGATATTCCCTCAACGACATTCTCTATACCGGCTCTACTCTCCAACCTGATCTGATGCTTCTGATTCTCAGATGGCGGACATACCAGTTTGTGTTCAACGGAGACGTGGAAAAAATGTACCGACAAATTCTCATGCACGAAGACGATAGAGACTATCAGAAGATCGTCTTTCGGTTGTCCCCGGTTGATCCCATAAAAGACTACCGCCTGAAGACAGTCACCTTCGGAGTCAATTGTGCCCCCTACCTCGCCATACGTACAGTCCATCAGCTAGCCAAAGATACGGTAGAAACTATCCCAAAAGATGGTCATGTTTTGACCAAATAAACGTATGTAGATGACATTCTCTCTGGCAGTCATGACATTCTCTCGGCTGAACAATCTCATGCTCTAAAGGATATCAACTAAAGGATATCAACATGGAGGACTTGCTGGACACAAACCTATTGGAGTTCGAGAAAGCAAGCAACACCAAAACTCTCGGCATTCAATGGAATGCCCTAACTGACACTTTCTCATATACTGTGGACGCGATACCCCTTTCTTCCGCTAGTACGAAGCGACAAATTCTCTCCTCTGTTGCAAAACTTTTTGACCCCGCAGGGTGGCTTACGCCGATTATGATTCAGGCCAAGATTTTACAGCAAGAGTTATAGGATATACGGAACTGACTAGGATGAACGAGTTAAGCCCCTCCGACTCATTAAATGGACTCAATTTGCCAAACAGCTACCCGAGATATTAAAATTCCCCGATGGGTCAACTACATCCCGAACCAGCAGGTAGAACTGCATGGATTCTGCGATGCGTCTGAAAAGGCATACTGCGCCAATATATATGTCCTACCCACCAACGGTACCAGTACGTCATCTCATCTTCTGGTCTCCAAAGGCAAGGTAGCCCCCCTTCGTACTACCAGCTTGCCAAGGCTAGAACTATGCGCAGCTCTTCTTCTCGCCCGACTTATCGCCGTTGTCCAATCCCATCTTGATCTCTCTATTCAAAACTGTACATGTGGTCTGACTCGGAAATCGTGTTGGCATGGCTCGGAAAACCCCGGCACTCTTGGAAAACTTTCGTATCCAATCGCACAGCAGAAATCATGGATCTCGTCGGAAACGCGTCCTGGAAGCATTTAGGCAGTCGCGACAACCCCGCAGATATGGTGGAACGGCCCGAGTGGCTAACTCGGCCCCTTGTAAAATTATGTTTCCTTCCTATTGAGAACCCACCACTTAGGGAAACCACTAATAATCCGCTTGATTAAAATCAAACCATCTCGTTCCACTAGTACCACATTTCGTAGCATACACTAATCTGAATCCCTCATTTAACAGTTCTCTCCACTAAAATAGTGTTTACAACTGTCATTTCAGATTATCATGGCACCACGAAGTCACTTGCGGTCGGAAATTGTCGCTGCGTCAAACGGCACCGAGGTACACACGCACTCCGGCACGACGGGCAGGTTATTTACGATGCCGCATATGCACCCGCAACCATGCACTAAAAAACTGCATAATATTCCGGAAGATGAAACCACCACAAAGATGGATTCTCGCACGAGCGCATAAATTTTGCCTAAATTGTTTGGCGATGTCACACGCCACCAGTGAGTGCAGCTCGCATGATCGATGCCGAATGTGCGGCGCACGACATCACTCTTTACCACATCGGCGGGACGCAACCCCGAGCGCCTCGGGTATTACTCATCGGCGGAACGCTACCCCGAACACTCCGCGCCTCTTCCAGGCACCCCGGCCTGGCCGACGAGCAGGGTCACCTGCGCCAATCATCGGGCAGCTCACCGTTCAACGTACCGCTCAAGGACTGCAGACTGCCAACTACCGCGGAAATATGGCAGAACTTTGATTTTAATTTCTCAAAAGCCAACTATAAGAAATTAAATAAAGAACTGTCTAAATTAACTTGGCCTGAGCTGTGTGGCGATATCGATTCAAACGTTTTGCATTTTAATCAAACTATTTACAACTTATTTGAGAAGATTGTTCCTAAACGTAAAATAACATATGATCATCCAACGCAATCTTGGTTTACTAAAGAGCTTATGATGCTGAAAAATAGAAAAACGCGTTCTTTCAAATTATTTAAGAAATCGGGGTTAAACAAACACTACTTGTTGTATTCTGGTCTACGTAAGAGGTACATCGACTTAAATAAAAAGTGCTATAAAGCCTATATCTCTAAAACAAAGAGAGACATTATTCGCAATCCGAAGTCATTTTATGATTTCGTAAATTCTAAACGGAAAGTAGTGGGATTTCCCTCAGCCATGAAATATAAAGACATTTTATCTAGCGATAATCAAGATATTGCTAATTTCTTTGCGCAATTTTTCACTTCTAACTATTCTGCCGTCACCAATTCTGACTTTCTAAATTATCCCTATGAGCTACATGGGAACAATTTAATTAATTGTCCAACTATATGCGCCAATGATGTTCTTGTTTGTCTGAAAACCTTGAAAGAATCTTCTAAATGTGGTCCTGATAGGATTCCTACATGCTTCTTGAAGAAGTGCGCTAACAATATTTACAAACCCCTTACCAACTTGTTCAATCTGTCACTAAAGTGTGGTGTTTTTCCAACAGCATGGAAAGAGTCGTTTCTTCTACCGCTTCACAAAAGCGGAAGCAAGGCTTCTATTGAGAACTATCGTGGCATAGCAAAGCTGTCTGCCATCCCAAAAGTGTTTGAAGCTATTGTTACCAATCAGCTTACGAATCCTATCTCTGCCTTGATTTCTGACTGTCAACACGGGTTCTGTAAGGGAAAGTCCACCGTTACAAACTTACTTGAATTTACAAATCATGTCTCAAATGGCTTTAGAAAAAATCTGCACACCGACGTTATTTATACTGATTTCAGCAAAGCTTTCGATAAAGTGTGTCACTCGTTACTTATTCATAAACTAGATCAGCTGGGTTTCCAGCCGGGTCTCAATCGCTGGATCTCTTCTTACCTTAGTGACAGAACACAAAAAGTAGTGTTTAAAAACTGTGAATCCGATGTTACTAGTGTCTCCTTTGGAGTTCCTCAAGGAAGCCATCTGGGCCCGATTCTGTTCTTGTTGTTTATAAATGACATTTCTACAGTAATAGAATTTTCGAAAATGTTAATGTATGCCGACGATGTAAAGCTTTTCATGTCATTCGCATCACCCGAAGATAGCAATAAGCTTCAATCAGACCTAAATACACTAGTTACTTGGTGCGATTTAAATTATATGCCGCTTAATCTAAAGAAATGTAAATACATGCGTTTTTCGAGAGGAATTTCACAGCCAGCTTCCTATACAATTAACAATTATAGTCTTGAGCAAATGTATGATTTTGTTGACCTTGGGGTTACTATGGATTACAAACTCAATTTCAACAGCCACATTAACGTAACAGTCAATAAAGCTAGAGGCGTTCTAGCATTTGTTAAACGATGGTCTAAAGAATTTAGCGACCCTTATGTAACTAAAACTCTCTTTACTACATTAGTCAGACCGATACTTGAATACGGTTCTATTATTTGGAACCCGCGTTACCAGGTCCACGTGGATCGCTTAGAATCAGTTCAAAAACAATTTTTACTATTTGCCTTAAGAGATCTTCACTGGGATCCCTTGTATAATTTGCCATCTTATACGAGTCGCTTAAAACTAATTAATCTTCACAGCCTTTCTAGTCGGAGGGAAATGCTTGGAATTGTCTTCATGATTAAATTACTAAATGGTTCAATCGTAAGCCCGTTTCTTTTGAGCGAAGTGAACTTCAATGTACCTTCTCGTCCATCAAGACATTTTAAACCACTTATCTTGAAACAGTGCCGAACTAATTTTGAATTAAATGAGCCTTTTCGTTGTTTGTGTCAAGATTATAATTCTCATTCTGGTACGTTTGATATCTCAGACTCACTATACAGCATAAAAAAGTCAATTCTTTCTATCCTGAATACATAGCAACAACTTTTTTTTTCATATCCTTTGATTCTTATCTTTATTCTTAACAATAACTTTTCGCTGTCAACTAATTATTTATTAATTGTGGAATCTTTTGTACTTAGCTGATGAGGTTTTCTCTGTAGCTGAGCAGTTTTAGATCTCGACGATTAACAAACCAAAGCCTTTCAAAGACTCGGCACGAAAGAACAATCCGCGCGTCATGCGGATGCGCCCCTCGCGCCGGTCGGGCGGGATATGGTGGGTAATAATCCGTTGGGCAAAAAAAAAAAAAAAATAAAAAAAAAACTTCTTGTACGCAATGCCATGCACAACCTTCAGGAGCTACAAGAGGCTCTAGCCGCTGAGCGCGCCTAGGGCGGGGACGATGTTTATGCGACCGTAAACTCAAAAGCTGAAAAACCAACCATTTTTATAAAACTTAATTGAACTACTAAATTTTGAATTGAATCTCATTAAAATGTATATTTCCATACGTAATTATATACATGTGTACATATTAACACTAGCTATAAGGCAAATTGAAATACTTTATATCTTCACATTTGAAGGGCGAGAGTCCAAAAGGGCCTAACCCACACTTTTTTCGAAATTGAGTTTTTAATTTTTTCAGTTTGCCAAAACACGTCTTGTCACGTAGGCGTTGACCAAAAAATTCTAACAAATTTTTTGAATTTTTTATGAATTTTCAAAGTTGGCCGAGGTCCTAACCCGCGGGGTAGCGAGAGTGCAAAAGGGCCTAAGCCCTCATTGCGCCTTATGGGGAAACCGTATTTTTGTTCATATCGCTCAAGTTTAAACAAAAACCATAAGTCTGCGACGACATCTAGGGTGTTTTGCGTTAATGAGAAGCTTCAAGTAATTATCTTACGACAGTGTTTTTTGATTGTGTTTTCCTAGGTTATGTTGTGACAGTTCAAAGTGCGATCGGTATGTTGACGTTTATGTAAATCGTTTTGTATTGGCAATTTTTAATCAAAATTTCAAAAAACCGCAATCAAGGCGTTGTGGAGTAATCCCCACTAATCATTTTCCACTTTATTTCATTTCTCTAGATTGAAAACTAGCGGAGAAATGCCAAGACAACGAGACTCTCGTCGCGAATCGCGACGCCAGGGTCACGCGTATACGACAGCCAAGGGGAAAAACATCAGTGCGAAACAGTCTCCGACTGTTGATGTGAGTGTGCAATAATAATTAAATAAAAACAGGAAATGAACAATAGCTGACGCCGGCAAAGTGAAAGGAAACTTCGGGTTAGGCCCTTTTGCACTCTCGGCACCCCTTGGGTTAGGCCCATGAGAAATTCGAAGTCTCGTAATTCCGAAACTACTGCACCGAATCGCATGAAATTTGAACCCCTAAGAAATGCTATCAAGATCTAAAAGTGATTTCACTTTCAGATCAATACACTGAAAATTCGAAAAATGCGAACGTTTTTCTCGCGCCTTGAAAAATTTTGAAATTGTGGGTTAGGCCCTTTTGCACTCTCGCCCTTCATTTGATAGTCATCTCAACCTTAAATTTTAATTGTATTTATTGACGCTCCCTGAATAGCGATACGATGCGTTGGCATTGCCAGCAACCGTATGACAGATGTATGTCAGCCGGTCGCTTGTTCTGCTTTGCCTCGCTATTCTTTTGCACATTATTATCTCTCTATTGTTTGCACAGAAAAGTTGATCTCGCGCCTTGTATTCGCCAATTTAATTATTAAAAGTAAATTGTAGTTGATAGTATTTGAAGTTTAATTAAAATTGTAAATCGCAAATTGAAAAGGTGTGTTTCCCTTTTTTGTGAAATATTGTTTCGTGTGCCGACATCTCTGCCCGCGAAAGATAACGAAACCACCCCTCTGCACGGCGTTCTGGAATGAAAAAAAAGATGACCTAGAACGACGCAAAAAACTAATGATGCCATCTTTTTTCTGACGTCTCTGATGTACCGAAAATGATAGTCGGAGAGTCTGAGTTGCTCGGCTTTTCATTTTATCCTTAAATATCCTTTTTTTTAGGATAATATAAATAGCGTAGTAAACTATAATTGCACTGTTGATTTGGAATTTACTGAAACCAAAGCTAATTAATGTCATTAGATGCCAATAGTACACGACTTTTAGTTTTTTTTCGATTTAAGCTCAAATGAACAAAAAAATCTTTCATAGAGTCCTTGAATATCCTTTATAGTATTATTTATCGAATAAAACTTTTTAAATACCAATTTATGGGTTTTTGTGTACGACGAACTCATTTCTGAGGTCCATTAAATGCTATTTCTACGCTAGATGGCTCTATCAAATTTCCAAAAAGAATTTTTGCACACAGTGTTCTGGAATGAAAAAAAGATTATCTAAAATGCTGTCGAAATATAGTGATGGGATCTTTCTTTGACATCTCTGGTGTTCTAAAAATTATGGGGAAGAAACCATATCCAACTTATCGTATACATATTTTTAACTTCCGCCGCGTGTAGCATACAATGTTTAATTCACTTGAGCTGTGATTATTCTTATAAATAAAACGCGATTACACCCAAACGATTTGAAACTAAATAGGAAAATTTGTTCGTCGTGTCAAAGAATATGCATCATCATTCATTACATGAGATTGATGAATTAATCTAAAAATTGTCAAATGAATTAATAGCTACAGAGACTTCACACTAGGCATGGACTATTCGAATAAATATTATTCGAATAAACAAAACTTTTATTCGGCGGGTTATTTTTGTTAATAGATTTTTAAAACGATATTCGCTGTTTTCTTTGCTTGTACCTATCAGCGTGCATTTATGTTTTGTATGTTTTGGATGTATGTGTGTATGGTTGCGTGTACAAATGTGTGCCCAGCAGTAACAATATTTCCTTCATTATTCGAATAGTGGTAACGAATAGTTGTATTTATTCGGTTAATGGTGGTTGAATAGTTTTTGGCTTGTTATCTTAATAAGTAAATAGCTATTTGTACAGTGTTGTGTGAATAATAAAATACAATTACTGGTAATAATTGAAGCTGTAAATAGACATTTACTATAAAGTTACTATGCATAGATATGTATTTGTACATTTATATGTTTATGCAGTTACATTTGCTTGGTAGGTATTGCGCTAGGGCTTCAAGCAAGAGATGCCAGGGCCAAAATTCATTATGTATATTGTTTATTATGGTAAGAAAAGGACAGGCTTGTCCTGAATTTTCATGTTCACATGTGTAAATAGTTTAATTTGCGTAAAGTAACATACACAAAATAATACTACCTGCTTCCTATTTTTTGTTAAATACTCATATAAATGTACTTACATACATATGTATGTAAGTATGTAGGTATGGTCATGGAAAATTGCGAACTCTTTGTATTGAATGAGCTGGTTAAGGATAATCATTAGTAGGTAGATTTTTTATTTTTTTATATATTTTCACTTTTTTGTTTTGTCCCCGACACAAAAACATTCAAATTTGGGATATGAATATAACGTAGCCGATCAGAAAATGGTTATATTACAGAATTAAAAAAGAAAACAATAATATAAAATGGAAAAAATATAAAAAATAATATAAAAAAGGAAAAAAAAATTTTTGACAAAATTTGGGGTGCGAACCCGACTCCACAAACGAATTGAGGCAAAAGAAACCGTCAGTAATCCTCCCCCCAATAATGTCATCCTCCGAGCAGCTCCTTGCAGCGGGACTGCTCAAGACTCTCCTGCTCCGGGCTGGTATTGAATCCAACCCCGGACCTAGAGAATGGATCTGCTGTGTATGCTGGAAGAAAATTTATGTGAAACGTTCACATTCGGTACAATGCTCTAACTGTAGCAGATGGTTGCATCTAACTAGTTGCTCCGGACTAAATCCCTCTACTCATAGACCCGCTAGTTTTTATAAAACTTTTGTGGCCCCTTGCTGTTCACGTCCTATGACGTCCAGTGGCCGTCGTCGATCAAGTATCGCTCCGCCACATATGTCTGACTCTGTCACATCAGTCTCCACGACTAGCACTAACAATGCACATCAGCAAGTAGACCTTTCGAGCGGCCGCTCACGCCCACAGGCGTCAACATCTCACACAGCAGCTCACAGCTACTCCCTACGTAGCACTTCCCAAGTGGATTTGAGCAATGCTGAGCGTCCGCTCTCTCCCACCCCCCCGGTCAGCCCCTCTTCTTCCAGCATTAGCACGAGTACAAGCCACAACCATCAGCTCCTGGTCCCTTATACTACGTGCACTGTTTGTCGGTTAAGATCATATACGCCGTTGGCATCAGTCAAGTGCAATAACTGCTTTGGCCTGTGTCACCTGCTCATATGCTCTGGACTCGCGAACAGGAACCTATGGACTGATACGTACGTTGCGCCATGCTGTCGAGCTACGCAACCTTCAACGTCGTCCGACTCGCCACTACCTTCTGGTAACGCGATTCCTTCGACTTCAAGATTGCGCCGTAGTGCGCGACCCAGCCTAT
Organism: Sphenella marginata; assembly: GCA_951509765.1. Taxonomy (NCBI): domain Eukaryota; kingdom Metazoa; phylum Arthropoda; class Insecta; order Diptera; family Tephritidae; genus Sphenella; species Sphenella marginata. The sequence continues at coordinate 45,044,248 of OX608079.1, read as the reverse complement.
TACCACCTAGGCATACGCACCAGTCCTTGACCCCCAGCATCAACTCTGCTCCCCCTACACACTTCGGTATCCTGCAATTTAATTGCAACGGCCTAACTGGCAAAATTGTTGAAGTGACAAATTTAATGAAGCGACTGAACATCAAGATCGCGGCTATCCAGGAGACAAAGTTAGGTGGAAGGTCGTCTCTTTTGACCTGCAACGGGTACAATGTACACCGTTGTGACCGTGCGAGAGGGCTTGGGGGTGGTCTGGCATTCATCACGCATCAATCTGTGCAGTATCGTCTATTTGAGCCTGACATCGACCCGAGGGACACCACCTTAGAACGTCAAGGTATGGTTGTCCGGTCAGGCGATGTCGACCTTGAAATCATAAACATTTACGTACCTCCTGTCACCTGTTGTCCCAGGGACTACCACCCTGATATTCGTGCGTTACTCAGGGGCGAGAACCGCGTCATCCTTGGTGACTTCAACGCACACCACGACCTGTGGCACTCCAGCCTGCAGGCCGATGGTAGGGGACAGGAGCTGGCTGACCAAATAGATGATTCGACGTTTTGCACGGTAAATGGGGATGCCCCCACTAGAGTGGCGGTAAACTGCTCTAGCTCGCCAGACATCACCATAGTCAGCGCTGGACTAATAAACCGCGTTGACTGGCGACCGATGCTGACGCTTGCTTCAGACCACCTACCCATAGTGCTCTCAATCGATCGCCCCACCGACTTTGTCACCGCTGAGAAACGCACATACACTAACTTCAATAAAGCCGACTGGGAGGGTTTTCTCAACACCACAGAGAGCGCCTTCGCTGCTCTTCCTACCCCGTCTGACGTACGAGAAGGGGAAAAGGCGTTTCGTATGGCCCTAATTTCAGCCTCCCACCAACACATTCCGTCAGGTAGAATAAAGGAAGTGCGTCCATTCTTCCCCGCAGAGGCAGCGGCCCTGGCAAATGAACGTGACCATATTAGACACCTTGACCCTACGGATCCCCAAATACGGGATCTTAACGCGGAAATCAGACGCTTAGTAGATCAACACAAACGCGCTAAGTGGGAGGAGCACCTAAGGTCTTGCAACCTCTCGGCTGGAGTTGGCAAATTATGGTCGACGGTGAAATCTTTGTCCAACCCGACTAAACCTAACGACAAAATATCCATCGCCTTCGGTGATAAGGTTCAGTCGAAGCCAAAAAGATGCGCGAGCGCGTTCTGCCGACAATTTGTAATGCATCCTACGTTGAACAAAGATATTCGCCGAGCCACCAGGGAAGCGCACAAACACAAAAACAGCGATGCGCCCGTTGCCATCTCCACAACAGAAGTTCATGAGGCTATTCGGAGATCCAAGAACACCAAATATATCGGCCCCGATGGCATTTCCATGCTGATGCTGAAACACCTTGGCGACGAAGGCATAAGATACCTCACACAAATTTTCAACCTTTCCCTTTCCACCTTTGTTATTCCTGAAAGATGGAAACAAGCAAAGGTGGTCCCACTACTAAAGCCTGGCAAGCCAGCTGCCGTAGGGGAGTCATATCGCCCGATATCTCTCCTCTCGCCAGTAGTGAAAGTGTTGGAAGCCACCTTGTTGCCGTACTTCACCGCAAACCTGCGGCTCGCCAAACATCAGCATGGATTTCGCAAAAATCACAGCACCACCACCGCGCTGAACGCCATAACCACTCAGATAGGGGACGGGCTAAACCAAAAGCGTCCAAACCACAGGACAGTGCTAGTTGCGCTTGACTTGGCCAAAGCTTTTGATACGGTCAACCATGCGCAACTAATGAAAGACCTTGAAGATTCGTCCCTTCCTCCCTGTCTTAAACGTTGGACTGCAAACTACATGAGTGGTCGTCAATCGTCGGTTGAGTTCAGAGGCGCAAGATCAAAACCCAGAATAGTTAAACAGGGGGTGCCGCAGGGTGGTGTCCTATCCCCGTTCCTGTTCAACTATTATATATCGAAACTTCCCCCCCCACCAGAGGGTGTCTCGATCGTCTCTTACGCCGACGACTGTACGATTCTGGCAACAGGCCCCTCCGTAGAAGAACTCTGCTCTCGTATTAACTCATACCTCCCAGCCGTGTCCGTATTCTTCGCCGGGAGAAACCTGGCATTGTCACCGAATAAGTCCTCGGCCACCCTATTTACGACGTGGACAACGCAAGTGAACATGGAATTAGACGTCTACGTTGATAATGTCAAGCTACCAACTGTCTCACACCCCAAAATCTTAGGGGTGACGTTTGATAACATGTTCAAATACGGCGCTCACGTAACCGCAATTGCCAATAAAGTCCAAAGCCGTAACAAAATCCTCAAGTCCCTAGCTGGCAGCACTTGGGGTAAAGACAAAGAAACGTTACTAGCTACATATAAAGCAATTGGCCAGCCGGTACTGAGCTACGCGACGCCTATATGGTCGCCGGGGCTAGCTGACACACACTGGACGAGGCTACAGGTCTGCCAAAACACCGCCCTTCGTACCGCCACTGGTTGTCTTCTTATGTCTCCTGAGCATCACTTACATAATGAAGCGAAAATGCTCGCCGTTAAAGAGCATAGCGAGATGTTGACCAGGCAATTCCTGTTCAACTGTTGCAAACCGCAGCATCCGAACGGACGCCTGATCAACGAGGATCCGCCCCCCAGGAGCATAAGGAGCCATCTACGCAAACACTACGATGAGATCCGGCACCTGATTTCCACGCCGTTTGATCCTAAGGTGCACCGGCAGGCCCTCACCCTCATCCACACAAATTCGGTAAATTCCTATGTTGGCTCTCTCCCGGTGAACGCCGTTCTTCAGGCAGCAACACCACCCGTTGCCGAAGAGGAGCGCGAGCTGCCTAGGGAGACTAGGGTGATGCTGGCCCAACTCCGGTCTGGATACTGTAATAGGTTAAACTCTTACCTATCCAGACTGAACCCCGACTTGCCTAATGTCTGTCCGGCATGCGGCTTGTCCCCCCATACCACTAACCATCTTTTTGTCTGCTCATCTGAGCCTACTCTTCTAACACCCATATCCCTCTGGTCCTCCCCTATTGAAGCCGCTAGGTTTTTAGGACTTCCGTTAGAAGAGCTCGATGACAATATTGGGTAAGGTTGACACTGACTACCTAGGCAGGGCAAAGTAGTGTTAAAACAACAACAACAACAAAGAGATTTGCCAACATGGCACCTTTCGCAAATGTAAGTATGTATGTATGTGCTCGTGGAGGCATTGCCAGTTCAGTTTAATTGAGGTATTTTGTTGATTTATTTCTTTGCAACGTTATCATTTCCATTTCGATAATTTTGTTTTGTGAATTATCGAAACGAAACTGTTTTGATAATTTAGCTATTGGAATTACCGAAACGAAATCATTTTGATAATTTTGTTTTGTGAATCAACGGAACGAAATTATTTCGTTACGTTTTTTTTGTGAAATAGCAAAACGAAATAGAATCGTTTCGATAGTTGAGCATCCCTGATAATAAGCCAAAAACTCTTCAACCATCATTAACCGAATAAATACAACTATTCGTTACCACTATTCCAATAATGAAAGAAATATTGTTACTGCTTGGGCACACATTTGTACACGCAAACATACACACATATGTACATGCAAAACATACAAAACATAAATGCACGCTCATAGGTACAAGCAAAGAAAACAGCGAATATCCATTTAAAAATCTATTAACAAAAATATTCGAATAGTACTATTCGAATAGTACTAAACGAATAATAATATTCGAATAAACGAATAAAAAATTCGAATAAATACTATTCGAATTTTTGCAATTAATATTTTTATTCGTTTATTCGAATAGTGTTTATTCGAATATTATTTGAAAAAAATCCCACTCCTACTTCACACACCTTGAAATTACATGTTTTATTAAAACACACCAAACAGTGTCAAACATCACATGGTTTAGGTTTGTGGTCTGAACAAGCCGGAGAATCTGCACTCCGTGAATTTCTTAAGTATTGGGAGAAGAGGAAAATAACAATGCTCTCTCATCCGTCATATTCAAAGAAATTAAGAGAATCAGTTGTAGAATTTTCATCAGTTCATATATAAGATTTAGTTTTTGTACATCTTTATATTTGTAGTCTATTAAAACATTTGGGCAATTCACAAAAGTCTCGTATTCGTCGTATCGTTGTATATTGTATTTTGTTTCCATGGTTTCCCATATAAATTTTTCAAAAAAACTTAGCACATAATTTTCAAATTAATTTAGCTATTTTTATACCCAGCGTACTAGTACTAGTACAAGGGTATATTAATTTTGTCCACATAACGGTACTATGTAACGGCACAAAATAATCGAGTTAGATATAGAGTTCCATATATGAAAGTTCTTAGGTTGAAAAGAGGAATTGATTAAGGCATGTCCGTCCGTCTGTCCGTCTGTCCGTCCGTGTACACGATAACTTGAGTAAAAGTTGAGATATTTGCATGAAATTTTGCATACAGGTTACTTTCTGGCCAAGGTAGGTTGCTATTGAAAATGGGCGAAATCGGATGATAACCACGCCCCCTTTTTCGATATCGAAAATTTCGAAAAACGTATAAAACGGGTTAATTCAATATCAGAAGCAGCTACAATGATAAAATTTGCAATATGTATTGATTTATATGTTCTTAGGCGGATTTTACCAAATTTTTTGAAAAGGGGCGTGGCACCGCCCCCATATATTTGAAGAAATTTTAAAATTTTGACTCCTAATAACTTGAGAACAGTTTATGCTAGTATAACGAAATTTTGTAGAGGGCATACTATTGTTGTGTTAAATTCAGATATAGAAAATAAACGAAATCGCTTGGCGACCACGCCCACTTTTTTATAAAAGTTATATTGAAAGGAGGTGGAAATATTGAAAAGTCCATATCTAATTAACTGATACCGCTATAATAATATAATTTTGTACATACATCAATTTTCATATTCTTTACATTATTTTTGCAAAATTTTGGAAAGTGGGCGTGGCACCGCCCACTTATGAGTCAAGCAATTTTCAAATTCGACTGCTAATAACTTCAGAACGATCTGAGATAGGTTTACGAAACTAGGTTCCAGGTATGTTATGTTTATGTAGAGTACTACCACAGAAAATAAGAAAAATCGGTGAACGACCACGCCCCTTTTTGGACTAAAGTTCTCTAAACGAGAGTTAGGAAACCGGAATATGCAATATCTGTTTAACTGATACAGATATAATGCTAAAATTTAGTACACTCATTCACCTGATGATGTTATTTGTGATGTTTAAAGGTTTTTTGGTAATATTTTGGAAAATGGGCGTGGCACCGCCCACAAGTGAATAAACAAAATATCAACATTTCACTATTAACAAGCCACTGTGAAAGTATCATAAAGATCTGCAATGAAAACTGATCTTCAATAGGGACAAACAACATAATAAAATCCGTGGGCGTGCCACCACCCACTTTTTTAAAACTATGTAAATATTGATTAATGGACACATATATCCGTACATCGAAAAATTTCACAAAATACGTTAAAAGTTATGGGCATGGCACGCCTTCTTTTCCAAAGTTATATATAGGACATGGTATAACCCTTGAAAAGATCGATTCAGTACTTTTGGCTCATGTAAGCGGTTAAAGCTTTATAAGCAAGGAGCGTGGCCGCTCCCACCAAATTCGCTATTGTTTAGGCTCGGCATAGATTGGTTTTTAAAATGGGCGAAATCGGATGAAAACCACGCCCCCTTTTTCTAAAAACTAACGCTGGGTATTTAATGTTCGGTTCACCCGAACTTAGACTTCCTTACTTGTTCAATTTACTTTTGAAAAAGTATAGACGCTTCCCACGCTTTCGCTAGGCCTATTTTGGCAACAGTTTGGGTAAGTAATCTCATTTTCGAGTGCAAAAATTCTTTTTGGAACTTCGGTAGAGCCATCTACCGTAGAAATAGCATTAAATGGACCTCAGAAATGAGTTCCTCGTACCCAAAAACCCATAAATTGGTATTTAAAAAAGTTGTATTCGATAAATTATACTATAAAATTCAAGGACTCTATGAAAAATTTTTCTGTTCATTTGAGCTTAAATCGAAAAAAACTAAAAGTCGTGTACTATTGGCATCTAATGCCATCAATTTTCTTTGGTTTCAGTAAATTCCAAATCAACAGTGTAATTATGGTTTACTACGCTATTTGTATTATCATAAAAAAAGGATATTTAAAGATAAAATGAAAAGCCGAGCAACTCAGACTCTCCGACTATCATTTTCGGTACATCAGAGACGTCAGAAAAAAGATGGCATCATTAGTTTTTTGCGTCGTTCTAGGTCATCTTTTTTTCATTCCAGAACGCCGTGTCTGATCGCCAACATTAGCACAGACCTATTGCCCGCCAACATCTACACCAATATTTGGTTCTACTAGCAGCAGTTTATAAATTTGCTAATTTTCCTATAGCTGAAAAACCACTGAGTTAGCGTAGGTATGATGCAGTAGAACACATACGATAAGTCTTTAAACTTTAAATTGCTCTATCTTAGCGAAAAAAAAAGATATTTGAGCAAACTCAACGCCATTCGTAAGAGGAAGACTTCTTCTTTAAGATGCAATGTTTGCTTTAAAAAAAAATCTGTCGTATATATATAACCTCAAAATTAGGCAAAAACGGTATTTTTTGCACTTTTAGGTTAGGATATCTCAAAATCCTGACGTGATAGAGCAATTCTGCGTCCAGATTTGAATTCAGCACATCGAAAACCTTTAGGAAAGTATGGTCTGGTTTATGGTCAAATTTCTTGTCGGCCTGTGTTATCGGAGAAAGTAACAATTAAATTGTACTTGTACTTGTCAGGGGATAAAGTTTAAAAGTAAAAGCCCGGTATGCTGTATTTAAAAATTTTATAAATTTTGACGTTCCGTTTTGCATTTTGAATAATTGCAATTTGCCGCTTATTATATGAATTTCAATGTCATTTTATTATATTTTTTCTTTTTATTTTTCCGAAGCTTCAGTATTTCTTCAAGAAATAAAGCGACAACTATTTACTTTTTGCCAAAGCCAGAGCTGCGCAGGTCGCAGTAGAAAAGTAGAAGAAGTTCTGACAGAAGAAATTTTTCTAAGCGTTTCTACTCAATATCCACTCTACTTTTGAAGTAATTCTTGAAGAAATCCTAAACAAGATTTCAAAACAAACAATAAAAATAAATATTGTTTTGTACACGGCTAAAAGTTTTAGCCTAGATTTAAAACTTTTTTGGGCTACATATACACCTAGACCCGTATGTTTGCGTTCAAAGTGTTGTTTGGAATTTCCAGTAAGATTAACTTCCTTTGACGAATTTCATTATTTTTGTATAAAATTATGTGTAAAAACACAATAAAAATACTGCATCTCAAAGTTAAGAATTTCGTGGAAAATTCATGGAAATTCAAGAAAACTCGAAAAAGATACCAATATTAAGCCGCTAGAAGAATTACTCGATTTTTGGCAATTTTTTTCTAGCCAAGTACATTATCTTAAATACAAATTTATAAGCGTAAAAGTTTTATATTGAAGAAAATGCTCTTGGTCGGCTTTTGACAATTGAACGGACTAAAAACTGCATACTCGAAAATAATCAAATTTTACCTGAAAGTTAGAAATTTTGATGAAATTTTATCGAGTTTTCTTGAATTTTCATGAATTTTCATTCAAAAATAATGAAATTAGTCTAAATAAGTTGATTTTTCTGGACATTCCACAAATCCCTTTGAACGCAGACATACTGGTCTAGGTGTATGACCAAACCAAATTTGGTGTAGAATTAAATTTACACCGGCTGTCATGGAAATGCGCCTAGTAAAAATTATTTAAATTTTAAACCGAAAATGTTGTTAACAATTTTTTTTTTTTTTTTTAAATGTTAGGACTCGAACCGACGTGCCCCAAATCAGTGCGCAATGCTCTACCTACTGAGCTACGGTGCACTCATGAATTTTGTGCGAAAAGTACACATATTCGCTGTGTATACGACTTTTGCTGTATTTTTGTTTATCCCAATTAAGTTTTAAATCTAAACCGCAAAATATTGAGACTTTTTGTAGGTAATTGAAAGGTTTGGAATTTATTACCAAAAAGTTTTAAAAATTGTGTAAACCAATAAATGGTTTAAAATTTAGGCTAACATTTTTAGCCGTGTAGAAAGAGGAAAATTGCAAATAAATTAAAGTATAAATAAGTAATATGTAAAAATATAAATATGTATGTGTGTGTGCATTTACAGGTAGGTAATTCTTATTTACTGACGCTTTGGCCAAAACCCCCCCCGAAATTTTTTTTCTGGCTACGCGCCTGGTGTTAGGTCATGTGTTGCTGGAGTGGTACAAGCGAGTGCACCCCTTTGCAAGTTTTCCGTACGCCGTGAGGTACCTATATACGCTACACTGAGGTGTACACGTGTCCCGTTCCCCACATCCGTAACATAATATTATGCGCGCTGAAAGATAATCCTGCCAATGGTGACCTTCTTCTTTTTGGCAGTTCCAGTATTTGGATGGCAAAAGTTGGTGTATTGCAGCTACGTTGCCTTGACTCTCTCCTTAGGCCATCTCTTCAAGCATGCACGGTTTCAGAGGGGGGACAGGGGGAAAGCCCCCCCCCCCCCCCCCCCCCACAGAGCTCTGTAACAGGTATTTTCATAATTTTCTACTGTGAAAAGTATGAGATATACATATTTCGAATTAAAAAATATTTTAATATCTCTTAAAAATCTTAAACGCAATGGATTTTTACTAATTTTTAATTTTTCTTGCTTGGTCTACTATTTTACGTTACATATTTTAAAAAATGTTCCCCCCTCTAGAAGTGCTGCTAGAACCGCGCCTGCTTTAAGGCATGGATCATCATCTATCGCTGAAATATTGCGACGCGCGGATACAGGTTGAGAAAGGTTGGGATCGTCGACAGTTTTTATCTGCAAAAATATGTTCGCTCATTTTATGATGGTCCAACAGATCGAACGTTAACTTATAGTATTTCGTGACGTATTTCCAATTAAAGATTTCTTATCAAAACTTCTATAAACTCATCCTCATGAATTGGTATTGTTGTCAAATCAAAATGGAAAATGTCTCAAATGAGTCCCCTGGCTTCTCCGACTACGTATTTGCTATCGAATATCAAAGTTGGAACAATAATTTTAATATTGATATTTAAGTTCAGCACAGAAGCCTTGGCATTCTACAGCCTCGGTTTGCTTCTGATATCTCAAATACCAATCGCGGGCTTTCCTTTAAGGAGTATGTGGATATTTTTGCAAAGAAAAGTCGTTATCTATATATTAATAGGCTAACATTTTTTCCATACAATCAATTGCCAGAGTGTATCTCATAAAAAAATGCATAACTCCAATTATTATATATTTTGATATGTTTTCATGGGCCAGGAGCTTTGCATAGGCATATTATATTTAACAAACAATGCTTCATTAATTTGTAATAATTCATCAAAGTTTTCACCAAAATCCAAAGCTTTTAACTACAGTATCTGACTGTTTTGTTGTACATACAGCAGTGGCGCAGGTGGTGAGCGTGCCGGCTATGATGCGTACGTTCGTAGGTTCAAGGACGTGTTCAGGGCAGGTTAAGTTTTTTTTTTTTTTACTAAATTGAAGTTGCCTTAAAATATACGAAAACTTTTTATTATATTTTTTTTTTTTAAATTCATTATATTTGTAATCCAATATTTTTGTGTTTATTATGTTTATGACATCTATCTTGGAGTGAAAAACCCAAATTTTTTGAAAAAATATAAAAAATTATTCCAATTTATCAATTTATATTTTTTAAGAAATATATCATACTTAATATACAAAAAGTAAAAACACAGTTTGTAGCTTCTTCAATTTATATTCATGTAACAGTTTGAAATCGCGTTAATTTTCCTAAAGACATGAACTATTTTCTTCCTAAAAATTTTAATTTGTAAAAGAGTCGACATATAACCCAATATTTCAATATTTTTCTGTTTATGACATCTATTTTGGAGTGAAAAAACCAAATTTTTTTAAAAAAAAAGCTAAAAACTTATTTCAATTTATCAATATATATTTTTTAAGAAATATATCATACTTAATATACAAAAAGTAAAAACACAGTTTGTAGCTTCTTCAATTTTATATTCATGTAATAGTTTGAAATCGCGTTAATTTTCCTAAAGACATCAACTATTTTCTTCCTAAAAATTTTAATTTGTAAATGAGTCGACATATAACCCAATATTTCAATATTTTTCTGTTTATGACATCTATTTTGGAGTGAAAAAACCAAATTTTTTTTAAAAAAAAGCTAAAAACTTATTTCAATTTATCAATATATATTTTTTAAGAAATATATCATACTTAATATACAAAAAGTAAAAACACAGTTTGTAGCTTCTTCAATTTTATATTCATGTAATAGTTTGAAATCGCGTTAATTTTCCTAAAGACATCAACTATTTTCTTCCTAAAAATTTTAATTTGTAAAAGAGTCGACATATAACCGGAATCCTTACATATTTAGGCTAATTGGGCCAGTTAAGATATGTGTTTTCAATATTTCCGAGTTGAGTTTGACGAAAGAAACCAAAAAACCATCATATGTGTAAGTTGTAATATTCTCCCGCTAAACGGACTTCAAAAAATCCACAACTAAAGGAAAAATTGAGAAAACAGTCTGTGCCACCAAAAAAAAAAACACAATTTGGAAACCGGCTAATATTAAGAAGTTAACGGAATCTCAAAATGAACTTTCATTCGTTTCAATCCATATGGCCAATTTTGTTCGATATGGCATCATTCTATGTGACCATTATATATATTATAAGTCTAACTATGTTGTTGGTATATGTCAATGAAATTTAATTTTGTTTATTGAAATATTGACGGAATATGAAAGGAGTGGTGGGTCTGATGGTGGACTTTCAAACAATACTAAGTACCGTTTTTGCCATCTCCTATTAATGATGTCAAATTACCCGTCTTTAGAGTAAACCAGCTTTTATGAAAGCGACTCTCAATAACTCAACTATAAATAATTATTTTCAGCAATAAAAATGTCTCCAATATTTATGCCTCTAGGCATAAGGTACTGGAGAAAAATGCGAACAGAGGATTTAATAAGTTAAACTAATTTAAGGTGGTCGAATTTCGACCACGGGATATACTAGTTTAAATTAGTTTGTGTAAGTGCCTTGATTCAATAAGTGAATTCATCAATAGTTAACTCCTTTCGCAGAACCATCGCACTTCACATTCCGCCGGGATCGAAAGTAGGTATTCTGAATTTCGATTGAATTGAACGAAGAAGAGGAAGAGCTATAACTTTTTCGAAATCAGCTGTTTGCCTTGGAGTGTGTGAAACGGAAACATAACAAAGCAAATCTACACTAATTAGTGCCTTTGAAATAAAAGTGAAATTTTATTATGATTTAATAACTTAGTTACATAAATTAACTTGACATTCCACGTGAAAAATGTTGGGAGAGGTATCAAAAGACGCGTCTTGACCTCCTACGTCCATTTTTTCGACAGCCGGTTGTGACGTTGATGAGGCATCCCATTTTGAAGCAAACTGGTAATCTCGTCTTACAGAGTGGAACCTGCGTTCCTTAGGACGACATGTTGGTTTCGGTGGATTTGGAGGTACCTTGCTATCACTAAAGCCATACATACGATCTGGAATCGGATTTGTTGGTATAACGACACGATTATTGGGTTGTTTCGTGTGCAATGTAAAATGCGAAAATTGGTGTTTTGAATCTCAAGGCATGCTGAGTAAGCCTTTTGCAATGTCTTAGGGCTTTCAATCAGGAGCATTTTGCTTAGCCCACCGTATTTATACGTATTGAACTGGGCTGCCGTCAAATGGCCGCAGTTCCTTAACAGAGTCGGAAAGACGCGAGATGTCTTTCAAGTCAGCCTCCGTTGTTGGGCTGCGTGGTACTATTTCGAATTCCTGTGCCTGACTATTCGATCTCTCATCAACGGTGAGTCATGACCTTAGGCCGTCCAAGGAAGACACTCGCCTTTGTAATTTGCCATCTGCACCAGAAGAGCCTTGACCGCTCCGGTCAGGTTTGTCACCGTAGATTGCAATGAATCCATGGTTGATCTAAATAGTAGACAGCATTCATCTGTGAAGAAAGTTAAAAAATATTATGAATACTCACAATATCCAAAGGAACATTTGCTGTTCACTAAGGCTTGCAACCTTGTTACTTTTTTATATCTTTGCCTTTAAGGTAATTTTTTCTACTTTGATTCTTTCTAGCAACGATGTTGTTTTTTATATCTTTGCCTTTAAGGCAATTTTTTCCCCTTTAATTCTCTCTAGCAACGTTGTTGCTTTTTTATATCTTTACCTTTAAAGCATACGTGTTAAATTCCAATTAGAATTAGCAATTGATACAAATGGTTTATATAGTCTAATTCATTAAAAAACAAGTAAGGAAAGGGCTGTCTTCGGCTGTGCCGAAGGCTTTATACCTTTCATGAATACGCACAAATTTTCTAAGTGTCCGATCCTTACTTACAATTACTTACAAACTCTCCAAAACTTTTAATTTAAAAACACATAGCCAAACCACATTTATCGGAGCAATCGGTAATATCGGAGCTATATGTTATGTAAGTCCGATCTGTATGATTTTCACTACACATATCACATATATAATAAGTACCAAACCTGCATAATTTTACGTTTCTAGCTTTCTATTTGCAACATTTATAGCCCAAAACCCATTTATCGAAACTATCGATTATATAGGAGCTATATGTTATGTTGATCCGATCTAGGTGATTTTCACTACACACATTACGTATATAATATGTACTAAGCCTGCGAAATTTCGCTCTAATAGCTTTTTAATTGCAAGAGTTATAGGCCAAAACCCGTTTATAGGAACAATCGATTGTATGGGAGCTATGCGTTGTATCGGTCCGATCTTGCTGGTTCCGACAAATGATTAATCCTATGCAAAATGGCGCCTGCTTGCAAAATTTTATTGAGATATCTCTAAAACTGAGGGACTAGTTTGCGTTCAAACAGACGGACGGACAGACGGACAGACGGACATGGCTTAATCAACTCAGCTCGTCGCCCTGATCATTTCGGTATACTTAATGGTGGGTCTATCTCTTCTTCTTCTCACACTTACAAACATCGGACCAAAGTTATAATACCATTTCATGTTCATGAAAGGTATAACAAGTAAGGAAAGGGCTGTCTTCGGCTGTGCCGAAGGCTTTATACCTTTCATGAATACGCACAAATTTTCTAAGTGTCCGATCATTACTCACAATTACTTACAAACTCTCCAAAACTGTTAATTTAAAAATACATAGCCAAACCACATTTATCGGAGCAATCGGTAATATCGGAGCTATATGTTATGTAAGTCCGATCTGTATGATTTTCACTACACACATCACATATATAATAAGTACCAAACCTGCAAAATTTTACGTTTCTAGCTTTCTATTTGCAACATTTATAGCCCAAAACCCATTTATCGAAACTATCGATTATATAGGAGCTATATGTTATGTTGATCCGATCTAGGTGATTTTCATTACACACATTACGTATATAATATGTACTAAGCCTGCGAAATTTCGCTCTAATAGCTTTTTAATTGCAAGAGTTATAGGCCAAAACCCGTTTATCGGAACAATCGATTGTATGGGAGCTATGCGTTGTATCGGTCCGATCTTGCTGGTTCCGACAAATAATTAATCCTATGCAAAATGGCGCCTGCTTGCAAAATTTTATTGAGATATCTCTAAAACTGAGGGACTAGTTTGCGTTCAAACAGACGGACGGACAGGCGGACAGACGGACATGGCTTAATCAACTCAGCTCGTCGCCCTGATCATTTCGGTATACTTAATGGTGGGTCTATCTCTTCTTCTTCTCACACTTACAAACATCGGACCAAAGTTATAATACCATTTCATGTTCATGAAAGGTATAATAAAAAATTTTCAACTAATTGCCATTAGACAATTGAAATTTTTATTCCAATGGTAAATCTTATTGCAATTAGTTGACATTAGCAAAAAAATCTTGTTACCTTTACAATTAGAAATCTAATTGACTTCTGCTAATGCAATGAGATATTCAATTAGCTCGAATTAGCATCAATTATTTTCATGTTTACAAAAACAAAAAAAATAACTAAAATAATCATACAATGAATTTCACACACATATTTTTTACTTATGTACATACATTAGAGCGGTTCGATTTTTTTTGCATCGGGAGCACATGGAGATTATGATGATTTGGATCATTTCAAGTATTTTTGCCGAAGAAACTATAGGTCTAACATGAATTTCGAGCTAGCAGTTTTTTCGATAAACTTTTTTTTTCTTCAAAAAGTGATACACTTGTTTCAAAACCGTGTTGAAAATTAACAAAAATCATTCTCTATATGCATCTGGGGGTTTTAAGGGTCGAGGAATCCTTTTTCGGTATTAATTTTTTCTTTTGACGCCCGCTAGAGGGCGCTTTCGCTGTTTTCTTGGTTTGTTCTAAAACCTTTTTTTCGAAAATCGACAATATGTTCCAGAAATCTATGAAATTTAACTCTCTTATAAAGCAATTACAATTACTGAACAGCTCAGCGTGTAAATTAAGGTATAGGGAGGTGCATTTAAGCAAAACTTATATCGATATTATTTGGTTATAAAAGTCTCATTTTTTTTCATTTTTTTTATGAATTTTGCAAACGATTTGTTTTCATTCAAATTAAAATTTCATTCTTTGTATGCATCTGGGGGGTCGGCAAATCCATTTCCGGTATTAATTTTATCTTTTGACGTCCGCCAGAGGGCGCTTCCGTCTATTTTTTGGATTTTAATACCTTTTTCCCGAAAATCAACAACAATGTTCCGAATATCCATGAAATTTGACTTTCTATATGAGAGCGCTGCAATTTTTTGATGTAGCACATTGTAATTATGACATATCTACATACTTTTCAATTTCTGGTTTGTCTACACTATTATTGCTTAAATAAATAAAAACACTATTAGTGCTTATACTAAGTTCTATACACCTAAAGGCACCCTGCAAACCTACAAAGGGATTGCAAGTGCCCCTGTGTGCGTTATAAATATTTTAACAAAAAAACGAAGAACAGAGGAGAAGTGAAAGTAATGCGTCCGAAACCATGGTCAATGCTATTAATTCGAAAACAAAAGCATTTTTAGTACTTCGCTCGGCTATTGATGGCATTGAGGCCAACATTCCCTCTTCATTGAAGGCAATTTCAAAGACGCAAAAAAATTTTCACTAACAGGGTCAAATAAAAGCATGCATTAATTATTTTTGAACCAGTTGCCATGCTCGAACTGCGTATCAGGTAGCTTTTATCCCCAGCTTTGTGCACACTTTCCTTTAGAACCAAAAACTTGGGGTTTTCATAATGCCCGTATGACACTACGTATTTTTCTTGTATTTTTTTATGTATTGTGAAGACCAAATATTGCCACAGATTTGGCCCACACAAATATCAACAGCACAACATCAAAATAACCAAACGGAACAAACGAACCAACATACAACATCAACATCAGACAAGGCAACTCCAACACGAAACGACACAGCAAGTCGCTAGAGCATGGCAACAGCGAACCACAACAAGTCGTAGCAACACGGTCACAACATGTAATCATGCGCACAAGCAACAATACGAAGAGGTGTATACAAGGCGAATTAATACAAGGTGGAATTATCCCATCAGCTGATAGCTACTTTTTTCTCAAATTTTGCCACTACACATTTAGCCGCCATATGATTTTGACATTAGTCCTACAAATTACAAAAACAAAGTACAGTACTAGCTCGATAATCCGGACACCCTTAATGTTAGGGGTCGTCCGGATAATGGGGGTGCCCGGACTATAGATGATTTTTTTTTTTTCAACTAAAATTCGTTGTTTTATTGAAATGAACATAACGCAATTCAGATATATTTATGTACATAAATTGCTTTATTAAACACAGTACAATCATTCTTACATATGTAATAATATGTACATCTGTACATAATCAAACATTTTTTTATTTTTGTACGTACTATTTCAAAAAAATTATTAACTTTGGGCTGCTGCGAGTTCGCCAGCAACATTTTATCTACAGTTTCTTTAAATCGTCTTAAAACTAAAATATCCATAGCCGAAGCGTCAACATGGCACCATATTCTTTTTCAAACCATCATAATGATTTTCCTTTATCAAGGAGATCTAAAATTTCAAATTTTTTCTGAAGAGTAAGGGTTTTATGAGCCATTTTTTTAAATTTTCCACTGCTCATAATAATAATGTTCACTCAATTCAGTTTGTCACTAAAGAATAAACACAAAGCGTGATTTATGCTGTTGCATTCCGTATACATATGTACATATATTGTTGTTAAAGTACCCCTATTTTACGAAAAACTCACGAAGCAAACTAAAAATTAAAATACATATGTATGTAAATATGTATTGCGAAGCAAATTTGAAAAATGTCCGGATTATAGAGTAAAAAATGTTAAACTGTCCGAATTATAGTGTTGTCCGGATTATAGATGTGACCGGACTACCGCGTGTCCGGATTATCGCGATAGTACTGTACATTGAAAACGTATGGATGTGTGTTTGTAATTCGCCTGGCTTCCACCTTCTATTGTGTATATAAGAAGCAACACGAGGAGACAAGAGTCAGCCAGCACGGAACTGCGGCAGTGACAAGATCTACGCGGAAGGGTGATAACTAGTACATGGAAGCTTACCAATGCTAGTGATCGTCGTTTAACGTAGACGCGGACTAAGCTGTACTTGAGGTGAGCTGGATTTACACCGCCCATTATACGCTTAAGGCTGCTATAACCTGATCTACCGCGGTCAGCCGTGGATACGCACATTACAACGCGAGTACAGTTGCGACAGCATAGCCGTGGGTACGAGATTGCGACGTCGACGCAATCAGAACGGTACGATCTCACGCCAGCAAAGCAGTAGCAGAGATAGCGGAACGCATATAAACCACAAGACCGCCAACGTCATACCATCTGCACAGCGTGGGCCAGTACGGAGTCACGGTCAAAATCGGATCTACGCTGGGCAGTGATAGTTAGTAAATGGGGTTTACCAATACTAGACATTACGATCCAGAGTAGACGCGGACTAAGCTGTACTTGAGGTGTGCTGAATTTACCCCGCCCATTATATACTTAAGGCCGCGCTCCGCCGATCAGCCAGCACTCGCCGTAGGGACGCGCAGTAGAGGCAGCCACACAACGTCGCTGCCAAGTCACATAGCCGCTAACACACGCCGACAGAGGGACACCACTGCAAGCAGCACGGAGCAACGCCAGCAGCACAGAGCGTCGCTAGCCAGGGGTATAACTATACTAGCAGAAGTCACTGAGTTATTTAAAATTAATGAATTATAAGTATAATTAAGTTAAACAGAATTGAATAAAGTTAAGAATACGAGTTGCAAAAGGGCTCCAAAGTATAAATTTATTCTACAAGGACCCTGGAAACGGCGAGTATACCCCAGCACCAGATAAGAAGCGTAGGGGCAGGGAAAAGCTTCGTTATTTGTGCGAAAGAAACTGCCTTATACAATTTTCATATTGGTGCAAACGGGCGAGCTATGTTAAAAAAACTAACGAAATACAATATAGGCTGTGAAAAACAAACGAAAAATTTTGTATTTCGATAGCTTTCGATAGATTTCGATTGTTTTTCGTTACCCAATAAGCAAAATACGTTTTCTGTAAGCTTACTATAAACTTACTTTAGCAAGCTTTTCGTTTGGGAAACGTTTACTATAACTATTGTAACGTGTTTGAAAAAAATTGTCGACTCAATGAAAGTGATCCCTTTTTAAATAATTGGAATTGAGGCTTGGAAAACAATTTAAAAAAAAAGAAATTGTATAATGGGAAAGTCATAGATTTTCGGAACATTGTTGTTGATTTTCGGAAAAAAGATGTTGAAATATAAAAAATGGACGGGAGCGCCCTCTGACGGACGTCAAAAGATAACATTAATACCGGAAATGGATTTACCGAGCCAAAAAACCCCCAGATGCATATAAAGAATGAAATTTTAATTTGAGTGAATACAATTCGTTTTGCAAAATTCATAAAAAAAATAAAACTTTTATAAACCATAAAATATCGATATAAATTTTGCTTAAATGCACCTCCCTATACCTTACTTTTCACGCTGAGCTGTGCAGTAATTGTAATTGTTAAATTTCATAGATTTCTGGAACATATTAGAATCAAACCAAGAAAACAGCGAAAGCACCCTCTAGTGGACGTCAAAGAAAAAAATTTATTTTTATTAAAATAATTGATTCTAATTCGAGCTAACTGAATATCTAGCACAAGTCAATTAGATTTCTAATTGTAAAGGTAACCCAATTTTGTTTGCTAATGGCAATTAATTGCAATTAGATTTACCATTGGAATAAAAATTTTAATTATTTAATGGGAATTGTTGAACTAATTCTAATTATTTAATGAATTAGAGAATTTCGCAAAAGAAGGATAGTTAGAAATCATTACCATTATCTAATCATTAGTTAAGGCTATTTTTTTCACTCCATTTTTTCTTTCTGCTACTTTTTCACCTCACTACTGGTCCCCGCTCGGGCGCCAGTTAAGGACTGTAAGTCCGCGTAGACTGTAAAAATTAAAGGGTCAACTTGCCCTGGAATGTAAACTTAGCTGTGTTTCACAAGATTTTTTAACAATAAATAATTCGGTTAGTAGTCCACACCAGGGTTATGTTTTTCGATACAATTTGGCTCAAGAATGTACTGAAGTACTACGCTGTCGCTTTTGGTACAATTTCGCCTATATACTAGACCAATCTCTCACTTGCTTTCTTAAAATAGCCATCTAACCGCCCAGGCGATTTTGGCCTTTCAATACTCAGTGAAAATAAATTGGGGCGTAGAAGGCGGTCATTGCATTTGACAGCTTACTATATTATTTCTAATTTAGTAATTAAAGTGGTAGCGGTAGATTTTTGTTTACATTTACGAAATGAACAGTTGCGAATGTCTAGATTATCAATATCTGAGTGATTTGGTGAAAATGATTACTAAATCTTCACGTGTCGCGAATATCAACTTACATTGGAATAGATACATAGTTTATTATTCGGTATCTTTTCTTTTTTAATGAACAAAATATAAATAGCTTTCCCCATGTTCATGAAAATATGAAAATATAAAAAATTTATAAAAAAAGGCAGTAGGTTGTTTGTTATTCGATTTGCGTAATTTTTCAGGAGTATACTACATACTATTGGAAATTATCTCACTAACTTTCACTGAAATACCTTCTTGAAATTTCAAGCAATCGCTTTTGAAAATAGCAGACTTTTTTGCTGAAAAGTGGGCGGCGCCATGCCTACGTCAACAAAATCCACAACATTGTTTTACATTTTAGTTTTGCTTATGTGTGCAAAATCTTATTTATATAACTTATACAATTATGGAAATATCGCGATTTTAATTTTAAAAATACAAATTTCAGAACTCGGTTCAAAAAGTGGGCGTGCCCGTTAACCAATTTTGTTTATTTTTACAGCAAAGAGTTAGCTTTATATGTTGAACACTTTCTCCAAATATCGTTTCAATAAATTAATTTTTACCGGAGTTATGGCACGAAAAGTTTTGTGGAATAATGCACCATAAAGGGGCGGGGCCAAGCCTATTTTTCAAAAATTTTGTGCATTCGACTTTCTTTGCCCACGAACACTTTAGAGGTGGAATGGAAATGATATACAGCTAGTTTAAGCAAAGTGATTGCATATTCAATATATCTATGATCCTTTTCAAAATCTTTCGTATAAAATTGGGCGTGGACCTTACCCGATTTCGCAAATTTTTTTTCGGAATAATGCCGGTATTAATATAAATATGTGTGCTGAATGTAATTTTGCTATCTTGAGCGGTTTTTGATTTATGTTTAATAATATTTCCAAATTTGACTTAATCAGAAGTGGGCGGTGCCACGCCCCTTTTTGAAAATTTCTCCAAAAATTTATTTGTTGCTTTAACGCTAAAGTACACACCAAATTGTATTCTTATAGGTGTATTATGTACTAAATAATCACTTTTTGTATTTTCGAAAATATTATATATATAGAAAGTAGGCGTGGCTTTTAACCGGTTTTGGCCTATTTTCAATAGCGCTCCGAGATAAGTGAAAAGGAAATTTCATTGAGATATCTCTAGATTTACTCAAGTTATCGTGTTCATAGGCGAACGGACGGACGGACATGGCTTAATCAATTTCTCTTTTCCTCCTGAACATTTTGATATACATATATACATAAGTCAATATCTGTCTCGATTCGTTTATGCCGTTACCTACTACCGTTAGGCGAATGAAGTTAATATACCTTGTGTGCGAAGCACTACTAGGTATAAAAAAGTAAATGAGTAATAGAGCAATATACGCGAATCCATACAAAAAAAATTAGGTACAATTTGAACGAAAAAAGTACGATTTTTGAGTGGATATAGTACAATTCATGAAATGTCATTTCCCAACGCTGGTCCACAGGAAACTGCCCCTAAGGTCTATGCTGCTCCCTTTTATAACATTGCGCGCTGCCGTCTTCATGCGCAGGGTTAGAATCAAGCTGCTCACAGTTAGTATGCACCGATGGCATGTGCAGGTATTTCACAATCGTGTGAAACATATTTTGCTGACGCTATGTGTGCCTATTGCACAATTCCACAGGTAAATACAATGAAAAGCGCTTGGCCTTGAGTTAGGGTGTTAGGTTGCAGCAAGCTGCAATTATGCTGACGTGGCGGCACATGTGGTGCTATAGTTTGTGAACGCAATATGTTGGGTGCCGCAGTGTGTTAACTTGTATGTACCACTTTGATTTCTTTTTAATAAAATACTTATATTTTTAAAATGTACTATACTTTCATATTATTTTGTAAAAGTAATATATCGACAGCCACACTGCAAAACCCTGTATGTCAAAACCAAAAAGTTTTCAGGAGAGGGAAAAAACTGTGATAATTATAATATATATATGCATACATATGCATATGATCGACGGTTTTTACAATTCACAACTATAAAGAAACGGGAAGTTGTAATCCGGTTTTGACTGCATTTTAATGCGCGATATATCACGATATATGGGAAAGGCTCAGAGCCTTATTTTTGGAAAAATAGTGACTTCCAGGGTTTTGCAGTGGGGCTGTCGATATGCTTCTAACAAAATGTTAGCAAACCTACATGTTGCCGACTTACGAGTAGTATGCTGTGACCACGGTTGCCACAGCATGTTTTTTTTTGGACCAAAAATGGACCAAATTTCAAAAAAAAGAACCAAATTTATTTTTTCTTATTAATACACGAACTATTTAATTTTTAATAAATAACACTAGTTTACAGCCAAAAAATACCAACCAATTCATGCATATGGGTGTATTGGCACTGACATCCCGAGTTGTGAACATATTTTTAAAAATTTTTGTATGGTTAGGTTTTCGAGATATCGGCAATTTTGTGTTTTTTCAGTTATCACTTCATTCAAAAACTTTTTTCGCCGATGTTAGAAAAGCGATAGATGCAAGCAGTGCCTCGTTTTAAAGCAAATTAAAATACGCTTCCAACGACGTATAAAATGTAGGGGTTGACCAAACCATTGCTGAGCAATTTTTACGATTTTTGAAAAAATTTTGATTTTGAAAAAATTTTTTTTTTGCGAAGTTGTAAAAATCAGGAACTTTTTATTTTTTCTAAAATTAGTGTGTATAATTACAAACACTTTAAGCATAATATAACTGTATTTTTGGCGATTTTTTTTGTAAAATTTCAATATTTTCAAAATTACTGTGCGATGCATTGCACTTCTATATCGGAGTACTTTTTGTTTTCAATCAAGTATGTTGCGAAAATTTGACAATTGATTATAAATGATATTTCTTAAATGTGCTTTATCCACTATTCTAAAAACATATGTAAATCGGTGGAAATTATATTTAACTTTATTAAAATGTGTTCGAATGATCCTAATAGTTTTTGCTACGTTTGTGGTGTTCTTGTGAAAGCGATATCTCGTCATTTATTGAGAAGAATTAGTGCTAACAATTTATTAGAACCTTATAAAAAATACTTTGGATTTGCTCCTAAGAATATCGGTAAACCGTGGGCGCCGAATTGTGTATGTAATGCTTGCCGAGGAATTTTGAACCGAATCGGTAAGGGTAAAGACAGTTTTTTACTTTTTGAAGTCCGATGTTATGGAGGGAACCGAAAAACCATATTTCCGACTGTTATTTCTGTTTAACAGAAAAACCTGGCGGACGCGGAAAAGAAGCAATTTATCCAGTTGTTGAATCAGTGACGTATACAGTGCCACATTCAGCCTTACTTCCAAAACCGGTATTAAGTAAAGCAAACTCTTCTGAAAAGCAACAACCAGAATATAAAAGAAAACCGTCTATTGATTGGAGTGACCCAGAAATGGAGTCAAGTGCTAAAAAGTTGCTTAATCAGGCTGAACTAAATGATTTGTGCAGAGATCTGTATTTAACGAAATCTGACTCGGAATTACTTGCATCGCGTATGCAACAATGGGAATACTTAAAACCCGATACTCGTGTGTCCTATTATCGTCAAAGAAGTAACGATTTCGCGAAGTTTTTTTCTAAAGTGGAAGATATTTACTTTTGTAACGATGTCACTGGTCTATTTTCTGCGCTACAACAGGATTATAATGCTTGTGTTTGGCGACTTTTTATTGATGGAGGCAATGACAGTTTGAAAGCTGTTTTGCTTTTTAAGGGAAATTCAAAACCATCAATTCCTATTGCATATGGAAAATACGTCAAAGAAAACTATGAATCCATGAAACAACATTTGAGCTACATTCAGTATGATCAACACAGGTGGAAAGTTTGTGCAGACTTAAAGGTCGTTGCCATATTATCAGGACTTCAAGGAGGGAATACAAAATTTCCCTGCTTTCTTTGTTTGTGGGGCAGCCGTGACCGTGCCAATCACTTTACCAGAAGAGTTTGGCCAAGTCGACAACAATATACAACTGGAGACTACAACATGAAAAACGATCCCCTAATCCCTGGTGAAAAAATAATACTTCCTCCCCTACATATTAAGCTTGGATTATTTTCAATATTCGTGAAAAAACTGCCGAAAGATGGCCCCGAAATAAAGTATTTAAAAGATAAATATCCAAGGTTGTCAGCGAGTAAAATTGAAGCAGGGGTGTTTGATGGACCCCAAATAAGAGCGCTGTATGGCGATAGTTCATTTAAGAAATGCTTGAGCAAAAACTTCTTAGAAGCATGGAAGGCATTTGAAGACGTCGTGCACAACTTCCTAGGAAACCACAAAAGTTCGGATTTCGATAGAAAGATAAGCAATTTACTAGAAAAATATAACCGAATTGGTAAGAATTATATTAACTATTTAATTCAACCAATTTTTATACGAATTTATTTATTCTCAGGCTGCAATATGACAATTAAGTTGAATTTTTTATTCAGTCATTTGGAATTTTTCCCGGAAAACATTGGCGCAGAAAGTGACGAGCAGGGAGAAAGGTTCCATCAAGAAATGGAAAAAATAGAAATACGCTACCAAGGTTACGGGGATGAAAACATGCTAGGAGATTATTGCTGGTTCCTTGTGAGGGAAGACTTGTCAGAAAAAAAACGCCAGAGTAAAAAGTCGATGTCATTTTAAATCTATAGTTACATAAATGTACCCATACCTTTAACCCTACAATTATAAACTTATAATATTAATACATTATTTGGTAACAATCAAAAACTTAAACGTTAAAAATGTATGTTAAAACATTAAAAAATGAATTTAAACAAACAAGGAATATATAACAGAAACAAAACATTTATGTAGCATTTAATTCATTGATGAAGTATGTGTGCAAAAATCGCACACTAACATGACGTCCCACATTTCCGTTTTCCCGTCTTACACTTAAAGAGATATATAAATTTAGCACATGGTAGCACTCGTTGGCATCTTTCGTTTGTTACCTATATTGTATGAATACTTTTTTGGTTACCCATGGTCAACATATTGGTCGATAACTCTTTAACCGGTCGAGCTTTCGAAATAAGACGTGCCTTGAATTTCAAGTTTAACGTGTAATAATACCATGGTGAAAGCCTCATTTCATTCTATTTAGAAGTTTTCGAGTGATGCGACCACAAACATACAGACAGAAAGACTAACAGAAAGACAGACAGACAAAAGTTTAAAAAAAAGTTTGAATTGCACGCTATTAGCTTAATACGGATTGACACTATGAAATTTTTTTTAATATCTGCAATATTCAGACCTCGCTGCTAAAATTTTAATAAATGTTGAAATTTACAAAAAAAATCGCCAAAAATACAGTTTTTCCTAGAACTTGGTAATATTATGCTTAAAATGTTTGTAATTATACACACTAATTTTAGAAAAAATAAAAAGTTCCTGATTTTTACAACTCCGCATAAAAAAACATTTTCAAAATCAAAATTTTTTCAAAAGTCGTAAAAATTCGACAAAATGTTGACTAGACCTGGCGCAATTTTTTTTTTTTTGAATCTGAAGTGTGGGTAGCGATAGAAATATGCCATTGGATGTCAAAATCATTATGTAAAATTTTCAGGTCAATCGGAATGTGCCAAGTCGTGCCCTAATGAGGTCAAAGGTCACAATTTACCAAAAACCAGCAAAAACATGAATTTTTTTCTCTCATATATACATACATATATATAAATTTAAAAACATGAATAACTTTAAATTTATTATGCATCCATATAATGATCAAAATAAATATTCTTTCAGTTGAAATTTTCATTTAATATCTCCTTTGTGTAGTTAGAGTACAAATTTTTGTGCTAATGAACGAACACAAGAAGTGCTCGCGAATTAACTGTAAAAACTTTAAGTGCTACATTTGTTCCTATTTTCACAATTATCTGCTGATACATGTGATAATTTGAATTTGAATTTTTTGTTGTTGTTTTGCCATGTCACGATCAGCTGTTCAGCGAATTGCAGCTCTCTCTCTCAATTAAATGTCAAAAGGCTGCTGAATGCACCGTAATTGGTGGCAAACGAACGGTTTCTCATTAATAATTATTCATAATTATTCATAGTTAGCAGCAATCGAACGAAGCTATTGTCCCATTCAGTAGTGTGACGTTAAGAGAATCGAAGTTATTCTAAAGTTTACTATTGTGGAACAATTATTATCAGTTTAACAATAACTCTATTTTTTCTTAAATTTATTAATAATCATGGCTTCACAAGCAAGTCTAACGACGAGACGACTGAGATCTGGTGACGATAATGTGTATTTAATAGGAAAGTGTGAACCTAAAATAGTTGGTGTGAAATTGCCTTCTAATAAGCAAGTGTTGCAGTTCTTTTTTTATAATACACGCTATAAAAATAAAACAATAAATGAAAGTGCACGCCAAGTGGTGAAGGAAATCCTACCATTTTGGGAGAAAGGTCGAATACCGACACCAAATGAAAGAACATGTGTAGCAAAAGTTATTAAACTTTATAATGAGTGGAGGTCAGTGCAAAAACATAACAAATCCAAATATGCAAGTCATGTTCAAAAAAGAGCTGAATTCATTGATAATTTAAATGATCTATTTGACATTGCACACGTTGATGCCCTTAAATTAATAACTATTGAGGAAGACAGAATGTTTTTAATTAAACAACGTGAGAAAGGGCGTGTGGGCAGCATGACTTGCGTAGATAAAAATCTCGAAAGTAAAGAAAAGCGGAAAACTAAAAGATTGGAGAATGAACTGCGACGAATAGAAAAATATAGAGAACAAGGAAGCGCTGCAGGTGAATTTTATTTACTTGAATGTATTATGTCTTCATTTACATAAAAGAATTTTCGTTTTAGACCTCAATACAGTATATTCTTATTCTGATGATAGTGAGCATGACAGTGTCGAGGTTGCGGAGGTTTTCAACATGTCACACAGCAGTGAGATTGCCAAATGCTCCAATAAGCCAAATAAAGTGAATGGAAAAACTAAATTCATTGACGACAGAATGTTAGCTTGTATGGATGCCGGTAGTATGTCGTCTCCATTTGCGATTCACTTTATTTCAGCCACTGCAAAAGCATTAGGACATGATTTAAAGGACCTTGTTCTCAATTGCACGAGTTTGCGTAAACAGCGCAAGGAATATCGTCGGCGTCAATGCAAACAAATTATGGAGACTTTCGAGGTTATTAAAAATAATTTTATTAATTTTACTGTTATTTTGATTACTAGTTTTATAGATTCCTGAAACTTTTGTTTTACATTGGGATGGCAAACTACTCCCCGCTATAGCTGGAAAACTGAAAGTTGATCGCTTAGCTATTGTGCTTACTTCTGAGAATATTGAAAAATTAATTGCGATTCCTATCATCGATGAGGGATCTGGTGAAGCGATTGCCCAAACAATATTTCATTATCTAGGCACAATGAACATGGGCAATACAGTTGAAATGGTGTGCTTTGATACAACTAAAATTAGGGAGAAGCCTTTTATGGTTACCATGTCGTCATCATGTTGCAGAACTTTTATTAAAAGCAGTATTTGAACTGAATTTCGGAAAAACGAGTGGTCCAGAAGTTCCAATTTTTGAACGTTTCGCTCGCGCATGGAAAACTTTTAATATGAATGAATTCAGCATTGGTATGAACGATGAAGAAGTTGCACGCGTTATTAGTACTGAAGAATGTCAAGAGAGTAAGAAACTTCTTATTGATTACCTATCAAAAAATCATATTCGCCACGATTATAAAGAGCTGTTGCAACTTGCATTGATTTTTCTTGGTGGTAGCGATGAGAAGGTCCATTTTCGTTCACCTGGAGCAACGTCACATGCCCGTTTCATGGCCAAAGCTATATATTCATTAAAAATATATATGTTCCACGCACAATTTGAAATGACGTCCAGAAATTTGAATGGCTTTCGCAACGTGTGTATTTTCCTTGTACGTATTTATATTCCGTACTGGTTTAGAGTCGTGAACGCAGTTGAGGCACCACGCCTAGATTTCCAATTGATCAAAGACTTTGCGGGCTATTACGATTCAAAAACCTCTGTGACGTTGTTAGACAAATTTCGCAATCACCTGTGGTATTTGTCGGAAGAAGCAGTAGGACTTGCGTTTTTCGATTCAAACGTTGATATTGAAGTGAAGAAAAAAATGGTTTTAGCACTTAAAATTGATGAGAAAGAAGATAGTGACCACGAAGGAATTGAATGGTGTTCCAAAAGAGCTATTGCAAGCGTACAAGAAATGCAACTGTTCTCAGACTTGAGCAACTTTGTCACGCCAAAAACTAAAAATTTTTTTTTGAGATTGGATATAGATACGAATTTTTTACAATACGATCCATCAACTTGGAGTGTGAGAGACGATTATTTGCATGCGGTTACTAATATAAGAAGCATGACTGTGGTTAATGACCCTGCCGAAAGAAAAGTGAAGCTGATAACAGACTTCAATCGATCATTGACGCACAGTGAAGAAGACAAGCAATATTTGTTGCATATTGTAGAAAATTATCGCCAAAATTATCCGTCATATACAAAAAACTCACTTATGTAAAGTTAACAAATATATATAAAAATAAAATTATAAAATAAATTTATGAGAAAAAAAATTGTATGATTTTGCTGGTTTTTGGTAAATTGTGACCTTTGACCTCATTAGGGCACGACTTGGCACATTCCGATTGACCTGAAAATTTTACATAATGATTTTGACATCCAATGGCATATTTCTATCGCTACCCACACTTGAGATTCAAAAAAAAAAAAAGTCTCATATAAGCTGCGCCAGGTCTAATGTTGACTTTGACCACCTATTGCTCAGCAATGGTTTGGTCCACCCCTACATATTATACATCGTTGGAAGCGTATTTCAATTTCCTTTTAAACGAGGTACTGCTTGCGTCCATCGCTTTTCTAACATGGATGAAAAGAATTTTTGAAAGAAGTGATACCTGAAAAAACACAAAATTGCCGATATTCCGAAAACCTAACCATACAAAAATTTTTCAAAATATGTTTTGTGCTCGGCATACCAATGCCAATGCAGCCATATACATGAATATCTTGGTATTTTTTCAAATTAATTATTTGTAAACTAGTGTAATACATATAACAATAACAAAAAAGAAGTGCTTTAATTCACGTTGCACGTTGAACAAATTTGAAATACATTTCATCACATATAAACAGGTGAATTTTTCAGTCTTATACACATATTTATACATATTAAAAATACTTATTTTGGTAGGTATCTGCCACAATCCTTCGATGTGTTATAGGTAATGTTGAGAAACGAGACACCCATTAATTGAGAGTGCTAACTTTCGAAACGGCACACCCTTTACTTCAAGTCGCTCACTTGAACTATACCGCAATTGCATTTAGGTGTGAAGTCATATTCCTGTATATACAATAGATTTACATATGTATATATACTCGTACCTATTGTCTTTGCTAACCGTTAAGAATATTCATAATACAGTCCATCTCATGTAAATATGTATTTATGTAAAGCATAAATAAGCAGGTTCGCTTAGTAGCAGTAAAATCAGACCATGTCAGTACAATTCATGCAAATAAAGAGATCGGTCAGTCCGCCTTTAATTTAAACGGTTGTGCGTGTTTTTAATAATTTTTCGGATCGTAAGTAATTCACGCCCAAGTGTGGTTAGTTCTGAACCATACAAAATCTGATCCATTCGAGCCGGATACTAAAATCAGTGCTCGTGAATTCCTTTCGGTCGCCGTATAAATTTTCTACGTTTTTTTTAACCCCATCATGGAAGTTCTGCAGCGTAACCGAGCATGGGCCCGGTTAACTATAGACCGTGCTTATAAGTCTGCAAAGCAACAGGGCCAAACTCCAACTCGAGAAGCCCTTGTATACAGATTGGAGAAGTTAGAAGCTGCTTACAACGATTTTGTGCGTATGAGTCAAGAGCTATACGCATATTCTGCAGAAGAAAACTTTGTCGATCCTATCGAAGACGTTGAGCTTACAGAGGAGAAGCATTTTCAAACGCACGCCCTCTTACATTCCCAACTTGCTAGCTTGGCATCAACGCACCAAGCATCAACGTTCAGGGAGGATGACGCAATCGATCGTTTAGTAACACAACAAGCGTCATTTTTGGAAACCTTTTCGGCTACGCGTAATGAGCAAAATGTGCACTTAACGAAAATTCAGCTACCTAAATTCAACGGAAAATATGAGGATTGGATTACTTTTCGTGACTTATTTCGTAGTGCAGTAGGAAATAAAGCCGGGTTGAGTCGTACCCACAAATTTCAATATTTAGTTTCATACTTGGAAGGCGATGCCTTAGCCAGCATAAAACATATTAGTGTCACCGAAGATAATTATGAGCAAGCATGGGACCGCTTGGTCAAACGTTACGAGCGCAAGCCACTCATCATTAAGTCACTTGTTCAATCGTTTTTAGCTCTACCCACTCACACTTCGCATAACATAGCGGTACTTCGACAAATAGTCGATGGAGCAGATCAGGCTATCAGAGGCCTGGACGCGTTAAATGTCACATCCCGTGATCCTTGGCTTGTTCAACTCATACTTAATAAATTAGACGAAGAAACTCGAAAAAAGTGGGCAGAAAAATGCGATAATAATAGTGAAAAAACGTTCAGCGAGTTTCTAGAATTTCTTTCTCATCGCTGTGACTCATTTGAAGCTTGCTTGCCTCCCCGTTCAGCACACAACCGTCGTGTCGCTTTGCTAGCAAATGCCCATGACATCAAAAGCAAACAATGTTTAATTTGTAAGGACAATCATACGATTTGGCAATGCGTTAAGTTCAAGCAGATGTCACCATCTTTACGTCGGGAAACTGCACAAAAGCAAAAATTATGCTTCAACTGCTTGGCCCCCTCGCATTCCGCAAGCTCTTGTCAATCGAAGCATACTTGTAAAAAATGTAGCTCGCATCACCATACACTTTTGCACGATGATCGGTTCCCCCATTCGTATTCCACGTCGCGATCATCGAATCAGCAAGAAAGCATACCCGCTGTCACTAGTCAATGCTTGCATATGCCAGCATCAAAGCAAGCCGGAGCCGCAACTTTCACTTCCAGCCCTGATGTCATGCCTCATACATTTCTTCCAACGGTAACCGCTGCGGTAGTGGATAAATGGGGTAATAAGGTAAATTGTCGGATATTACTCGACTCAGGGTCGACAATATCGTTCGCGTCAGAAGCCTTTGTACAACGCGTCGGTCTGCCGCGTACAAATGGTCGTGTGTCAGTGTCGGGCTTATCAGCTTGCAATGCAGGAGTGACACGAGGCCGAGTTACCTTTACTCTACTCTCCAAAGTGCATGATGCGACCCTTGACATCAACGCCTTTGTTTTGAATAAGCTTACCTCGCAACTTCCTGTTCAGACGGTGAACTTACCTTCATCAATGTGGAAATCACTTATGCAACTCCCACTCGCCGACCCTACTTTCGCTGAATCAGCCCCTATTGATATATTGATTGGCTCTGATCAACTATGGAGCATTTATACTGGTGAGCAAAAACATGTCGGCTCTAACATGCCAACTTTGATGAACAGCGTGTTCGGGTGGGTGGTAGCAGGAACGTATTCATCTAGTAGTAAAGGTAATCTAAATGCTGCCGTTCATCACGCCACCATTAATATCGATGCCTTGTTTCGATCATTTATGGAAGTCGAGGATGTCACAACTCCTCCAGAAAAGATAGAAAGGGCAGACCCAGCAGAGGCTCATTTTGCTCGCACCCATACTCGTCGAGTTGACGGTTCCTACGTAGTTAAATATCCCTTCAAGGAAAACATTCCAGTAATAGCATCAACGCTGCCACAAGCTATCACCAGGTTACAACACATGGAACGACGGTTCAAACGTGATTCATTGCTGAAATCTCAATATACAAATTTTATGCGTGAATATCTATCACTTGGTCATATGACCCGTATTGAGTCCTATGAAATGGATGTCGACCCATCGGAGTGTTTTTATCTGGCTCATCATGCTGTTCTCAAGCCAGACAGTTCCACTACTAAATGTCGAGTTGTGTTTGATGGATCTTGCAAGGATTCCAGTGGTCACTCACTCAACGAGCGATTACATATTGGTCCACCAATTCAGCGCGATTTGTTTGGAGTATGCGTTCGCTTTCGTCAGCATCGTTACGTTTTCTCAGCCGACATTGAGAAAATGTTTCGCGGTATCATTGTAGCAAACTCCGATATTAACTTTCAGCGAATAGTTTGGCGTGAAGACGAAAGCTCACCCATAGAGCATTTCCAGCTACTCACGGTAACGTACGGGCTAGCTTCGTCGCCATTTCTCGCCGTACGTGTGCTCAAACAACTAGCCGACGATCATAAAACAACTTACCCACAAGCAGCGCGTGTAATTCTGCACGATACCTATGTCGACGATATAGCTACCGGTTGCGATACAGTTGATGAGCTACTTCAAATTAAAACCGAACTTATAGAAATCCTAAAATGTGCAAATTTTAAGTTGCAAAAATGGTGTTCGAATTGCAAACCTTTGTTGGAAACGCTACCCAAAGAGCTATGTGAGCATAGACCAGTTGACATAGCTGTTGAACAACATAATTTCTGCGTTAAACTACTGGGAATACAGTGGAGCCCTGACACCGACGAGTTTCAAATATCAATTAAAATGCCTACGGACTACTCGAACGAGCCTACGAAACGCAACGTGCTATCAACCACAGCCAAAATCTTTGATCCACTGGGTATAGTCTCACCGAGTGTTGTACTTTTTAAAATTCTTTTACAAGAAACTTGGTGTCAAGGGGTGGGCTGGGATGATGCACTGCCTTCACCTTTAAGTGATCGCTGGAAGAAACTGATGTCCGAGTTGCATTATCTCTCCAATGTCAAAATTCCACGGAAAATAGCGGTGTCCGGGGTTTCCGTTGAAATACACGGATTTGCAGATGCTTCATCTTCCGCCTACGCAGCAGCAGTTTATAGCAGATCCAAGCTAAGTAACGAGTCCTACGTTGTAAACTTAATTGCGGCAAAAACAAGGGTTGCCCCTTTAAGACCTTTATCAATTCCTCGCCTTGAATTAAGCGCAGCTCATTTGCTCACAAAATTGGTAGCATCTATTACTTCGTCTCTCAGTTTGGACCTTTCTGGTGTTTGGTGTTGGAGCGATTCGGAAATCGTTCTACATTGGCTTTCATCACCACCCCGTAGATGGACTCCTTTCGTGTGTCACAGAACTGCAGATATACTCGATGTCTGCCCGCGTCCTCGTTGGCAACATGTACGATCCGCGGACAATCCCGCTGATTGTGCCTCACGGGGGGTACTTCCATCTGAACTGAATCACCACCCGCTTTGGTGGAACGGACCTTCATGGTTATCTTTGCCTCGAAAGGAATGGCCAACCCGCAGCAATGGCACACCGGAGAATGATACGCGTGTTATTGCTGAACAGCGTAAAACTCTTCCAGAAATTGTACTTTGTGCTCAAGATGAACAACATGTTTTAGACAAACTTATAACTATATCATCAACATGGATACGGTTACTTCGGGTGGTGGCATACTGTCAACGCTTTATTCAAAGGTGTAGTCGAAAGAAGGTAGAACAAAATGCGCCTACAAATGCTTTGAGCGCATATGACCTAAAACTTGCCGCCAGCGCTATTTTTCGGCATTCTCAAGAAACCACCTTTAAAGAAGAGATGTACCAGCTACAAAGAAACCAACCCTTGAAACCAAAGTCTACACTCCTTCGATTCACTCCTTATCTGGATGAATTTGGTGTTATTCGTGTTGGAGGACGAATCAAAAATGCATCTTTGCCGAACTCAGTGAAGCATCCTATTTTATTGTCTAAAGTTTCTAATGTTTCTCAGCTTATTTGCAGGTACATTCATGCTAAGTACTTGCATCCAGGAGTTGACGCTACCTTTGCGCTGGTAAGACAACACTACTGGATTCTTGGCTGCCGGAATATCGTTCGAAAGATAGTGTTTTCTTGCAAAACCTGCTTCATGCAACGCCGAAGTACAAGCGAGCAGCTGATGGCTGACCTTCCTGCTGTACGTTTGCAGCCTGCTCGCTGTTTTCAACATTGTGGTCTAGATTACGCTGGACCTGTCCAAATCAAGCTGTCTCGGACGGGCAACGCTAAGACTGGAAAGGCATGGTTCGGGCTTTTCATATGCATGTCCACAAAGGCTATACACATTGAGCTCGTCAGTGATCTCACAACAAACGCATTTCTAGCCGCATTTCGTCGCTTTGTCGCTCGTCGAGGAATGCCAACCGACTTATATTCAGACAATGGCACAACATTTCATGGAGCTCACCGGGTATTAAACGAACTTCAAAGGTTCGCTGCTTCGGAAGCGCATATTCGTGAAGTGTCAGATGCATTGGCTGCCGAAGGAGTTCAGTGGCATTTCATTCCACCATCTGCACCCCACTTTGGTGGACTGTGGGAGTCTGGCATCCGATCAATTAAGCTACATCTTCGTCGAGTTGTGGGGAACAACGTATTAACATTCGAAGAATATTGCACCATTCTCGCACAAATTGAGGCGATCATCAACTCTCGCCCGTTATGCTGTTCTTCTGACACTGATTCCGAAGCCCTCACACCTGCCCACTTCTTGATTGGGTCACCATATACATCAGTTCCAGAACCCACACTCTTGGATGTAAATTTAAATCGCCTTTCACATTGGCGACACCTACAAGCGATGGTGCAAGGGTTTTGGAAGCGATGGCACGTAGAGTATTTGACGTCGCTACAACCACGCAATAAGTGGCAACACCAACAACTCAATATCGAGCCGGGCGCAGTGGTTCTTCTGAAAGAGCCCAATCTACCACCTTCAAAATGGATTATGGGCCGAGTCGTGGCAGTAACCCGAGGGACTGATGACCTGGTTCGAGTTGCTACAGTAAAAACATCCGGTGGTCAATATGTTCGGCCAATCGCAAAAATTGCTGTATTACCACTTAACTGAACCCATTGTTCAGCGGGGGCGGTATGTTGAGAAACGAGACACCCATTAATTGAGAGTGCTAACTTTCGAAACGGCACACCCTTTACTTCAAGTCGCTCACTTGAACTATACCGCAATTGCATTTAGGTGTGAAGTCATATTCCTGTATATACAATAGATTTACATATGTATATATACTCGTACCTATTGTCTTTGCTAACCGTTAAGAATATTCATAATACAGTCCATCTCATGTAAATATGTATTTATGTAAAGCATAAATAAGCAGGTTCGCTTAGTAGCAGTAAAATCAGACCATGTCAGTACAATTCATGCAAATAAAGAGATCGGTCAGTCCGCCTTTAATTTAAACGGTTGTGCGTGTTTTTAATAATTTTTCGGATCGTAAGTAATTCACGCCCAAGTGTGGTTAGTTCTGAACCAGGTAAACAAATTAAAGTTACAAAAAAGTTGCCTATTATATTTACTCGAATAATTTTATGACAAAACATACAGAAAAATAATAAATTGCATAAAGCTCTTCAATTTCTATAGTGAGGGCCTGGGTTTTGAGAGAAAAGTTGTTTGGCCAGCATAATATTATTAATTGAAGCAAATTCTAATTTGTTTCGAAGCTTTGTTTTAATTAGGGAAAGTTCGAAAAATTTGCGCTCTGCGGCTACCGAACTATGTGGCAGACTCATTAAGTCGTATATGAAATTGATTAAGTCTGCAAAACTTTTTTCATTCATACCATTCCTATGTAAGCCAACTTTCTCCCAAAAAGCGGAAACATCCATATCTGACCTAAGGTTAAGATTCTGAAGCCTCAAAAGTTTCCATTGTGTAAAAATTTTAACACATTATTTTTCCACTTACCGACCAAATTTTGGGAGCAGTGTTATTCAATTTTAGCCAAGTGAAGAAGAAAAAGTACCAAAATCGTGACCACTTGTCAAAAATGGACCAAATCTGAAAAAAATAGACCAATGGACCAAATGGATTTTTATGGACCAAAGTGGCAACCGTGGCTGTGCCACTGTAAACCCGCTTACAGCTCAACCTAATACAAACGCACAGCGTATGCTTTTATTGGTCGAAAGATGAATAGTTTTATTGTATATAGAAGGTCAAACTTGTGTTTACAACATTTGGTAGACGTTTTAAATTGAGATATTTCGCTTAAGGAACAAAAATGATCAAACAATAATGAAAAAAAATGACCATAACCTCAATTGAAAACGTCACGCACAAGAATCTTAGATTTTGAGTTAGCTTTTAGCGCACGCAATTCTATTTCGGTTATTCTCTTACAAGTTATACATATGGTAGGTAGGTAGAATGGCTGCGACGCAGGTCGCCCAAGTAGCTTATAGAAGCCGTTTTGATGCCATAAAAAACTCGTTGAAACCTACTTATATAATATGGATATCTGTTACAACCAACCAGAGTTGTTGATAAACTCGAGGATGTTTGAAATCCCTATCTCGGATATGCGATCCAAGTTCTCCAAGAAGGGGCTCCCAAAGGATTTCATTCGCCTACCGGCTAGAGCCGGGCACCCACACAGGAAATGCTCAACGGTCTCTTTGGTATCGCTGTCTTCGCAGCTCCTGCAGTAATCATGGTGCGGAATCCCCATTTTTTCCGCGTGCGTGCCTATCGCCCAGTGACCTGTGAGTACTGCTATGAGTTTGTGGGTGCTAACTCTTGACCTGCTTAGAAGACTCCTTGTCCTCTTTCCGCTATAGTCTGGCCAGGTGGATCTTGATATTGCGCAACTAGTGGTGTTTCTCCATCTCAATTGTGCTTTGTTCCGGTAATATTTTTGGATGTTTCCCTTGCCTACTGCTAAGGGTACCCCTATATCTATATCAATAGCTGATTCATTTTGGTCCGATGAGCCACTGCGCGCCAGCTCATCGGCTTTCTCATTACCTTCGATACCTCTATGACCCGGAACCCAGGTAATGGATAGCTCAAGGTTAGTTAGTGTAGCCAAGATTTGCTTACATGCATGCACCACGTTCGAACTTGTGTGTGGTGCTGCTATTGCCTTTATTGCTGCTTGACTGTCTGTAAAGATAGTGACTTTCCCAGTTGTGTTCAGGTCCCTGAGTGATCTGACGGCCTGCAAGATCGCAAGAACCTCCGCTTGAAACACACTGCAATGCGATGGGAGACTGAATGATACGGCAATGTCTAGGGAGTCCGAGAAGACGCCGGCCCCCACACCCGAATCCATCTTGGACCCGTCGGTGTAGATTTGGATGCCGCTATAAACTTCGACCCTGCCCCTTTTCCAGTCATTCCTACTTGGAATTGAGGTAATATTCCTGCTCTCAAACGCCAGTCTGTGAGGATAGAAGTCGGTTCTGGCATTAATAGTGCCAGTTGGAAGATGGTTAAGAATGCTACTGTGACCCTGCTGACTATCCTTCCAGCACCCAGACTCCCTGAGTCTGAGTGCGGTTTGCGCCGATGTACACAGTATGTGTAAGTCTATTGGAAGAAGGTTCAAAATCGGATCTAAGGCCGCGGTGGGACAAGTGCGCAAGGCTCCGGTGGCACTAACACATGCCGCCCGCTGGACCTTTTGTAGGCTGATGACGTTGTAGTTCTTTCGAAGAGCTTCCCACCATACTACAGATCCATAGGTCAGCACTGGCCGCACCACCGCCTCGTACAACCAAAGCACCATCCGCGGCCGGAGGCCCCATTTTTTACCAAACATTGATTTGCAGGCGTAGAAAGCGACACAGGCCTTCCGCACCCGCTCCTCAATGCACGCCTTCCAGTTCAGCTTACAGTCAATTATGAGCCCCAGATACTTAGTGCTAGCAGATAGGGATAGCCGCTGGCCATTTAATTTTGGTAATTTGAAAGTAGGCGGCTTGTACTTCCTCGTGAAGAGTAGTAAATCCGTCTTCTCCGGATTCAGCCTGAGGCCACAATCCTGTGCCCACCTACTTAGCCTTGCCAACGTTCTTTCCATGATCTCGCTCATCACGGAAGGGAAGGGACCCGAGACTAGGATCGCCACGTCGTCGGCATACGCCACGATTTTTGCCCCACTTGTGGTGAGTTGTATCAGTATATCGTTCATAGTGAGGAGCCATAGCAGAGGTGAGAGCACTCCGCCCTGCGGTGTGCCTCTACATATCTGCTTCCTAACTTTTGCCCCTCCTAGCTCGGCTGATATTTCTCGGTTAAGGAGTAGGGACGTGATCCAATTCCTTATTGGCTCTTCCACCCCTACCCTTACGAGTGCAGCTGATATCGCATCGGCTCTCACGTTGTTAAAGGCGCCCTCCACATCAACAAACGCGGCCAGAGTAAATTCTTTGTACAAAAGTGACTTCTCGACTGTTCGCACCACCTCGTGTAGCGCGGTCTCTGTGGATTTCCCCCTGAGATACGCGTGCTGCGCATCCGAGGAGGGGGTTTCCTGAAGAAGCTCTCTTATATGGATGTCTAATAATCTTTCGAAAGTTTTTAGTACAAAAGATGTGAGGCTTATAGGCCGAAAGTCCTTGGCCACCTCATGCCCTCTTCTGCCAGATTTGGGAATGAATACAACCCTTGTTTCTTTCCACGTTGAGGGTATGTGGTTATGAATGATGCATGCTGCAAAGATCTCCTTCAGTTCCTTAACCAAAGATGCCTGAGTCTTCTGCAGCATAATGGGAAGTATACCATCTACCCCCGCTGATTTATAAGGTGAGAAGCTGTTAATTGCCCAGGCAATTTTGTCTTCTGCCAATATTTTGTCTATCAGAGAGGTCGGTGGTTCCAGCGGCGCCACCTCCCGTCTTTGCTCCAACTCTCCAGAACCATCCGGAAAGTGGGCTCCTATTAGGATGTCAAGGGTTTCCGCTGATGACCCTGCCCATGTCCCATCAGCGCGTTTAACAAAGGTCTTGTTTGTGTGGCTCCTGGCGAGGATCCTCCCGAGCCTTGCCGTGTCCTTCGTGGACTCGATAGACTCGCAGTGATCCTGCCATGATTTCGTCTTTGCTGTTCTTACAGCTTTTTTATACTCTCTCAGGCAGATCCTATACTCCTGAAAGTTCTTACTTGTTATACATATATGCATGAGAGAATTTTGACAGAAAACTCACGATGTGTGTTTATATTCGGTTGAGCAGTTAGACCACAAATGCAAAACCCCGTAAGCTACATTTGTGTCAAAAACTTGCATTGGCCCCTCATCAAGATCTAATTATTTATTCTCAAGAAAACTACATGTTGGTTTGAAAAAATAGAAAGAAAAGAATTGAAAGAATTAAAATTAATGGAAAATAATTAATCTGGATGGTCACCATTCGTCGTAGTTGCAAAATAGCCAAACTGAGATATCACTTATACGTTACACGCAATTTGTATTTGTATTATGTAGCATAGTACATAAATCTGTTCTTGATAGATTTGACGTGTTACTGTTTATTGCTCAACTTCTTTTCCTTTATTTCCACAGAATTTGGCAAAACTTGAGAGACATAAATTCATAGATATAATTGGTGCAGAAACATCAACCTTTGCCGGAGCTGACACAAAAATTCTTCTAGAGGAAAATCTTTTAGATGGATTATCTAATTGGTTGGACAGACTATTCGAGGGATCCAGTCACAGATATCATATAAACTACTGGCCAGAATTTCCAATGAAGTAATAGTATTATGAAATGTGCAAAAGATAGAGAGATACTCACATTCACATGTACAGGCATTTCAATAAATCTATAATATGCTCGTAGCCTCCTACTAAAGATATAAGTGAATATCCTTATCGGATGCAAAGTATTTAAGCACAATCATGTTAAAAATTGATTATACCTACTTCGTAGTCAAGTTCAATTTCGAGATAATTTGGTATTTAGTAAGTAGTATTTAGTAGTCTTACATATCTTGTCTCAAAACAAAAGTCACTAAATGGTCAACTGGTTCTAAAAAGGTCACAAACAGCAAAATATTCGGTTTATAAATTTATAAATTAAAAAATATTAAATTTTAAATTTAGAACCATTTGTATATTATAATAAAAATTAATCAACAAAAAGCAATTTAAAAAAAATTTGTTTGGTACTCAAACAACCACAGCACCTGTTGAAACCAGCAGCACTCAACAATCTTCCCCCTAACAGCTAATTGTCACTATTTCTTGCATTTTTGTTATTACATATTTTTATTTACTTTAATATGTTTAAGCTCTCTAATGGTGTTGTTTCCGAACATATCAGTCGATCAAAAATATTTATTTGTGTAAGTTGTGTTTAATGTAAATTTTACGTATATACCTACATATGAAGGGCGAGAGTGCAAAAGGGCCTAACCCACACTTTTTTCGAAATTGAGTTTTTAATGGTTTCAGTTTGCCAAAACACGTCTTGTCACGGAGGCGTTGACCAAAAAATTATAAAATTTTTTTTGAATTTTTTATGAATTTTCAAAGTTGGCCGAGGTCCTAACCCGCGGGGTAGCGAGAGTGCAAAAGGGCCTAAGCCCTCATTGCGCCTTATGGGAAAACCGTGTTTTTGTTCATATCGCTCAAGTTTAAACAAAAACCATAAGTCTGCGACGACATCTAGGGTGTTTAGCGTTAATGAGAAGCTTCAAGTAATTATCCTACGACAGTGTTTTTTGATTGTGTTTTCCTAGGTTATGTTGTGACAGTTCAAAGTGCGATCGGTATGTTGACGTTTATGTAAATCGTTTTGTATTGGCAATTTTTAATCAAAATTTCAAAAAACCGCAATCAAGGCGTTGTGGAGTAATCCCCACTAATCATTTTCCACTTTATTTCATTTCTCTAGATTGAAAACTAGCGGAGATAATAATAATAAATGTATTGTTTTATTCAACAATACATAATAAATGATCTGAAGGTCTAACAATCGTATTTTCAAACTCAAAGTAAATGTGTATTATTGGTTTCATAAATTTGATTCATAAAAAACAGGAAATGAACAATACCTGAAGCCGGCAAAGTGAAAGGCACCTTCGGGTTAGGCCCTTTTGCACTCTCGGCACCACTTAGGTTAGGCCCATGAGAAATTCGAAGTCTCGTAATTCCGAAAGTACTGCACCGAATCGCATGAAATTTGAACCCCTAAGAAATGCTATCAAGATCTAAAAGGGATTTCACTTTCAGATCAATACACTGAAAATTCGATAAATGCGAACGTTTTTCTCGCGCCTTGAAAAATTTTGAAATTGTGGGTTAGGCCCTTTTGCACTCTCGCCCTTCATATATGCATGCACGTTTTCAGGGGGAGGGAACAGGGGGAAAGTTCCCCCCCTATAGCTCTGTAACAGGTATTTTCATAATTTTCGACTGTGAAAAATTATGAGATATACATATTTCGAATTAAAAAATATTTTAATTTCTCTTAAAAATCTTAAACGCAATGGATTTTTACTAATTTTTAATTTTTCTTGCTTGGTATACTATTTTACGTTACATATTTAAAAAAATGTTCCCCCTCTAGAAGAGCTGCTAGAACCGCTCCTGCTCTATGTATGTATATTATTACCTTAACAAATTGTACTTGTTGTTTTTTCTGTTGTGTGTTTCCTAGTCCTGATAATGGTTTTAGAATAAAACCAGGGACAGTAAGTATTGTGAGTTAAATAATAAAAATCAGAATTCAATTACACAGTGCGACAGCCATTTAAATAATAATCCACGATCAAATATATTTAAACCGAGATATAATTATTATTTATGATTTAAATAATTTCAATCAAAGTCATAATAACACAGTGCTACAAAAAAAACAAAATAAAATACACTTTTGAAGCGACCTTATCGAGATTGTACACCTGTAGCGCGATTCACTAACTTTTTTAACCACATTTTCTGACGGTGACTAACTTATCACACAATTTTAACAGCTTTGCTATTCACTAACTTTTGTCACGTTTTTTATCACGGAATACGATAAAACATAATCAGCTGTTATTGTTGTCGTCTTGAAATGTGATAATTTAACGCGGTTTCATTTGGTGTGGTTAATATATTATTAACGCTTGTTTACTTAAATATTAAAGAGTTTAAAGTTGAATAAATATGGCATTTGAGTTCGTGGCATATAATTTGTCCCAAAATACAGCTGCGCATTGCATAAAAGTAGATCGGCGTTTGCTCAGGGAAATGGACAATCCCTTCGAGCTTGCGCCATGTGAGTTCCGGAAGTTGTACCGGGTAGATATGTAATTGTTTACAGAATTTATGCGTTTTCTTCAAATATTTTTTTCCCTAAAAGGTGCTGTGTACACTCCGGTTCTATGACACAGGATGCTACCAAAGGCCTGTAGGGGTACAGTGGGGCATATCAATGAGCCAATCCTCTATAAGCCGGTGCATCCATCGAGTAACTGATGCCATAAATAGCCGAATGTTTTTTGAGGAAATTAAATTTCCTATGACGCAGACGGAACGTCAAGCTGCAAAGGAAGTTTTTTCTTCGGCGCCTGCACAATTTGTGGGGGGCACAATAGGGGCGATTGAATGCATCCACATATCCATTTTGGCTCCGAAAGTGCACGAGGAAGCTTATGTAAATCATCATGGATATCACTCCATAAATGTTCAAATGGTAACTTTATCACAAAAAAAGCTAGTGTATTCATATACTAAATTATTTGTAAACTTTTTTGCAGATATGTGACCCAAATCTGAAAATATTAAATATTAATGCGAAGTTTCCAGGAGCACGTCATGATGCCTACATATGGAACTCCTGTGCAGTGCGGCGAGTCATGCAGAGAGCCCATGCAAATGGATGCAGAAATACATTTTTGATAGGTATTTCTTTTGATAGTCCAGGCGACAGGGTTTATGTAACTTCCATAGGCTTTTTTGGTTTATCTAACTTTCCTACTAGTGGACATAAAAGGGTAAAAAATAATCCAAAAATATGCATAGGCATTTTTTTATTTGTTTCTGTAGTGGTAACATTTATCAAAAAATTTTCCTCCACAATTTGTTGCCGAGGTGATTCTCCATCAAAAGTGTGTTAACAGTTTTTCTTTAAATGCTATAGTTTTCAAGCTATAATCACTTTATTCCACTAGTAGGGAAGTTAGATAAAC
The DNA here is from genome assembly GCA_951509765.1 of Sphenella marginata. NCBI lineage: Eukaryota > Metazoa > Arthropoda > Insecta > Diptera > Tephritidae > Sphenella > Sphenella marginata. Next base: position 45,002,036 of record OX608079.1, on the reverse strand, counting down.
CAAAAAACCTAAACAAAATTACACTAAGGCTAGAAGATTCAATGGATCGAATAATAATAAAGACTACAAAAAATTCAAGTTTGTTTTAATTCATTTATTACGTACTAAAAAAATCCATTAGTTAAATAAATTAAAGCTAAAAGTAATATAAAAAGTTATTCAGTAAAAACTATAATATGTACATAAACTAAGCAAAAATTAAAAGAGTATGATTATGTTCATGTTTTGCATTGTGCCACAAAAGAATTCGTACGGTAAAGTTTTTTCCCAAATCATGTATAGAATAAAATAAAACACATACTTAGATAAAATAAAATACATACTTGAATACAATAAAATACCTACTTGAATGAAATAAAATACATACTTGAATAAAATAAAATTATACGTATACAAACATTATGATTAGTGAAGAAACTTGACCGTACGAATGCTTTTGTGGTACAATGCAAAACTTAAACATAATCATACTGTTTTATTTTTTGATATAATTAATTCCGGATAGCCCGGACCAGTTCCTAAAAAATATCGCCCAAGCGCAGAATGGCATCTGTCTGCTTGGTTTGGTTGTCGGCTAGGATCTGTTAATAAAAGGGAAAATATTAAATAAATGTTTCATTTGTTTTGAATTATTCGTTTACCCTAATGGTTTCTGCTTGCTTTTCAGCAATGTCCAAAAACCTTTGCAGGTCATCGTCGCAACATAAATTTTCACACCTTCTCTTCGTGCCCCTGCGAGGTGTTGCACTTGCTGCCCTAGATGTAGCAGTTCTCGGTGTTGCTGCTCTAGCTGTAGCTGCGCTGGGTGTTGCTGCAGCAGGTGTTGGTGTTGCTGGTGGAGGTGTCAGCGGGATAACAATGGTCCCGTTGGACCCGGACCAGGAGATCTCCTCATCCTCCTCCACTACCAATTGGAATTCCTAGAAATAGACGTTAATAAAACCATGAGGATGAAATAAAGTATATGACAAATATAATAATTTCACCGTGATACTATCGTCGCAAGTATCTGCGCCCTCCACGTAGGTATCTCCAATTAAGCCCACTATCCGCAGCTCCATATCTGTCAAGGGCGGCAAAGATATGGGCCTATTACCAGTTAGGGCCCTCTCATTGTTCAGCTCCCGAGCATGGTAGCTGGTCCGCCATTTCAAATCTCGCCATACCTATTGAGGAATTGGTAAAAAAAAAAAAATTATATATATATTAAAATCAAAGATAATTGTTTCGGGGAAAACATTAACAACAAGAGTTATCGAGGGTCAGAAGCTATTCAGCATTTGTTCCGGTAATTGTGTCCTTTAGAAGGCAACTGCTAAAACCCGTAAAATATATCAGCAGCTATCAATCATTATCGGCTTGTGTAATTTTTTAGCCAATAACTTTTCACAAAAAGTAAAAATCCAAAATCCGCTTTCGGATCATTGATACCTAGGTCAATACGCATCTTTTGATACCACCCCCAATATTTTTGGATGTGTTTTGGAAGTTGCTCCTGAACGGAACAATTACCAAATCGAAATGCGTGTTTTAGTAAACAACTACTTACCGTATTCCATTGCTCCACGGTCTTCGAAGCGCCACCAACTGTGCAGCTTCTCCGCCATCTCCCTCCACTTTTTCTGGTATTCCAGCTTTACATGGAGGCGCTGGAATTTCCCAGAAGCTAATCCCTCCGTTTCGGACAGGATGTCCACAATCACCATGAGCTGCTCGGCTGATGCCCGACTCCGTTTTGGCAATACTTTTACGTTAGAAGCCATTTATTTTATTAATATTTTTTTAATATCACACTTCTAATGTAGAATCGAATCAATTTCAATTGGTTTTTGTTGATTTCCTCTTTGTGCTTTTCGCATATTTTGACATTTCAGTACAAGAGATGCCATATTTTCTTACTATGGATAAATACTTAACTATCATGTTTAAAACGAAGTTAATGAATCGCATATGTGACAATGCAAACCATTTGTGATAAGGTTAAAATTGTCGTTTGTGGATGTGATAAAAGTTAGTGAATAGCGCTACTGGTCGAGTTGTACACGAAACGCCCTTTAAAAAGTTTTTAACACCCCCAAAATCTGGTTTGAGGCCAAAAAACCGATTCTTCAGTTTCCTCTTAAAACAAAATTCATGAAAAAACCAATTTTTAACCGATTTCAAAAATCTCAACGGTTTTGGGTAGAGATTTGTTGACAAATTCTAAATATATATAGTGTTTTATTCATTTAAAAAAAGTATGATACGTTTTTTAAGCCAAAAGTTGAAATTTTTGGAAATTTCCTCCGGTTTTCCGGTTTCGACGTCATTTTTTTGCCACTTATTGACATGAATGAACCTCTTTGGGCACATGTCATCGAGCGGCATTCACTACTTGAATATATCAGTTTTTATTTTTTGGAAAGGACTTCAAGTTTTCAAGTTATGTAGACTAATCCAACAAATATTGGCTCTAAAAAGGCCTAAAATGCATCTGGAGTAAAAAAAAATTATTGTAAAACTTCATGGAGCCAAGAAGTTAAAAATCACTATTTGGTGTTTAAAATTATAATTGATGTCCTAACAGTTAGCCCATTTTTTCACTTACACGGGGTGCCCCTGGAAATGGAAATGCTAGATTTTTGATTATGATCCATAACGTGATTATGCTCAAGTCCTTTTCAAAAAATAAAAACTGGTATAATTTGGAAGTGAATACCTCTCGATGACACATGTCCAAAGAGGTTCATTCCAATTTCCAAAAATTTCATCTTCTGGCTTACAAAACGTATCATACTTTTTTCAAATGAATAAAAAACTATATACTTATATTTAGAATTTTTCAACAAATCTATACCCAAAACCGTTGAGATTTTTGAAATCGGTTAAAAATTGGTTTTTTCATGAATTTTGTTTTAAGAGGAAACTGAAGAATCGGTTTTTGGTCTTAACCCTTAATTAGTCGCGTGGGGTCAAGACCATTTCAAATTAAAAAAACAATGTGATGTAATGCTTGCAGAGCGCTCACTCTCTTTCTAGCTTTCTAACTCTTTGTTGTGAGTACAAAGTAGTATAGATCAAAACATCGACGCGTGTACACCTGTCGCTACTGTTTTATGCTCTGACCCCACGCGACTAGTTACGTAAAATTTTCGTTCGGAGGTGAGTTGCTGTGTTTCGGGTTTTTCTTAGTAAATATATTTGTTTTTGTCTTTAGCTATGTTTTTTTAGAACGCGTATTCTATTTTCGTTATTATTTCGATAGATTTTCCCTGATTTTCTTTAAATGTGCTATTTTGAAATGGATAAAGAAAGGCAAACACTGCAATGGCTGGATGAGTTGTCGGATATTGAGCAAGATGTTGGTGGTTCTTCGTCCGAAAGCGAGTTTGCAAATTTCGCTATTGAAGAAAGTTCTCATGATTCGGAAAGCCAAATTTCAGACACCGAATACAACGAAATTCTGTATTATCTTTTGGTAACTATTATTTATCCAGGCATAATCCAAAAAATCTATGGCAAGAAAGTGGCATCTGAATGCCACAATTGTGGCAAATTTATTTGCCAAAGATGCTCTAAGCCTTTATGCACAAAGTGCATTAAGCAAGACCTGACTGATAGCTCAGATTAAGTTTTTATATTTTTTTAAACTCTGTTATGGCAAAAATTAAATGTTTTAAGATGAATTTGAAACAAATTTTTTTTTAATTTAATTTAAAAGTGAAAGTTGCCTTTTAGTTTTTTGAAATACTTAATAATAAAGTATGTTTATGTTTATGGAAATTCGAAATCGTTTTATTTAGTTTTTATAATTATTTTTCTAAGTTTTGTTTGGGGTCACCAGAGACCCCACGCGACTATTTGTGTGACTTTCTTCATGCGACTAATTAAGGGTTAAAACCAGATTTTGGGGGTGTTAGAAACTTTTTAAAGGGCGTTTCGTGTTTAACTTGACCAGATAAACAATCTCTGCTAGGTCGCTTCAAAAGTGTATTTTATTTTGTTATTTTTGTAGCACTGTGTTATTATTGTTTGATCAATATTTTGTTTGATTTAGGAATAATTATTTGCAGAGTTTTTTCGATTGGCAGTAATTATTAAACTTTGATTGAAATTATTTAAATCATATATAATAATTATATCTCGATTTAAATATTTTTGATCGTGGATTATTATTGTATTTGATTTTAATCGATTTCACTTAATCATAATAATTATCTCTTAATTTTTATTATTTTCCTTAGCCGTAATCATTATCTATGATTTTTATAAATTGTTCTTCAATCATGATCATAATCTTTGATTTTTATCTTTTTTCAAATGCTGAACTATGAGGAATGTCGTATCGAAAATTTAAAAGTATATACCCCTTTTCCTGAAGTATTTAATTCTAGTCATAAATTATTGAAAAATTGAACATTGATTGCAAACTTTAAAATGTTGCCGTTCTCGTCCGCAGAATACGAGTATAACACAAAGAATATAATTCTGCTGAATTCTGCATAACTGATTTTATGCTCGAGAATTGATTTAAAATTTCTTTTATATCGAACCAGCTGAAGTCGATCCTTATGAAAGGAGTATGAAAAAATATTTTATATATATATTTATATAAATATTGGTAATATTTTTCTGGCCAATCTTCAATAAATAAAAAAAAATATTATGATAAAAGGTTTTCATATGTTATATGTTTCAAGGCAAATTTAATCGATAAAAAAAACAAAACTTAACTTGCCCCGAACCCGTGCTTGATCCTGTAAACGCACGCATCAGAGCCGGCACCCTTACCACCTGCGCCACTGCTGTATCATGTATATCATTTCTGTTGTGAATCAGAGACTTTATCTACTGGGTTGTAGATGTCGCTGAGGGTAGTGGTGAAATTCTTGCGCAAGGCGCGTCCATCTAGCGTACAATGAAACAGTCAGATACTGTAGCTTTGGTAAAAGCTTTTATATATGTTGTGCTGTTGGAGATTACAAAATAGCTGGAGAGTTTTGGAAAGTTTGTAGGCTTCTTTTTTGTTTAATAACAAATAAACAAAGCATAATTTAAAAAATTTTTTTTTTGCGAGACAGTAGAAATAGTCCATACCAAGATGGCAATATAACTTTTATAGGGATCTATCTATAAATACTATATGAAGTTGGGTTGCGAAAATTACTATGGGGAGAGTGTTAGCCTATTAATATATAGATACTGCTGAAATTTTTCATAAGGTAATGAAAACATGCACCAACTGAAGTGATTAGATTTCGGCTTGTAGTAAGGCTACAGATTATTTTCAACAACATTTAAAGGCTAATAACTCCTGCTTTACATTTCTTTGCATGGAGTTTGATATTTTTCTTTTTTCTCTTCTATTTTTGAAAATTCCTCTTCTGGTGTTGCTATCAAAATATTTTATTCTATATAACTAACTTCATTCTTAGTATGAAAAATACATTTTCTGCTTAGAAAATATGCTTTTCCAATATATTATTGTAGTAGACTACTACTTTTTTAGTCTCATGATGCAATAAACAGGTGATCGCATGGTGACATACACCCGTGCGTACGTAATTTGTGTAATGTATTTTGCTGTTGTACTTTGTGTGCGTACTGTCAAAATTACACTGAAAAATGGGGATAATGTCAAAATTAAAGAAAAAAACTTTTTAATCAGCTGTCTCATGCCACGACCTTCCATAGTTGGATCATGTTTAGTCTCTTTTAAATGGAATAAATTGGTCACATTTGTTCGAGCATGTCCTATGAAGACACTAATTGTACAATTTTTATACCAAAATGGGTATATATCTATACTACTTGCAGGACAGCTGACTTCGATTCTCGGTGAATCGGGATTCTCGGCGAAGACAAAAATGGGAATTGTTTTTTTTTTAATTCTTTTAAAGCAAGGAAAATTATTTAAAATGACGCCAGCAACTACTTAAACTTTCCAGCGTCTACTTACAGCTTTGCTCTAAATGAGACAATTGGTAATATTTTTCTGGCCAATCTTCAATAAATTAAAAAAAAAATATTATGATAAAAGGTTTTCATATGTTATATGTGTCAAGGTAAATTTAATTTATGTATAAAAAAAAAAAAATTTAACCTGCCCCGAAGTCGTGCTTGATCCTGTAAACGCACGCAACAGAGCCGGCACCCTTACCACCTGCACCACTGCTGTATCATGCATATCATTTCTGTTGTGAATCAGAGACTTTATCTACTGGGTTGTAGATGTCGCTGAGGGTAGTTGTGAAATTCTTGCGCAAGGCGCGTCCATCTAGCGTACAATGAAACAGTCAGATACTGTAGCTTTGGTAAAAGCTTTTATATATGTTGTGCTGTTGGAGATTACAAAATAGCTGGAGAGTTTTGGAAAGTTTGTAGGCTTCTTTTTTGGTTAATAACAAATAAACAAAGCATAATTTCCAAAATTTGTTTTCGCGACACAGTAGAAATAGTCCATACCAAGATGGCAACATAACTTTTATAGGGATCTATCTATAAATACTATATGAAGTTGGGTTGCGAAAATTACTATGGGGAGAGTGTTAGCCTATTAATATATAGATACTGCTGAAATTTTTCATAAGGTAATGAAAACATGCACCAACTGAAGTGATTAGATTTCGGCTTGTAGTAAGGCTACAGATTATTTTCAACAACATTTGAAAGCTAATAACTCCTGCTTTACATTTCTTTGCATGGATTTTGATATTTTTCTTTTCTCTCTTCTATTTTTGAAAATTCCTCTTCTGGTGCTGCTTTCAAAATATTTTATTCTACAGAACTAACTTCATTCTTAGTATGAAAAATACATTTTCTGCTTAGAAAATGTGCTTTTCCAATATTTTATTGTAGTAGACTACTACTTTTTTAGGCTCATGATGCAATTACACTGAAAAATGGGCATAATGTCAAAATTAAAGAAAAAACTTTTTAATCAACTGTCTCATGCCACGACCTTCCATAGTTGGATCATGTTTAGTCTCTTTTAAATGGAATAAATTGGTCACATTTGTTCGAGCATGTCCTATGAAGACACTAATTGTACAATTTTTATACCAAAATGGGTATTTATGTATACTACTTGCAGGAAAGCTGACTTCGATTCTCAGGATTCTCGGTGAATCGGGATTCTCGGCGAAGACAAAAATGGGAATTGCTTTTTTTTTACTTCTTTTTAAACAAGGAAAATTATTTAAAATGACACCAGCAACTACTTATACTTTCCAGCGACTACTTACAGCTTTGCTCTAAATGAGACAATTGGTAATATTTTTCTGGCCAATCTTCAATAAATTAAAAAAAAAAATATTATGATAAAAGGTTTTCATATGTTATATGCTTCAAGGCAAATTTAATTTATGTATAAAAAAAACAAAACTTAACCTGCCCCGAACCCTTGCTTGATCCTGTAAACGCACGCAACAGAGCCGGCACCCTTACCACCTGCGCCACTGCTGTATCATGTATATCATTTCTGTTGTGAATCAGAGACTTTATCTACTGGGTTGTAGATGTCGCTGAGGGTAGTGGTGAAATTCTGTAACCCTGTCCAATTTGTCCAGTCCCACTCCTAAATGGTCATCCTCGGAGCAATCCCTTGCAGAAGGGTTGCTCCAATGTCTCTTGCAACGGGCTGGTATCGAATCCAACCCACATTCACATTCCGTTCAATGCAGTAAATGCAAGAGATGGTTGCATAGATCTGCATGCTCAGCGCTTAACCCTGCCATCCCCAGAACCCGTACTTTTTTTTAGTACTTTTGAGGCACCATGTTGTTCGCGCGCAAGCGCGTCCCGCGGATCTCGTCGCTCCGGCGCACACACACCGCACCTACCATCATCAAATGGCCACAACAGTGGGCCGGTCTTCACGACCTGCAGCCTTGCTGCTCCCGCCTCACCTCAGTCCCCACTCTCGTCCCCCCCTACTTCCAGCATGCACGTGGGTCAGGAACATAACCTCCTCGTACCTTTCACCACGTGCACTGTTTGTCGGCAAAGACTATATACGCCTGCGGCATCGGTTAAGTGCAATAACTGCCTTGGCCTGAGCCACATCCATATGTGCTCTGGGCTCGCAAACAGGAACCTTTCGACGGATGCATTTATTGCCCCTTGCTGTAGTACTCAGCCGCCCTCCACGCCACACAACATCGGCCAAGGCGCGCTGAACCCTAGACTGCGTCACAGCTTGGGAATATGCCCACCTCCATCTAGGCAACTACATCCGTCCCTTACCCCCAGCATGCTTCCACCCTCCCTCTCGGGTTAGCTGGAAAGATCGCGGAGATAACAGACTTTATGAAGTCGAACAACATTAAACTGGCCGCCATTCAGGAGACCAAACTGAATGCTAACTCGGACTTACGTACTCGAGATGGGTACAATGTACATAGGAAAGACCGTCCCAGCGGTTATGGGGGCGGCCTCGCATTCATTACACACAATACTGTACAGTATAACCTATTTGCCCCTGACGTTGACCCCAGGGACTCTACCCTTGAATGCCAGGGCATAGCAGTCCGGACAGGCGACGTCGACCTGCGAGTGTTAAATATATACATTCCCCCTGTGACGTGCTGTCCCCGTGATTATCGCCCTGATATTAGTGCGTTGCTAAGGGGCGATAACTGCCTCATCCTAGGTGATTTAAACGCACATCACGATCTCTGGCACTCCAACTTGCCAGCAGATAGCAGAGGGCACGCACTCGCAGAGCAAATAGATAATTCGGCATTCTGTACATTGAATGGAGATGCCCCCACTAGGGTGGCAGGTAACTGCCACAGTTCGCCAGACATCTCCATTTCAAGTGCGGGCCTTATCAACCACGTTAACTGGCAACCTATGCTAACACTGGCATCAGACCACCTACCCATCATACTAGACATCGAACGACCGTCCGACTTTATAACGACAGAAAAACGAACGTACATCAACTTCAGTAAAGCGGACTGGGACCGCTTCACGGACTTTACAGAGCACTCCTTCGCTGACCTACCCACACCGACGGACGTATGCAAAGGTGAGAAAGAGTTTCGCAAAGTCAGCGATTCAGCCTCTGGCATCTTCATCCCTGCTGGCAGAATCCCGGAAATTCGGCCGAATTTCCCTGCGGAAGCAGCGGCAATGGCAAGAGAACGTGACCAAGTGAGACTCTTGAACCCCGCAGATCCAAGAATAAAGGATCTCAACGCAGAAATCCGTCGGACTGTCAATGATCATAAATTGAAAAAGTGGAGAGTCATGCAACCTCTTCGGCGGTGTCGGCAAACTATGGTCGACAGTCAAGGCCCTATCCAACCCGACCAAATACAATGACAAGGTCGCCATTGCTTTCGGCGGTAACGTCAAGTCGGACCCCAGGAAGTGCGCGAGCGCATTCTGCCGGCAAATTTATGCTGCATTCTCCTGCGGATAGGGCTAAGAGAAAAACCATCCGACGCGCGCACAAACACACAGCCGCCCCCATTGTCGTCTCCGCTGCAGAGGTTAAGGAAGCTAAAAGGGTGGCTAAACCTTCAAGATCACTCGGACCCGACGGAATTGCCATGAAGATGCTGAAACACCTCGGCCACGAGGGGCACAAGTACTTGGCGGCTCTATTCAACCTCTCACTGACCACCTTCGTTATACCAGACATCTGGAAACACGCAACTGTGGTCCCCCTCCTAAAACCTGGGAAGCCGGCAAATCAAGGAGATTCTTATCGTCCGATATCTCTCCTTTCGCCGGTAGTGAAGTTGTCAGAGGCTATTCTGCTCCCATACTATACTGCAAACCTGCAGCTGGCCAATCATCAACATGGCTTCCGTGAAAACCATAGCACAAAATCAGCATTAAATGCCATCACGACGCAGATTAACTTCGGGTTGAACCAACACCAACCAAACCACAGGACGGTTCTCGTGGCACTTGACCTGTCGAAAGCTTTCGACACAGTCAACCACGCCACACTCCTTAAAGACCTGGAGGAGACACCGATTCCTGCCGGCCTAAAACGATGGACCGCCAACTACCTAAACGGTCGGCTGGCGTCAGTGCAGTTTCGAAACGAGAGACGTAGACCTAGAAGAATTAGACAAGGGGTTCCGCAGGGTGGTGTCCTTTCAACCCTTCTGTTTAACTTCTACATCTCGAGCCTCCCTCCCCCACCAAAGGGGGTCTCCATCGTTTCGTACGCTGACGACTGCACTGTGATGGCCTCGGGCAAAGGACCTTCCACGGACGAACTCTGTACTAGACTAAACGATTACCTGCGCGATCTTTCCCGCTTCTTCACAGAGCGGAACCTGACTCTGTCCCCGACTAAATCTACGGCGACGCTATTTACCACTTGGAATGCGCAGATGGGGCAGGAGTTGAATGTCCACGTAGATGGTGTTCCACTACCTACTGTCAACCACCCCAAAATTCTAGGGGTTACATTCGACAATAGCCTCACCTTCGCTAATCATGCCACCGCAATAGCTTCAAAGGTACAAAGCCGCAACAAGATCCTCATGTCACTGGCCGGCAGTACTTGGGGCAAAGACAAAGTAACGTTGCTGGTCACCTGTAAGGCCATTGGCCGACCGGTTATTGATTATGCTGCGCCCATATGGTCGCCTAACCTTCACGACACCAACTGGAGGAAATTGCAGGTCTGCCTAAACACCGCCATCAGAATTGCGACGGGCTGTTTGATTATGTCTCCTGAGTCTCATCTTCACCAGGAGGCTCAAATGCTCAACGTTCGCGAGCATGCGGAACTTTTAAGTAGGCAGTTCCTTCTGAACTGTCACCCACCCAGTCATCCAAATCGACAGCTATTGGATGAAACTCCGCCCCCTAGAGACATAAGGAAACATCTCCGAAAGCATTATGATGAGATCCGGCATCACATCTCGTTGCCGTTTGATCTGCGGGACCATAGGCGGGCCCTAAAAGACCTCAGTTCCCTCAGGTCCCGGCCTGTGAACCCCGTTATTGGTGCCCAACCAAACGTTCTTGCTGATGAAGAACGTGTCCTTCCGAGGGAGACTAGAGTCATGCTGGCACAACTTCGGTCTGGATATTGCAACAGGCTGAACTCCTATCTGTCCAGACTGAACCCCACCATACCGAACACATGCCCTGCATGCGGTATGGCCCCCCATGACACGCAACATCTCTTTTCGTGTTCTTCGGAACATACTCTTCTAACTCCCCTATCACTTTGGTCCAACCCTGTTGAAACAGCGCGTTTCCTTGGACTTCCGTTAGAAGAGCCCGATGACAACTAGAAGTGTTCTGGCCCTTTGGGCAGGGCGAAGCACTGCTAACAACAACAGGGATCTATCTATAAATACTATATGAAGTTGGGTTGCGAAAATTACTATGGGGAGAGTGTTAGCCTATTAATATATAGATACTGCTGAAATTTTTCATAAGGTAATGAAAACATGCACCCACTGAAGTGATTAGTTTTCGGCTTGTAGTAAGGCTACAAATTATTTTCAACAACATTTGAAAGCTAATAACTCCTGCTTTACATTTCTTTGCATGGATTTTGATATTTTTCTTTTTTCTCTTCTATTTTTGAAAATTCCTCTTCTGGTGTTGCTATCAAAATATTTTATTCTATATAACTAACTTCATTCTTAGTATGAAAAATACATTTTCTGCTTAGAAAATATGCTTTTCCAATATTTTATTGTAGTAGACTACTACTTTTTTAGTCTCATGATGCAATTACGCTGAAAAATGGACATAATGTCAAAATTAAAGAAAAAAAACTTTTTAATCAGCTGTCTCATGGCACGACCTTCCATAGTTGGATCATGTTTAGTCTCTTTTAAATGGAATAAATTGGTCACATTTGTTCGAGCATGTCCTATGAAGACACTAATTGCACAATTTTTATACCAAAATGGTTATAAATGTATACTACTTGCAGGACACCTGACTTCGATTCTCGGGATTCTCGGTGAAGACAAAAATGGGAATTGTTTTTTTTTTTTAATTCTTTTAAAGCAAGGAAAATTATTTAAAATGACGCCAGCAACTACTTATACTTTCCAGCATCTACTTACAGCTTTGCTCTAAATGAGACAATTGGTAATATTTTTCTGGCCAATCTTCAATAAATAAAAAAATAAAAATAAAATCATGCCTATTACCATATCCGACGGATGCCATTCGCGGGGAGTGCGGATCGATTCGCCAAAAATCAGTTGCGGATCTGAGTTAGAAAACTTTAAAAAATCAACTTTATCGATTTCCTTTAAATCTACTAGCTTATTCAAAACAATAAATAGAAGAAAATATCTTGACAATGTCGTTTTTTTTTATTTTAAAGGTTAAATCCGCAACTGTTTTCATGCGAATCGATCCGCACTCCCTCCGCAAAGCATCCGTCGGATACCGTAATAGGCATGAATATTATGATAAAAGGTTTTCATATGTTATATGTTTCAAGGCAAATTTAATCGATAAAAAAAACAAAACTTAACCTGCCCCGAACCCGTGCTTGATCCTGTAAACGCACGCATCAGAGCCGGCACCCTTACCACCTGCGCCACTGCTGTATCATGTATATCATTTCTGTTGTGAATCAGAGACTTTATCTACTGGGTTGTGGATGTCTCTGAGCGTAGTGGTGAAATTGTTGAGCAAGGCGCGCACTAGTCCATCTAGCGTACGATGAAACAGTCAGATACTGTAGCTTTGGCTTTTGGTAAAAGCTTTTATATATGTTGTGCTGTTGGAGATTACAAAATAGCTGGAGAGTTTTGGAAAGTTTGTAGGCTTCTTTTTTGTTTAATAACAAATAAACAAAGCATAATTTCCAAAATTTTTTTTTTCGCGGGACAGAAGAAATAGTCCATACCAAGATGGCAATATAACTTTTATAGGGATCTATCTATAAATACTATATGATGTTGGGTTGCGAATATTACTATGGGAAGAGTAGATAACATTTGAAAGCTAATAACTCCTGCTTTACATTTCTTTGCATGGATTTTGATATTTTTCTTTTTTCTCTTCTATTTTTGAAAATTCCTCTTCTGGTGTTGCAATCAAAATATTTTATTCTATATAACTAACTTCATTCTTAGTATGAAAAATACATTTTCTGCTTAGAAAATATGCTTTTCCAATATTTTATTGTAGTAGACTACTACTTTTTTAGTCTCATGATGCAATAAACAGGTGATCGCATGGTGACATTCACCCGTGCGTACGTAATTTGTGTAACGTATTTTGTTGTTGTACTTTGTGTGCGTACTGTCAAAATTACACTGAAAAATGGGCATGATGTCAAAATTAAAGAAAAAAACTTTTTAATCAGCTGTCTCATGCCACGACCTTCTATAGTTGGATCATGTTTAGTCTCTTTTAAATGGAATAAATTGGTCACATTTGTTCGAGCAAGTCCTATGAAGACACTCATGCCTATTACGGTATCCGACGGATGCCATCCGCGGGGAATGCGATTCGAAACGCAAAGTACTGCTATTCCCATAACCGACCGGCAATATAGTTCGGGAATACAGAAAAAATGGTAAAGCAGTTCGTTTATCCACTGCATTCCGATAACCGAAAGTGAAACGCAATAGCTGTCATTTGCTCTAGATTTTATTCGTTGAATAATTGTTGCGGATTCAAACAAATTTTTTTAAAACTTTTGCGTTTGTGTTAAATTATAATGGAATTCAGTAAAAGGTAAATTATATATTTCATTTCTAGTAAGAAGTAATGATTGAACTATGTTTTTAACAGAAGTCGTACTACAAACCGAGAGCAATTTTCGCTCATGGTAGAACGGATGAAATGCAACGAGGACATCGCTAAAAATATGTCCAGGCAGTCGCCGGAGACAGTCACAACCTTTTGGACAAGCTTAACAACCGATTTAAATGCATTGGGGCCACCATCAAAGTCCACTGCCGAATGGAAAAAAGTAAAAACAAAGTCGTTATGCAAAAAGTTATATGTATGTTAATCTTTGACATGTTTCTTAATAGGTATGGTCAGATTTTAAATCAGCCATTAAAAAAAAGGTGCCCCATAACAAAAAACAGCTGCAAGCTACAGGTGGAGGCCTCAATACAGAAGTTCATTTAAGTAGTTTGGAGGAAGAAGTTGCGCAGCTAGTATCCATTAATGATGCCGTAATGGAAGAGGCTATGGGTATCAACAGGGCCAATCTCGCAGTGTTCCGGCATGTGAACCGTCGGCTAGTAGTGAGGTACGTGCTGAGGTTGCTGAAAATGGGGAAAGTGCTGGGACTGGTGAAACAAATGTGTCTACAGCTACAACGTCGCAGCCGCAAGTCCGACAACCACAGAGAATTACCCAAAGCAGACTATTGAAGACCCAGATAGAATATCAAAAAAAATTCCACGACAACGTCTCGTACAGTTTGAGGGGTCAGAAAAGAAAATTGGACGATTTGTCCAAAGACATATCCAAAATAGTATCTTTCCTGTTGTTCGATTCCTTGAAAATGAAGACATCTGCACCAATTTTTCCAAACACCAATAGTCCTCTCAATAATGTTTCTTTCAGAACTATGAAATTTGTTGAACCGACTTTGAGCAGTATTAGGAGCAGGGTTGCGAAAGGGAGTAATAAGCCAAGGTGCAAGACCGTATCCTGCATCACCTAATAAACGCAAATTTCTATTTCCACCTTCATATTGTGCTTGAAAGTAATGCGATACGTCACTGTTAGACCAAACAAAGGAGTCGTGCGATGACCCAGGATATTTCGCGTTGATGTACCTTATGCGCTGCTTATGGTCACATATCTAAAATATGTGAAAAGAATTGTATAAAAGCATTAGGCTATAGAAACCTTTCCTATTGTAAAAAAGATGTGAACTTGCGCCCGAAGGTTTTGCTATTCTTATGTGCGTGCCGTCAACGCACATAACGATTCCGGGAATTTTGGACTTACTATAAAAGTAGCTTCGAGCTTCCATTTCTTCATCAGTATTCATTTTTGTGTCTATCCACTTCTCACACAGTTCCATTTCCATTATATCCAGAACTTGGGAAAACGTTCTTGATACTGTTGGCTGCGCCATTCCAAGCATGTAGTCTTTGCCTACAGCATTTTTGGTGACTTCCTTCAGCTAGTAGTCTAAGGCATAACGAAAGCTTTTGCTCACGGGTTATTGCTGTTGATTTAATGGTTGGAGGAATTTTACTGCAAATTATTCGCAGAATATACTTATATGCGCTCTTGTTTACCCGGAATTGTTTGACGAATCTTTGGAGTAAAAAATTTGTATCGCATTTGCCATCACCATTATCAAAATAGCTTCTTCACTTACTCAACGTCGGTCAGCTTGAAAATATCTGCTGCCTATCCCTTACAAGCCGTCTGATGCTGGAAGTATGGCCTCCCGATTCACTTGCATTGAAATAAAGAGCGATTGTGTCCATAAATTTGTTTTATTTTTATTTTTAAACACAACTTCAAAACAATACAAATAGTTTCTCGTACCGTCAAAATAGGTTCGATAAAGCAGTCGAGTGAGTTGATAAAGAAGTCATCCGACGGTTATGGTAATAGAGTGAAATTCGACAGGTGAGGGGAGTGCGGATCGGATTAGAGCTGCAAAACTATCGATAGTGACGCCATTCGATTTTTTCGATACCTCGAAAAATACTATCGATAGTTATGAAACTATCGTATACTATCGTGTTTTAAATGTAGAGAAACTCCAACTCCGAACAAAATTTGCTTAATACATACATACATACTTAATACACAAAGTCCGTTACCAACAAGTTTCAAATTTTACATTTACACCAAGCATATATGGCTTAGCAAAATATGATTCCAGAGTATATGTACATATAAAATTTTAAAGCGGAATTCAACGAGTGCTTTTATTTGTGAGGTTAGCTTAAAGTACCACTTAAAGGAACTATTCATGCATGAACACATATCAGGCACATTTTCTTGACTAGTACATGACTTTGTTTTTAAATAAATACTTATATTATGTACATAGAACAAAAAATCACTCCAAACTAATTAATTATATAATATCATCTTCACATGAATTACTGTAAGTTCTTGTTATACAAATTAGTACAAGTAATATTTTTAGTAAAAAAGGCTAAACAAAAGCCACGAGGCTAAACCGAAAATTACGAGGCTAAAGGACAAAAAAAAGCAAATCTAGCCTATTCATTAACCCAAAAGTTCTTATTCACAAATAAGATCATATCTACATTCTTTGGTTTCAGAGAGGCTCTTCGATCAGAAATTATAATTCCGGCCTTACTGAACATTCTTTCCGATTCCGTTGAAGTTGCTGGGATGCATAAGAAACGTGCCGCACACGATTTTAGCGATGCTGATTCCTTTGCAGTGCACTGTAAATAAAAATAATGCATTTAGTTTGGAATAGCATTACTTCTTAAAAGACAATTTACCTTCCAGAAATCTAACGGATCACTTTCTTGAGGAGCATTTGAATTTTCCATATATTGGCGAAGGAAAATAATTGCATCAACCCTATTGTTTCGCACCTTATTTGTTATTTTGTCATCAATGTACTTGAAAAGTGGCTGCTGCTGTCTGGTCTGGCTACTAGTTGATGTTGACGGTTCTGCGTTTTCAGTTTCCAGAGAAAAATATTTTGAATATTCTTTATTTAAAGTAGTTAATTCATTCTCTAAAATTTTCACTGCTTCTGATGAATTAAATGCAGATTCAAATCCCTCCTTTTTGAACCTTGGATCTAATAGTGTGACCAATCTTGTTGGTGTGCGCTCCTCGTATTTGGTCAGTCTTTTTTTAAGGCGATCGATTATGAATACACATGCTGCGAGTCCTTCTGATGTCTTCATTTTCAATTTTGAGTCCTCTAGACTTCGCAAAAGGCAACTTATAATAGGTATTATAAGTGATACTGTAACCGAGCTGTTTGACGATGCCTGGACGGTGGCATGATCAAAAGGCGACAGTATTTCAATTAAATCTGTTAATACATGTATGCCATCCAAGGTCAGAGGAGATGGCGCTTTTGACGTGGTAAGGAGTACTGCAGATATGGCATCATTTGTCAACACAACCCTTTCAATCATGTGGTACGCGCTATTCCAACGAGTGACCACTTCTTGTTTAAGGCTATACACTTTTTCACCTTTTTGTTCAAGTTTAAATTTTTCATACGCTATGGTGCTGCTTTTGAAGTATGTCACAATGCGTTTGCATTTTGCTAAAATTTCTTTTATGTTGCCCTGCGACAAACAATCTTGAACAACCAGATTTAGAGAATGTGCGAAGCACGGCAGGTTTCTTTTTTCCAACAACTCGCAGGCTTTCAGCATAGATGATGCATTGTCTGTTACAATTGCAGTTACTTTTTTCATAATTTGCCATTCTTCTAAAACAGCACGCAAAGATGATGCAATATTTGCGGCGGAGTGATTGACCTCAATCAAGAGCTTTTTGGTTGATAGTACGGCTGTACGCAATTTAAAATCCTTTGTTATAAAGTGACATGTAACCGTCAAATATCCTTCATTAGCTCGCGAAGTCCAACAGTCCATGGTTATGGAACAATACTCTATTGCATTTAAAATAGTTTGCAATTTTATTTTCATATCAGAAAATAGTTTTGTCATGTGCACAGACTGTAACGTAGTACGGGACGGCAATTCATACCGAGAATCTAGTGCTTTGACAAAGATTACGAAGCCTTTGTCTGCAACAATTGATAGTGGTTGCACATCTAATGCAATGAATTTAACCAGAGCGTCATCCAGAAATTTTTTTCGTGAAGACGTCGACTCATATGTTTTTCCGGCTTTGTTAAAAAACTTATCAATTGTAAGACTTGATTTATCAATTTCGCGATAATTTGGATGAAAACGTTTCAAATGGTCAAACAGATTGCTAGTATTACCGCTGGTTTTGTAAATTTTCCCGCATGAGCGACATTTGGCTTCATTTCGTTTTTGAGATTTGTCAAAGAATGTCCAAACGTCGGAGTGTCCCTTTTTAGTCCTTTTCGAAAGTTTGAGCCTGTAATCTGAGCCGCTGTCACTGTCACTTATTACATATTCCTGCACAGTATCTGTAAATATACATACATATTTGCATAAAATAACAAGGATCAAATACGCGTTTGTTATTTATGCACATACATGTGGCTTTTATGCGAAATAATACTTACTCATTGTATTTGATCTTCCACACGCAGAACCTCCAATATCAATAATATGTACCTAAATAAAAAACAGTACAAATATTGCAATTTGAGCTTTAAATTCTGAAAAATTACTTTACCTCAGATCACAGCGTCAGCTAATATTATAAAGATCACAAATTTTGAAAGCACTGACACTATCGAAAATATCGACTATCCCAAAAAAAAAATCGATATATCGCAAAAAAAAAAACTATCGATACTATCGATAGTTTTGCAGCTCTAGATCGGATGCCATCCGCGTGAGTGGCATCCGTCGGATAACGTAATAGGCATGACTAATTGTACAATTTTTATACCAAAATGGGTATAAATGTATACTACTTGTAGGACACCTGACTTCGATTCTCGGGATTCTCGGTGAAGACAAAAATGGGAATTGTTTTTTTTTTCAATTCTTTTAAAGCAAGGAAAATTATTTAAAATGACGCCAGCAACTACTTATACTTTCCAGCGTCTACTTACAGATTTGCTCTAAATGATACAATTGGTAATATTTTTCTGGCCAATCTTTAATAAAAAAAAAAAAAAATATTATGATAAAAGCTTTTCATATGTTATATGTTTCAAGGCAAATTTAATTTATAAAAAAAACAAAACTTAACCTGCCCCGAACCCGTGCTTGATCCTGAAAACGCACGCATCAGAGCCGGCACCCTTACCACCTGCGCCACCTGCGCCACTGCTGTATCATGTATATCATTTCTGTTGTGAATCAGAGACTTTATCTACTGGGTCGTAGATGTCGCTGAGGGTAATGGCGTACAATGAAACAGTCAGACAATGTAGCTTTGGCTTTTGGTAAAAGCTTTTATATATGTTGTGCTGTTGGAGATTACAAAATAGCTGGAGAGTTTTGGAAAATTTGTAGGCTTCTTCTTTGTTTAATAACAAATAAACAAAGCATACTTTCCAAAACTTTTTTTCGCGAGACAGTAGAAATAGTCCATACCAAGATGGCAATATAACTTTTATAGGGATCTATCTATAAATACTAGTTAAATGAAGTTGGGTTGCGAAAATTACTATGGGGAGAGTGTTAGCCTATTAATATATAGATACTGCTGAAATTTTTCCTAAGGTAATAAAAACACGCACCAACTGAAGTGATTAGATTTCGGCTTGTACATAGTAAGGCTACAGATTATTTTCAAAAACATTTGAAAGCTAATAACTCCTGCTTTACATTTCTTTGCATGGATTTTGATATATTTCTTTGTTCTGTTCTATTTTTGAAAATTCCTCTTCTGGTGTTGCTATCAAAATATTTTATTCTATATAACTAACTTCATTCTTAGTATGAAAAATACATTTTCTGCTTAGAAAATATGCTTTTCCAATATTTTATTGTAGTAGACTACTACTTTTTTAGTCTCATGATGCAATAAACAGGTGATCGCATGGTGACATACACCCGTGCGTACGTAATTTGTGTAATGTATTTTGTTGTTGTACTTTGTGTGCGTACTGTCAAAATTACACTGAAAAATGGGCATAGTGTCAAAATTAAAGAAAAAAACTCTTTAATCAGATGTCTCATGCCACGACCTTCGCGAGACAGTAGAAATAGTCCATACCATGATTGCAATATAACTTTTATAGGGATCTATCTATAAATACTATATGAAGTTGGGTTGCGAAAATTACTATGGGGAGTGTGTTAGCCTATTAATATATAGATTATACAAAATATTACCATATCTCTTTTTAGCTTTTTTGGGAGAATATTAACAGGTTCCCTGTCCCATGTATCATATATGAAAACGTTTTCAGTTTTTTACCGTGTTTTGTACGCTCATGTATCATATGTGAGCAAATTCTGATATACTTCATATGATAGAAATTTTTAAAATGTGGTGGGTTATTTGTGTATATAAAATGGGACGTGGCTGCATATACTTTGTATCGTATAAAGCTAAAAAAAATTTTAGTGATTTTGATATAGGTACTTACCTATATATTCGTTAATGAACTTGAGCAATAAAATAGAAAACTGAGGTTTGAATGACATATCAATAAATTGATTAAAATGTATTTATTAATGATACTCTTTGTAACAACTTAGACAATAGGGTTTATTACATGTTTTGCATTCCGTATCCACTTGTTTCGCTCGAGCGGGGTTACCTCCATCCGCTTTTATTTTTGCGTAGAAATACCAACATTGCTTCCGGACAAGCTTTCCATCTTTTTTTGGAATTCTGAAGTGATGGCTAGTTGAGAGAGTTTTTTTGTATTGGAGCGATGTGATAATTTTTTTGGTGGCTATTTCACCAAGCCAAGATCGAATAATTATTTCCTGTATTTGTAGTATGGGCAGATGTTTCTGGCTAAGTTCGTTACATACCACTCGGGTGTTTAGAATAGTTGCCTGAAACAAGAGGTTATATGCTAATTTCTTATACCATGTAATACTCTTTCTAAGTGGAGAATAATAAGAACTTAGCTGGTCTGCCACATAAATGCCCTTTTTAACATCGTTGTAGTCAAAAATCATTTCAGGCTTCAGGGTTTCGCCATCCCGCCGGTAGTTACCATTTCATTATCGTGACAGGTTAAAATGAAGAAGATAACAGTGTTTATCTAAGTTACCAGATCGATCAGTATTGATAATAAGCAGAGCCGATTCTACTGCTATAAGAAGTCTCAACTGACAGATCCCTCAATTCACTAGGTATGTTTGTTTTTAATCGGTTTACCTTAGATAGACTGATTATAAGCTATCGAAAGTAGTTTTCGTTACTACACTTCTTTTGGTTCATCAAACGTACGTCGCGAAAATTTCCTCAAGTACGTTCGTGAATCAAATATGATACATAATACATAAAACGTGTAGCACCAGAAACCTCTCGCTTACGTTCATGAATCAGATATAAGCAATTTTTTTTTTGTTTTTTTTCATAATTTTGATTTCCCAATATCATTTAAAAGCTTATACCTACAACTTTTGTTCCATCATAATATAGAATCTTGCAAAATATTGTTGAGCGAGGAATACTTAATAATAAATAATAATGATGTTGAGGAAATGCACTGCAACCTTAGAGATCTATTGTGCCCTCATAACCTCATAGCACCTTGTCCAGGCCGATCCGCTTCAGGAAGTCCAGGGGTGGCTTTCCGTAATTCGATAGTCGACACTCGTTGGCTCGATACTTCAAAACGATATCGAACTCTCAACGATGCCGTTTTGGTTCCCGTATTTCGACAAAGGCACTATCGTTTTCATATTTCAGGAAATGTCCAGAAAGTACTTTAATTTTTAAGGAAGTGTCCTGAAAGCACTTTCTGGCTGTCAAAGTCTGTGTGTAAAAATAAAAATAAAGAGTAATTTGAAACCGTAAAATGTATAATTGGCGTAATTTTTTGATTTTTAACAATTTTTGTGCGGAAAACTCTTCAGTTAATAGAAGGAGGATAAGAGATTCATCAAATCCTATGGAGTTGCCAGAAATATAGTAAGGTTTATACACATTTTCGAAAAAAGAGCAATATCTATTATTTAATTTCTATTTCATAGCTTCCAAACTAAATATCGTCTAACCAAAGAGGTATTTATGTACCTACATATGTTCTCAGTTAAATAAAGTTAAGGGAAGGCATAAGAAGCACATATATTCCTCCAATCATGAGACTAGCAGCGACATTGGAGATATTAGCAGGTGGCGGTTACCAATGGCAAACTGGCGGCTCACACACAGCTCCAATGGGACACAGTACGCTGTCGAAGATATTTCGGCACACATTATTACCCAAGGAAGAACATCTATGCAGCCAATGGATAAATTTTGAAAAAGACTTTCAGCCATGTAAGGAATGGTTCAATCAATCCACAATCTACATAAATTCAACTAATAGCTTCCGTTGAGTAGCGTTCGTCTGTTGACTCCTAAATAAATAGGTTTACAAAATTTAAAATTATAAAAATTTTAAATTTTCAACTTACATTTTATTGCGTTGGCAGCTGCGAAAATTGAAAACGAGAGCAAAAGTGGTGTCGAACGGTTTATATCGAACGTTCGATACAACGCGGCGATATTTTTGCTTAGAGGAAGCAAAAACGATACTTCGATACTCGTTTTTGCTCGATATCGAATTACGGAAAGCCACCCTAGAATGGAGATCGGCTTTAAGTCGGGCAGGCGCCTGCACTCAAGTGTAGTAGATCCTAAGTGTCTCTGTCTGCTTCTCGACACAGCATCACAGCTACACATATGTGCTCCGCTGTTTCATTCTCAGTATCGCAAACCGTCACAGGCTAGAGGATTTAATGCCCAGCCTGTGCAAATGGGCGTTTAGCCTGCAGTGTCCTGTAAGTATCCCTGTGATGATCCTTAGGATGTTCTTGGATAGGGTTATTAATTCCTTATACCGCTTTGAATTATAGACCCCTATCATGGCTTTTGCCTGGCGCAGTCCAGGGGTGGATTTCCGTAATTCGATAGTCGACACTCGTTGGCTCGATACTTCAAAACGATATCGAACTCTCAACGTTGCCGTTTTGGTTTCCGTATTTCGACAAAGGCACTATCGTTTTCATATTTCAGGAAATGTGCAGAAAGTACTTTAATTTTTAAGGAAGTGTCCTGAATGCACTTTCTGGCTGTCAAAATCTGTGTGTAAAAATAAAAATAAAGAGTAATTTGAAACCGTAAAATGTATAATTGGCGTAATTTTTTGATTTTTGACGATTTTTGTGCGGAAAACTCTTCAGTTAATAGAAGGAGGATAAGAGATTCATTAAGTCCTTTGGGGTTGCCAGAAATATAGTAAGGTTTATACACATTTTCGAAAAAAGAACAATATCTATTATTTAATTTCTATTTCATAGCTTCCAAACTAAATATCGTCTAACCAAAGAGGTATTTATGTACATATCGCACCCTAAATACAAAAGGGTCACAACTCAAAAAAATTTCAGGTGGTTTTTTCGACATTTATCCTTTCACAAACGCTTGATCAACTATAACAGCCGATTTTTTCCTTAATGATTATCATCTTCAACTAAACGGCTACCGTCCTGCTTGGTTTTAAAAAAATAGAGCTAAGCTAGCGCTATCTAGAAGCGTTCAAAGCAAAGAACCTCTAATTTTGAGTTGTGACCCTTTTGTATTTAGGGTGCGATATGTTCTCAGTTAAATAAAGTTAAGGGAAGGCATAAGAAGCACATACATATATTCCTCCAATCATGAGACTAGCAGCGACATTGGAGATATTAGCAGGTGGCGGTTACCAATGGCAAACTGGCGGCTCACACACAGCTCCAATGGGACACAGTACGCTGTCGAAGATATTTCGGCACACATTATTACCCATGCAAGAACATCTATGCATCCAATGGATAAATTTTGAAAAAGACTTTCAGCCATGTAAGGAATGGTTCAATCAATCCACAATCTCCATAAATTCAACTAATAGCTTCAGTTGAGTAGCGTTCGTCTGTTGACTCCTAAATAAATAGGTTTACAAAATTTAAAATTATAAAAATTTTAAATTTTCAACTTACATTTTATTGCGTTGGCGAAAATTTAAAACGAGAGAAAAAGTGGTGTCGAACGGTTTACATCGAACGTTCGATACAACGCGACGATATTTTTGCTTAGAGAAAGCAAAACCGATACTTCGATACTCGTTTTTGTTCGATATCGAATTACGGAAAGCCACCCCAGCTGTCTGCTGCCAGTAACGTTCCCTCATTCTACACTCCTCATTTCTCAGCACCTCTTTGATAGTGTGGGACCCTATTGCCAAAAATGGCTCCGGACCAATGGGTCTCGTTGCTGCCGCTTGAGGAACACTTGAAATACACTTTTGTATGGGGGCAGGGAACCTGTAATAAGTTTTAAAAAGTTCTTGTAAAATGCAAATGTATAAATAATCCTAAGTTACTGTACATATGTATACACCAAATAAAAGAATAAATTTTAAGCTCCTAGATAATACAAAAGTATGTTAGGATAACACTAAATAGCACAATTTTTCATAAGTGAAACTGTATATTAATGTAATTTTGGGCAATAAATGAAATGAAAATGCTCACTTTGCATCTTCTATTTCGATTCTGCCACCAGCGTCGCAAACACGCTCCAGCACAGAGTTCGTTCGTTGTTAGAACACCCACAGCACGGAAGGTCGAACGTTCGCATTGACTCGATCTCACGTATGACACCATTTTGTACGATAGCCAAATATAAATTGATGACGCTTCACTAGATTTAATAGATATACACGGTTAATTAAGTTTATTAAGATGTATTTAAGTTACACGTTTAATAATGTACAAATAAGTATTGTTGAATATTATTTATGTAGGATAGTATTTGATGTAATTAACATGGACGTTCGTCGTCTTAAGTAAACTTATTTGACTGAGTTTACGTTTAAGTTAATAACAATGTAATTGTGATTATTAAACACATTTAACAGGTATTTTAATACATTTGGTGTAGCCTTCGGTTTTCAACTAACTCAAACTGTCGTCCGTTTCAAAATCTCGACGTCGCCTTCGTCAAGTTCGTTTAGGTCAACCCTACACGGTTGCACTATCAAGTTCAAACTGTCACTGTTGCATTTAGTTAGTATTGTTGTCCGCTTCTAGTTGTCCTTCCCACATATATAACAGATCTACAAAGTAGAACTTAATTTTTATTCTTTTCTTTTTAAAAAAAATTTAAGTAAAACCATCTCTTGATAACTTTTTTATTTTGATATTATTGTGTGACAAAAATGGGTATTTTTTTAATCCTATTGTCAAATTTTTCAGGCATTTTCAAAATATATAACACAAATATTTAACCGCTCATCAAAGGATACAGCGAAAATAATTGTTTCTACCTGTTTGTTGTGCTGTTTAACGCAACAACTAAAACAAGTTCCTAGGATATCGCTATGAAGCTAACAGTCAGGTAGAAATAGTATCTAAAAGAAGGGTGTATGTTTATGTTGAACAATAGAACCTATGCATAGTAGTGCCGAAACGATAACATAAGCCACCCTTCGTTTAGATAGTACCATAAACTTTTAATGCCTAAGTATTCTAATAGATTCGAACAAGAATCGTATTATCAAATTTTTCAGACACCCACAATAAATTGACTTACACTTGACAAAGTTAGTGTTTTATTTTTCTTTATTTAGATTTAGTATACAACTTTGCGCAGCTCATACTGCTGACTTTCGGAATATTTTCTTACTTTTAGTGATGATTCATCTAAAGGTACAAAAGAATGGAAGCTTTGAGCTTTCCTCTAATAGGTTTTGGCTTTTTTGTATCTTGAAAGTAGCTCTTCTTTTGTTTTGTTGTATTCATCATCGTCTGCGTAAGCAACTTCTATAGAGGTGTTATACGTATGATGTCCGAAAACTTTGTTTTATTTTTTTGTATATCTTTGCTAATTTTTTCAATTCGTAAGATAAATCATGCCCAAAAATATCTTTAATTTCCTTAGATCTCATGCTTATCCAAATTAATTGAGGATGGGTCCGTGTGTAGAAGTCTACGTAAGTGGGGAAAGTTTCTGATCGCCATTCACTTGGGAATGGCCAGAGCCCTTTGGGCATGCGGTCCAAGCAGCTTACTACTTCCGGGCGCTTGCGTCCAAGTATCCTCTGGGTAGCCACCGAACACCCTTTTGGTGGTGAGCTAAACGTGAGAAGGCGACAAGCTGGCAAGGCCACTCCGACATAATCGGTTTAAGGGTTTACAAGCAGCGTCTGATCACGGTGGTGCGGCTTCAAGCTGGCGTCTGTCTTGGATGAAGCGGCTAGCTATATAAGCGTGCACTTAAATTACAACAAGAAATAAGGATTATGATTTAAGGGCATGCACCTGGAATGTCCGGTCCCTCAGTGGGGAAGGTGCCGCTGCCCGGTTGGTTGAGGCCCTGAGGAAGGCAAAAGCTGACATCACCGCCGTACAGGAGATGCGATGGACGGGGCAAGGTAATATGAACAAACCTTCTCGTATCATTTACTGGAGTGGGCATGTGGTGGGAGAGAGACTCTGTAATCGAGTACTGCCGTTCACACCCGAGAATGAGCGTCTCGCCACAATCCGCATAAAAGTATGCGCCCACGCTCCGACGGAAGAGAAAAACGACGTGGCATCAAAGTCGTGCTTGGTGACTTTAACAACAGGTGCAACAGAAAACGCAAGGAAAGCTGGACGTCGAAAAGCTGCAATTGCAACAGACCGCCAATGATTTTGCAGACCGCCTCTCACACCTGCTCTCTGAGAGCATAATTCAACACAGTGGAATGCATGAGCAGTGGGAGCACATCACAGAAGCACTACATACCGCAGCCAAAGAAGTAATTGGATTCCGGCGAACAAGAACGGTTCGATGATGAAGAGTGCCGAGCTGCAACGAAAAGAAAGAACGAAGCTTACAAGGCAACACTAACATCGAATGCAACAAGGAGTGTGTGTGAACACTACCGCGAGTTGAAAAGGGAAGCGAGGAGACTTGCCGGGCAAAAAAAAGAGAGGCAGAAAAGCGTGAAATCAATGAGCTTGAGATGCTAGCCAATGGGAATAATGGCCGAAAATTCTATAAAAAAATTCGGCGAATGACAGAAGGTTTCAAATCCGGGGCAAATTCCTGTAAGAAGGAGAACGGCGACCTGGTGACTGATGTGCAGAGAATACCAGAGATATGGAGGGAGAAGTGATTCTCTGCCCTTTTAAATGGAGAAATTGACCACGAAACCAGAGAAGTGCTCGAACCCGAACCCACAATCGAAGATGACGAAATTGACGTCCTATAACCCGACTATAATGAGGTGCGAATGGCAATATCCAGTTTAAAAAACAATAAAGCAGTTGGCGCTGATGGTTTGCCTGCTGAGCTATTCAAGCATGGCGGCTAGGAGCTGGTAAGGCGCATGCACTAGCTTCTGTGCAGAATACATATGATGGGATGAATGAATGAACGAAGATTGGAATCTAAGGGCTCTCTGCCCAATCCACAAGGAAGGTGATTCTGCAAACTGCAGCAACTATCGCGGAATCAGCCTTTTGAATATCGCATATAAGTGTGGCTTCAGACCTGGAAAATCTACCATCGACCAGATTTTTACAATACGACAAATCCTGGAGAAAACCCGTGAGAAAAGAATCGATACTCATCACCTCTTTGTTGATTTTAAAGCCGATTTCGATAGCACGAAAAGGAGCTGCCTATGTGCCGCTATGTCTGAATTTGGTTTCCCCGGAAAACTTATACGGCTATGCAAAATGATATTGAGCAACACCACAAGCTCAGTCAGAATTGGGAAGGACCTCTCCGAGCTGTTTGAAACTAAACGAGGTTTTAGACAAGGTGACCCCCTATCGGGCGATTTCTTTAATTTGATGTTGGAGGAAATAATACAACCTGCATAATTTAACCGCGCTGCAACAATCTTATAAATAAAAATGAATGAGTGTCTGTGTGTCTGAGTGTCTGTGTGCCTGTTTGTCCTTTATAGGCGTCCAAAGTACTCAACCGATTTTTATGAAAATCACAGTATATTCTTGGGATCATGGGTTAAAGCATAGGCCATATTAATTTTTGGAAAAGTGGGCGGTGCCACGCCCCCATGCTATATAAAATTTAAATCTACATAACTATGAACATATTATGTCTAAATTAAAGATGTTTGGATATGTGTGTCCTTTAGTCAAGATTTATAGAATTTGGGAATAGTGGGCGGTGCCACGCTCACATTTTTTGTGTTTTGTTTGTACTTCAATAATGTCCAAAGTTTATGGTCGATCTTTTTTAGACTTTCCAGATTGGTTCAGAATACTGTTGTGTACGATTTAGGCTATATTAATTTTTGGAAAAGTGGGCGGTGCCACGACCCCAGACTATATAAAATTTAAATCTGCATAACTATAAACATATTGGGTCCATATTAAAGATTTTTGGATATGTGTGTCCTTTAGTCAAGATTTATATAATTTCTGAAAAGTGGGCGGTACTACCCCCACATTTTTTGTGTTTTGTTTGTACTTCAATAATGTCCAAAGTTTATGGTTGATCTGTTCTAAACTTTTCCAATACGTTAAAATCTTCGTTGGGTTTGACATACCTAGGCTATATTTGTAATTTTTTTGGAAAAATGGGCAGTTCCAAGCCTACAAGCTAAGTAATATTTTAATTCGCTATATCCCTGAACGTATTTTCTTTAGTGAAATTTGTTGTCGGCACATTCGCGCCTTGGTACCCACGGCACTGCTGGCAGCAAAAAGTTCAAAATAGTGAAGGACTTCGTTTACCTTGGATCCAGCATTAACTCCAACAATAATGTCAGCCTAGAAATCCAAAGAAAAACTACTCTGGCAAATAAATGCTACTTTGGACTGAGTAGGTAATTGAAAAGTAAAGTCCTCTCTCGACGCACGAAAATCACACTCTACAAGTCAAGTACGATGGCGACGGCGAGTACCGAAGAAGATTTAATGATGAGTTGTATGAGCTTTACGCAGGCGAAGCAAGAGGGAGAGATTCAAGAACGACAAAAGGGAGTTGAAATCGAGCAACCAATGCGAACGGACGCATTTAAGCAGCTTCTATTAATTTCCAATTTTTCCTAAAGTTTCAATAATTACTATTCAGTGTGTCAATCAATTTCTTTAAATTAAACATTATGTTCTTAATTCTAAAGAGTCAACTTTTATTTATTTGCCATCCGCGACAAAGTCAGAGTGGAATAAGCAAATCCACCGCTATAAAATTCTATAGCGACGCCTACAGCATTAATATTCTATAATTCATGCAAATAGTTTACGGCTGTACAACAGCGAAACACACGTATGTATGTACGTATATTGGTAGCAGAACGGAGATTCCACGAAGCAACACAGGAACGAAGCATTGTGTGGTAAATGCACGTACATATATATACACACACTGCAACGGAGAAGTCGGCAGGTGCACGTATTTGCAAACGGCGCAGTTAATGACCAAGGCGAATTATATACCTGGTGATGGCATACAATCAGCTGATTGCTTGTTCTTCCCGTTCTGTAGTACTTATGGAACGGCGAGTTAAGCTTAAGATGGCTGAATTACCACCATATACATATTCGCCTTGTTTATGACTTTTCAAACGAAGTGCGGCGAGAGAAAATCAACAGTTCTGCAGAACAATAAAACAGCGAATTGCTTGGACAAGTCTTAACAAACGACGAAAATCAGAAGACGAAAGAAGAAGAACGAAAATACAAGAAAATATGAAGACAGATTTTCAAATAGCAACGACGGTTTAAGCAAACAGCAAAACCAAAACAAACACGAAATTGGATGACAGTTGGCGACAAAAAGGGCTGGCTGGTGTAAAACAACGAAATCATCTATTTTTCAATAAGTAAAATAAAACTAAAAATGGTAAAATTAGCAACGTTAAAGGTAACTAGGGACACGATATCGAGTGCAAAGTATCGATTCTGTACTTATTTGAAGTATCGCTGTAAATGTATCGGGTATCCGATAGTATCGAAGTAAAAAGACTCGATAATCAAAATATCGATGCTTAATTTACATGACAAACAAGCAGTTCAATAACCCAATGGAGAAGTTGTACCTTAACATTGGCATCTTAATTTCCAATTGGAAGTTGGGGCTCTATCTCGCATTAACGATATCCTAACCATGAAAATAATTATTAATATGTACATAAATATTTATTTATAACTTGTAATTTTTATTTATGATGAATAAGGTTATACAAATGAATATGTACAATAAGTTTCAGTCTTTAACAATCTTTAAACACTAGGCACATGATCCAATAATACAGGTCGTGTCGATAGGCCAGCTGATTTTTATTTTTTTCTCGAATTTTGACAATCAAAATATTTTTCAGTACGATTTTGACTATAAACCCACAAATTACAAAAGCAAAATACATGGAAATTTTTTGTGTGTTTTGTATGTTTGTCGAGCTGCTACGACCTGTTATGATTGGATCATGACTAGGCACACATAGATTTTTGTATTAGGCGGCTCCGTGAAATTATTTCACATAATTTTGTCAAATATATGCATAGGCCGAAATTGAATACGAAAAATGTAAACTATATTTTTAAAATATATGTGGGAAAATGACAGGACGGCAACTCCAGCCTACACAACCCTGATTGACGAGAAACGACAGAGACGAACGAGAACGAAACGTTGAAGACGGACACTTGATTTTCTACCACCGAACCGTGCTGACGACCGCCACTAAGCGAAGTTTAAATTAAATAAATAAAATTGTAATACCGTTGATCCTAAAGTCGAGTCATTTTATTTAAGGGAAAAGTAAAACCCTACAAAGTGGTGTCAGAGTGCGATAAAAATCCACCCAGAAATCGCGTCTTAAGTTAATTTAATTGTTAAAACAGGCGGCGTCAGCAAAAAACGTTTGGAGTAAACGGCTGCGCAACAGTTAGCGTCAACCAGCTAAGCAAATGCGCATAGCAGCAGAATTTTATCGCAGCATATCAAAATCGTACATAGTAGAGGAACCCTGGTAGTAACAGCAGGCAATAACTTGCAAAAAATTACCACTTGCAAGCGTGGGCAGCGGCAGAACAAAACTTTGGAAAAAGGCTAAGCATCGCACAGCAGTGCGCACGTATGTAAGTAGAGTGGTTTCTCTATAAAGGAAAACGTGCAAATCAGACAATTGAGGTTGGACAAAATTCGTGCGTGCATTTGTCTAAGTGAGTGACGTCGTCGTTTAGTTGAAAATAACGGCACAATCCAGGCAGCGAAGCGCTACTTCGCAGCAGCGAAACGTTATTTCACAGCAGCGAAGCGCGACTTCAGAGCAGCGAAGCGTAACTGCAGACTAGCAAACGGTACGGCAAACGGTGGCTTTGGGCAAAGCACACAAAAGCAAAGTCAATAGTTGGAGAACATGAAACAGCAACAGCCAGCAATATAGTGACGCTGATAAGTAAAAAATGAAATTTTTGTAGTTTTGATGTCAATTTTAATTTTTATCATTGTGACTATTAACGTATGTATAAATATCGTAATTTTCATTGTACATTCGTAATTCGTATTCCATTTAATTAACGCCAATTGTAACCTGGCATCAATTTATTTGAATATCGGTATCGCTAATCGAAAGGTTTAATCTTTTTTTTGTGTAATTAATAATTGTAATCAGACAGCACAATGGACCGTGACGAAATACTGTCAATGACGGTTGTAGAATTGAAAGAAAAGCTAGTAGGTTTGGGGTTGTCGACTGTAGGGAGAAAAGTGACCCTGCAGGATAGGCTCATTGAACACTTCGGTCTGATCGCGAGCGACATTGAGTCTGACAATGATGAGGTGGCAAGTAGGCAAAGTGTGGTCGAAGTTCCTAGGGCAGATAGGTCGATTTTTACCCTTCGCGACATCGAAGATTCCCTGACTAAATTTTCTGGTTCAGGTCAGCCTAGTCTGGAGCAATGGCTCGAAGATTTCGAGCAGAATGCCACAGCCGTCGACTGGAACCCCTTACAAAAGTTCATTTACGGTAAACAGTTGTTGAAAGGTGCCGCAAAAATGTTCGTTCGTAGCCAAAACGGGGTGAGCAGTTGGGAAAGTCTTAAGCGAGTACTGCGTAAGGAATTCGGTACAGCTCAATCAGCGATTGAGGTCCACCGACTGCTAAAGAATCGTCACAAACGGCAGAACGAGGATTACGTTGAGTACCTCTACCTCTTATGGAAATCGGAAAGTCGATAAACTTGGACGATTCCAGCTTAGTGGAGTATTTTATAGAGGGTATTCCGGACTCTAGGGCAAACAAGGCAAACTTATATCAAGCCAAAACAATAAGGGACCTGAAGGAGCAGATCAGGGTTTACGATAAAATTCGCGCAAGCAAGCCAAGTTTCCAAAATCCTACGCATGCTAGACCATCAAGTCAAGATGCAGTGAAGCGGCAGGGAGAAGAAGGGAAGAAATGTTATGTGTGCGGTGATTCAAAGCATTTTGCCAGAAACTGTCCTAAGCGTTCCAAATGTTCCAGTTGTGGTCAGTCCGGCTACAAAGCTGCGGAATGCAAAAATAAATTGAAGAATACAAAGCCGGAAGGAGGAAACGTCAACGCAATGCGAAACCAATACAGTATTGGAAAAAAGAGAGGTGGCTTAATCTTCAAAGATATTTTGCTGAACGGGTCAAAGCTTTCAGCGCTCGTATACACCGGTTCCGACCTAAGCTTGATACGTTACGACACGTTGATGATGCTGAGATTAGAGGTCGAGCTAAATCATGATAAAAATAAATTGTTTGGTATAGGTACGAGTCAGTTAACCACCATAGGTAGTTTCGTAGCGCAGGTGACTATAGATGACGTCAAAATTGCATTAACATTTCACGTCACTAGGGAACGCGATCTACAGTATGCAGCAATATTGGGCAACGACATTTTGCAAGAAGTAGATTTGGTGATGTCGAAGGATAAGGCGCACTTTAGGGAAAAAGGTGTGGAGGTGAAGGGTCAATTCGGCATAAAATTAACGATGCAGAACAACAAAACCAAAAGTGAAGTTGTTAAGGAAAACAGTGGTCAGCTCGAGAGTGACAAGAGGATAGGGAGCGTCAACAAAGACGCAGTGCAGCAAACGGTCAGCAATGTTTATAATTCGGCGGAGGCCAGTAAGTCCCGTAATCCGTCGAGGTGTGCACAACGTTGTGTGGCAGAGAGCGCTAAAGGACGTATGGTGGAGGCAAATAATGCCCGTAATCCACTAGCAGACGTTAACGAGCTAGCAAGAAACATTTGTAACGATGCTGAGGATGAGTTTGCGAAAATGTACTTGATTTCTAATGTCACGGAGGGCGAGCTGGACCTGTCCCATTTGAGACGTGCGGATGCCGAGAAAGTACAAAGTTCGATTGCTTCATATGAACCTCAGAGGAACACCGAATCTCCAGTAGAAATGAAGATCTTACTAACCGACGATATTCCAGTGTACGAGCAGCCGAGGAGACTATCCTATGCCGATAAATGTGTAGTGGATAATCAGGTGGCTCAGTGGCTTGAGGAAGGCATCGTGCAACCTAGTTGCTCCGAGTATGCATCCCCTATAGTATTGGTGGCGAAGAAGAATGGCGAAAAGCGGTTATGCTGCGACTATCGGCGTCTGAACCAGAAGATTGTCCGAGACCTTTTTCCGATGCCACTAATCGAGGACGTCATCGAGCGATTGCAAGCAGCAAGGGTGTTTACTACATTGGATTTAACCAACGGATTCTTCCATGTTCCCGTTGAAGCTGGATCTCGTAAGTTTACATCATTTGTCACACCCAGTGGCCAATACGAGTTCTTGTATGTTCCCTTCGGTATATCCAATTCTCCGGCCGTATTCACCAGGTATATTTCAGCGGTACTAAGAGAGCTGATACAAGATGGAACAGTAGTGGTCTATATGGATGATCTCGTAATTCCCGCTAAGGATGAGGGAGAGGGTTTGGACAAGTTGGAACGAGTGTTGTCCGTAGCATCGGTTAAGGGTCTACGAATCAAATGGAGTAAGTGTCAGTTTTTGACCAAGAGGATAGATTTCTTAGGTTACGTTATTGAAGGAGGCTCGATAAAGCCATCGGAAGCCAAAACCAACGCCATCAAGAGTTTCCCAATTCCTCATGATCGTAAAGCCTTACAACGGTTTCTCGGACTAACGTCATATTTCCGAAAGTTCGTCGACAGTTACGCCGTTATAGCTAAACCGCTATCCGACCTGCTCAGAAAAGAGGTGAAGTTCGTGTTGGAACACGATCAGTTGGCGGCATTCCAACAGCTAAAGCACACTCTGACGCATGCACCCGTACTAAAGCTGTACAACCCGAAAGCGGTCACTGAGGTTCATGCAGACGCAAGTATGATGGGCTATGGCGCGGTTCTTCTTCAAAAGGACTTCGACGACCAGGAGTTCCATCCCGTGCAGTACATGAGCCGTAAGACAAAACCTGTGGAGGAGAAGTACCCTACGTACGAACTTGAGGTGCTAGCAATCGTCGAGGCATTAAAGAAGTGGAGAGTGTATCTGATGGGGATCCATTTCAAGATCGTGACCGATTGTAATGCTTTCGCAATGACGATGAAGAAGCAAGACGTTCCAGTAAGAGTTTCGCGGTGGGCGATGCTCCTCCAAGACTTCGACTATGCTATAGAACATCGATCAGGTACTAAGATGAGGCACGTCGACGCCCTAAGCAGAGTATCCTGTCTTATCTTGGAAGATGGTTTAGTTCATAGGCTGCGCCAAGCTCAGGGAAACGACGAGTGGATAAAGGCGGTATGCAAGGTGTTAGAAAAAAAGGAGTATGAGGACTTCTATGTAAAGCACGGCATACTATATAAAGATCCCGTCAAGGAACTCATCGTCGTCCCATCGCTCATGGAAGGTGAAATCATCAAGATCGCGCATAATCAAGGGCATTTTTCCACTAAGAAAACCCAAGATGTTGTAGAGAAGAACTTTTTTATACCACAATTAGCTGTAAAGGCGGCTAAGATAATCAAGAGCTGTGTCAGTTGTATCGTCACTGAGAGTAAACGTGGTAAGCAAGAAGGTTTCCTGACTCCCATCAACAAAGAGGATCGTCCCTTGCGGACGTACCACATCGACCACGTAGGACATATGGAGACGACTAAGAAAGCCTATAATTACATTTTGGTCGTCGTGGATGCATTTTCCAAGTTCGTGTGGCTTTACCCGACCAAGAGTACTGGAGCGGAAGAGGTCGTGGATCGCCTTAAGAAGCAGGCTGCCGTGTTCGGAAACCCGTCGAGAGTAATCACAGTTAGAGGGTCAGCGTTTACTTCGCATCTCTTTGCAGAGTATTGTACTAAAGAAGGCATAACCCATTTGCGGACGGCGACTGGTGTCCCACGCGGGAATGGCCAGGTCGAACGAATGCACAAAATTGTTGTGCCTGTGATCTCGAAGCTATGCCAGGAGAACCCAAGTCATTGGTACCGTCACATTGAACGAGTCCAGCAGTGCGTAAATAATTCGGCTCCGAGGAGTACCAAATTCGCTCCGTTTCAAATACTAACTGGCGTCGATATGCGAATTCCAGATATGCCCGACTTGCAAGAAATTCTACAAACTGCAGCCGTGGAAGAGCTTGATGAAGAGCGCGAAGCCGTACGAAAAGAGGCTCAGCAGAATATAGCTCGCATCCAAAGCGAAAATCGTAGATCCTTCGACAGCAAGCGTAAGCAAGAAGAACAATTTGAAGTCGGCGAACTTGTAGCCATCAATCGCACCCAGTTCGGCTCCGGCTTGCGACTGCAGCCAAAATTCCTAGGGCCGTACGAAGTAACCGAGAAGTTGAATCACTGCCGATACGAAGTGCAGAAGCTTGGCGACCATGAAGGGCCAGCACGAACCACTACTATTGCCGAGTATTTGAAAAAGTGGGACCCCTCATTCGGGACGAATGAGAACGCAGGTTGGCCGATTGTGGGAAAATGACAGGACGGCAACTCCAGCCTACACAACCCTGATTGACGAGAAACGACAGAGACGAACGAGAACGAAACGTTGAAGACGGACACTTGATTTTCTACCACCGAACCGTGCTGACGACCGCCACTAAGCGAAGTTTAAATTAAATAAATAAAATTGTAATACCGTTGATCCTAAAGTCGAGTCATTTTATTTAAGGGAAAAGTAAAACCCTACATATATGCAAAATTCCGTGATACATTTTTCTGATTTCTAGCGGTTTTGTAAGAAAGAAAATGCACAATTCCAAAAAAAATTGTAAAATGTATTACGGCCTTAAGGCTTACACCTTTGGGTACTAGGCAATTTAAAAAACTGCATACTCCAAACAAAATTAACTGTAAATATTTGGTTCTGATTTTCCTTCGATTCGCGTCACAAAATAGAGGGAGACAACCAGCAGAGCGGTATTTTTGCTCTATTAGTTCCACAATTATCTCGATGCCGCAAAGTATCGTTATGAATGCATCGAGTACAAAATATTGGTATCGAAGGTCAAAAGTATCGATATGGTATCGCAAGGTATCACGACCCTAAAGGTAACTCAATTGAATGAGCTTTTGAGGGGAATGGTGTTACGATGACTAGTACAAAAGCGCATAAAGTAGCGAAACTTCAAGAAATGTTACAAACAGACGAAATCGATCAAGATGAATTGGAAGAGACTACAGGTACCAACGACTTGCAACGCAAATAAACACACTAAGAGAAATGATGGCAAATTTCACAACAACGATAAGAGCATTGAACTAGCAAAGGCAAGTTATAAGATGCAGGGGAAATTAGCGGAGACCATGGTGAAAGTGGGGTTCCCACTGCGACGCAGAGACTCATAAAATGATGGCGAAACGAAAGCGTAAACTACAGAGGATTATATCGAATACCATAGTTATATAGTAATAAAACTGTGGTGAAAGAACGTCATATTGGTGAATTTTTCAGGGTTGATATTCCTCGTAGTACGTGATCTCAAGGACGCATAGTTGTATTTCCATACCAAAAAAAAACTTGTAATGTAATCACATAAGTGCATTTAGCGCATATATTTTATGGCATATATGAAATAATTTATTTGATTATGCGGCCGTCTTTGTTATTAAAACTTTTAAAAGATTGGCTTTAGGCGTGACTTAAGTTCGTGGGCACCAACGAAATATGTGATTTTTCTGAAATTAACATTTATATACGTTCTCTGACTTACTTTTCACAAATTTCCCTCTTACCTTTTGGGGATTTAGACGGAGATAAATATAAATAAAAAGATTAAATGTGGTTGCCAGGAATACTTTTCACTCATTTACCAAGTAGTCACTAAAATGTAGACTAAGAACGAAAAAGACTGGGATGAGGCTTTGTATCAACTTCAATGGTGCATAAATTCGCAAAGTAATGCTACTACCAAGCAATGTCCGAAAAGCTTGGTGTTCAGCTACAAATTACGAGATGTGACCACTAATCGACTTATACAGGCAACGCAGGACGATGCAACATATGACAACGAGTTCAAATCAGACGAAGTATCGGAACGTATACGTGCAGAGCAAAATAAGTGGAAACAGCGATTCGACGCAAAGCCTCGAACACCACGGCCCTATAATGTAGGTGATTTAATAGTCATTGATAATATACCTTCTCCCACAGGTACGTCGCACAATTTAGAACCGGTATTCAAGATTCCGTATCAAGTATCGAAAGTACTTCCTAATGTTCGGTACATAGTAGAAAACTTACCAAATACCAAGTCACGTCGACAATATGAAGCCCTGGCGCACCATAGGTTCCGAGCAAGATGAAGAAGGTGTGGCATATGACAATATGAAGCCCTGGCGCACCATAGGTTCCGAGCAAGATGAAGAAGGTGTGGCATATGACAACAGCGAATCATCCCGGATTGACGATATATCAGGAACGGCCGAGCTGTCAAGTACAATTGGCAACCCTAAGGTCGAATGACAGGCGAAGCAAGAGGGAGAGAGTCAATAATGACAAAAGGGAGTTGAATTCGAGCAACCAAAGCGAACGAACATTTAAGCAGCTGTTATTAATTTCTAATTTTTTATAAAATGTCAATACTTACAATTCAATGTATCAATCAATTTCTTTAAATTAAACATTATATTCTTAATTCTAAAGAGTCAACTTTTATTTATTTGGCATCCGCGACAATATTAAGTGAAGAGCTCCCAGAAGTGGTATTGTGTTGAAAAAAAAAGCATAAATATGGCAAATTGGAAAGGGTTTAAGGGTCAAAAGGACTTCTTAAAAATACAAGAGGATAATGAAGAGCGATGAAGATGATTCTGAATATGACATAAATACTAGTCACCCCGCCTGATCCCGCCATTGGAAGTCAGGAAGAGGAGTTGAAAGAAGATGAACTGGTGAGCGCTACCATGCCGAATGATGTGCCGATGACGTTTTCCTATGTAAAGTTGACAATACCCCCCCAGGGATCAACTGTGATTCAGACAACACATTGTGCGTACATATATGAAACCTACTTCAACCAGACAACCTCGTACTTCATCCTCTATAGTTGGTGCTGGGTCGAAAAACAACGGTCACAATCCTGAACGCTTAACAAACCAACTGCGGTGTGTAATTTGTTACGCTAAGTGTCGCTGGAGATGTTCATTGTGCACAAAAACGCTTTGCGTTGAAAGCGATTGCTTTGCTCACTTCCATACCTAAACTGCCCATTATTTTTATTAGACCATAAATGAACTAATAAATGAGAATAAAAAACATTTCCTACGACCGGTTTTGATTTGGGCGTTAATGGGTTAAAACACAGCGGCTTCGCTGGCTAGGCCACGTCGTGCGAATGAACGAAGACGCTCCAGCCCAGAAGGTATACTTATCGGCACCCGCCGTTGGAAGCAGAGGAAGAGGAAGACCACCACTCCGATGGAAGGACCAAGTGGAGACCGACCTGCGATCTCGTGGGGTCTCCAATTGGTGCCAGTTGGCGCAACAAAGAAATGACTTGCGAGCTATGTTGGACGGCCAAAATCGCTCAGGAGGTTAGATGGTCATTTAATGAAGAAATTATTTCAGCAGTTTTCGATTTGATATTTCATGTTCTCCAAACTTTGTTCGTGGTAAGCTTTGATCTTCTGATCCATCTCCAAGTGCATCCGAAATACTTTGCGCAATTTGATGTGTTTTTTTTGCAGTATGAATCCCTTTCTAAATATTTTCGCTTCATTGGCGATGGATGGCTTCCAAGATGAGGAATAACATGCTTATTTATATTGTCTACGAGTTCGTTGCGTTCGAGTGATTTAGTATAGCTGCTGCATGTTGGAACTTCCTTACAGGTATGTAAATCCTCACTTTCAATTTTATTGCGCATTTCTTGTGCTTATTCACTTTCCGTTTTAGTAGAACGCTGATTAACAGCAATCTTGATAGCATCCTTCACTTTTAAGCCACAACTTACGCAAAAACGGTAACGATGAATGTTGGAGACTGCTGAAAAATGCTCAGATATCAGCGCTGCTTTGTTTAAGCTAATGTTTCGAAGTTGAGAGGAGCATTTCGTTGATAGCTTCACACGTCTGTATTTATTAGTTGATATCATATCTATTTGTAATTTAAGGAGAAACTAAGAACGAAGTAAAACGAAAAGTTGGAAATTAAGGTACGTTTGCTTTGAATTTGAAAAGGCAAATAAACCAAATTCCTACAATATCACTGTGAAGCTAACATCAGGTAGAAATGGTATATACTTACCGCCCATTTCTGTGTTCTTGATAAATTTGTCAATCTTGATAAATAATAAAGACAAAATCATTTTTATCAAGTGTTTTTGAATTTTGCCAACAGCACAGAATCGGCGTGTTAGTCATTAAAAGTTTATAGTCTAAACGAAGAGTGTATGTATATGTTATCGTTTCGGCACTACTATGCATAGGATCTATTGTTCAACATAAATATACACCCTTCTTTTAGATACTAGTTATTTCTACCTGACTTCATAGCGATATTCTAGGAATTTGTTTCAATTGTTGCGGTAAACAGCGCAACAAACAGGGAGAAACAATTATTTTCGCTGTATCCTTTGATGAGCGGTTAAATATTTGTGTTATATATTTTGAAAATGCCTGAAAAATTAGACAAAAGGATTAGAAAAAATCTGTATAACTTCCAAAGTATAGCTAGGTACCATTTTTCGTCACACAATAATATCAAAATAAATTAGTTTTCAAGAGAAAATTTTTTAAAAAGAAAAGAACAAAAATGCCTTTCTGCTTTTTAGATATGTTATATATATTAAATAGCCTTTTCTAAAAAAAAATTTATATTTCAAAAATTTATACTTTGCGCAATTTGATGTGTTTTTTTTGCAGTATGAATCCCTTTCTAAATATTTTCGCTTCATTGGCGATGGATGGCTTCCAAGATGAGGAATAACATGCTTATTTATATTGTCTACGAGTTCGTTGCGTTCGAGTGATTTAGTATAGCTGCTGCATGTTGGAACTTCCTTACAGGTATGTAAATCCTCACTTTCAATTTTATTGCGCATTTCTTGTGCTTATTCACTTTCCGTTTTAGTAGAACGCTGATTAACAGCAATCTTGATAGCATCCTTCACTTTTAAGCCACAACTTACGCAAAAACGGTAACGATGAATGTTGGAGACTGCTGAAAAATGCTCAGATATCAGCGCTGCTTTGTTTAAGCTAATGTTTCGAAGTTGAGAGGAGCATTTCGTTGATAGCTTCACACGTCTGTATTTATTAGTTGATATCATATCTATTTGTAATTTAAGGAGAAACTAAGAACGAAGTAAAACGAAAAGTTGGAAATTAAGGTACGTTTGCTTTGAATTTGAAAAGGCAAATAAACCAAATTCCTACAATATCACTGTGAAGCTAACATCAGGTAGAAATGGTATATACTTACCGCCCATTTCTGTGTTCTTGATAAATTTGTCAATCTTGATAAATAATAAAGACAAAATCATTTTTATCAAGTGTTTTTGAATTTTGCCAACAGCACAGAATCGGCGTGTTAGTCATTAAAAGTTTATAGTCTAAACGAAGAGTGTATGTATATGTTATCGTTTCGGCACTACTATGCATAGGATCTATTGTTCAACATAAATATACACCCTTCTTTTAGATACTAGTTATTTCTACCTGACTTCATAGC
Organism: Sphenella marginata; assembly: GCA_951509765.1. NCBI lineage: Eukaryota > Metazoa > Arthropoda > Insecta > Diptera > Tephritidae > Sphenella > Sphenella marginata. The sequence continues at coordinate 44,961,204 of OX608079.1, read as the reverse complement.
GATATTCTAGGAATTTGTTTCAATTGTTGCGGTAAACAGCGCAACAAACAGGGAGAAAAATTATTTTCGCTGTATCCTTTGATGAGCGGTTAAATATTTGTGTTATATATTTTGAAAATGCCTGAAAAATTAGACAAAAGGATTAGAAAAAATCTGTATAACTTCCAAAGTATAGCTAGGTACCATTTTTCGTCACACAATAATATCAAAATAAATTAGTTTTCAAGAGAAAATTTTTTAAAAAGAAAAGAACAAAAATGCCTTTCTGCTTTTTAGATATGTTATATATATTAAATAGCCTTTTCTAAAAAAAAATTTATATTTCAAAATCGCTTGATCTTTGAAGTATTTTTTCAGTTAAAAATTTTATTTAGAAAAAAATTTTATTCAGTGTACTAAAATTTTCTTACAGTGTATTTTTTTTCAAATCAAATTTCAATACCTTTCTAATGGTATGAAGATCTTTGAAATCGATAAAGCCATTCCGTAGTAATCACCCTTTAAAAGCACCTATTATCGTAATTTTTCGAATATTTCGATAACTTGCCACGCCCACAATTTTTCGAAAATGCAATTTCTAAAAATGAAGTTGTGTTTGGGTCGGTAAGATGTATCTCTATGCTGGCATGAAATTCATCATATATAACATATCTAAAAACCATAATGAAATTTTTTTTTGATTTTTTAAGTAAATGCAGATTCAAATTTTAGTTTTAACAAAATATATTTTCAGTGTAATACAAATTATGAATTGTTGATTTAGGACATGTTTTTTATTAAAAAATTGATGTTTTGCAGTTTGTAGGTTTGCCAATATATTTCGGCTACACTACGGTAACCTTCCTAAGGGCCACTGATGACAACATAAATATATTGAAAAACAAACTATTAGTAATACATTTCACACAAAATAAAATTAACAAAAGTGTTTACAAACAAGGATTTTACAATATTGTTTAAAAATTAATTTTACATCAACATACACACATACATACATACATTATCTATTGTTGCGTCCGCAGCGTCTGATCAGGTGTTTCTCTTATTGTCACTTCTCAGGTGCCTGTACAATTATACGTGTCCGTTTTAAAATTCATTCGTTTGTTAGTCGGAGTGTTTATTATGTGCAGCATGTCTAATATATATCGTTTGTTGTAGTTTTGTTCTTGTGCGAGAATTTCTGCTCCATCGATGTTAGGTGAGTGTCCGCTAGTGCACAGTGGGAGATGAGTGCAGTTTTTGGAAAATTAATATTATGGCATTGCTTATAATCGGATTTGGTGCAGTGAAATAACGCCCAAGGAAATAAAAAAGGAAATAAGGCCCATGGGTGTTATCACCTTTTGCTGATGGGTGTTATTTCCTTTTTCGAAGAGAAATAAAGCCCACGGACGTTAAAAACGAATTAAAACAAGCTGATTTAAGAATTAAGTATATGGTTTTCTTTATTTCAATAAATTTTAACATATTTGTTATGTTTTTATAAGGCGGGGTGCAATAGCGCCTTGTGAAATAAGCCCTGTAAGGCCTTATTACACTATTATTATTACTTTCATTTTAGTTAATGAAACAATAATATTCTAATTCTTTTTTTATTTTATTGAATAGTTACACACAAATTTCACGTTAACCAAAGTGGGAAACGTGGCACGCGGAAGGACATCACCGTGGCGGTAGCCACGGCTATGGCACACACCCGGAGTTGGAATGGCGTAGCCCAGGGTTATTTTTTGAAGCGCGGCCGAAGGCCGCCTACGCGGAAAGGTGTTCTGCACTTAGAAATCGTGGATCGGGCCTCCGTAACTATAATCCGAAGGGGGAAAAGCAATATTTTGTTTCTGTGAAAAGTTATTAGTGAAAAACCGAAAATTGACCCGGGTCAGATCCCCAATTCGGGGATGTGCAGGACACCTTTCCGCGTAGGCGGCCTTCGGCCGCGCTTTAAAAAATAACCCTGGGCTACGCCATTCCAACTCCGGGTGTGTGCCATAGCCGTGGCTACCGCCACGGTGATGTCCTTCCGCGTGCCACGTTTCCCACTCTTTTCTCACAGGGTAATTTGTGAAAAAAATGCTAATCAACAGTTCGTGTTGCTCGCGTAAAATCCTATGGGCGTTATTTCTCTTTTAAAAAGGAAATAAGAGCCATGGGCTTTATTTCTTTTTGCAGATGGGCGATATTTCCATTTAAAAAGGAAATAAGGCCCATGGGCGTTATTTCCTTTTTGAATGGGAAATAACGTCCATGGGCGTTATTTCCTTGGGCGTTATTTCACTGCACCATCGGATTTGTGCTGTAACAGTCTCGTTTTAAGTTTCGCCTTTGTTGTGCCCACTTATACACTTTCACGGGTTGTAATAGACTGCATAGACAAAATCCGATTCGTGCGTACTGAGTTGGCCAAGAATATACAAAAAGCTTTCGAGAAATCAGCTCAACGCTACAATCTCCGTTGCAGAGTAAAAGCCTTTAGTATAGGTGAAAATGTGTATTGGCGTAATTTCGTTCTGAACGACAAAGCGAATAAGTTTAACGCCAAGCTAGCACCAGTTTTTGTTAAAGCTACAGTTCTCGCCACAAAAGGGAATTCCATGTATCAATTGAAAGACATACATGGTAAAATATTGTGGTTCCATGGAAAAGATAATAAGGAATGTAAGGTTAAATACAAATAACCGTCAGATAATGTCCTATAAAACAACTAAAAAAGGACAACCGTATGTAAATTTATCTGCGTCCCTCTCTAATTATCTGCTTTTCACATCACCCCACCTTCTTGACTTGTTTTTCCGTGCCTATAAAAGCGGCGAACTTAGGCATATCTAGGATTCTCCTGGATAAAGTATTCTCTCAGTAACATTTCTTTTTCCGCCATCGCAAAATTTTTCTAAGTTTTTTTCGCGAAAAGTTGATGAAATAAAAACCGCGTAAATCGTCTCGATTAAAAATAAAATGTTTCTTTTTCAAAACAATTTTGAAAGCTGTAATGGTGTTCCTGAGTTCCTTATTGTTGCATGGTTTTGGTATTAACGGGTCGATTCTATAGTGGTAACAACATTCGATTTACCCGGCAAACAAATATCTTGGAAACTTTTACACCCGTTTGGTATTCTGCCGGCTCAAGTTGCAGTTCAATTTCGTAACCGCCGAAAGAGGTGGTAACGCCAAGATACCGCGACAAATTGCACGTGTTTTGTAAATATTTTTTTGGACAGAAAATAGCACAAATTTTATACACATACTAGTTCAGAAGAATTAATAAACAATATACAGCCTCATTCTCTTTGACGATAACGTGCCCAAAACGATCGTCGTTTGTGTGTTGGTAGCATGAATAGCAATACGATAACCAAAACGATAGTCAACACGATAACAGCTGACTCTTACGTAACGAAAGTGCTAAATCGGCAATCTCTTTGACGATTAACGTCTGGCAACACGAAAACAAAGTGTCAAAATCAAACAAGAAGGAAATTGCTATCGTTGGTGAAGAAATGGAAGCCGCAAACAAAAGAAGTAAGTATTATTATTCAATTTTCCACTATTGTTGTTAATTATTACTATTTCTTTATTCTAAAAGATTCCAAAAAGACAACTAGCACCCAGTTTCGAGTGCTTGTAAACGAGCTGGAGTCAAATATTGAACTGGCGAGAGGAGCACCAGTGTTTGGAGCCAGTAAGGTTGCCTTCGAGGAGGAATGGAGGAAGATTGCCTCAAAAGTGAACTCACATGGTCCCCCTCAAAGAAGTGTGAATGAGTGGCGAAAGGTATTTATTATACGAATTCAGTGATGTTCTTTTATTAACTTTATTTATTACACAGATTTTTTCTGACCTCAAATGCCGCACAAAAAAAAAAATTGCGGAAAATGCGGCAAATAGGACTGCGACAGGTGGTGGGCCGTTTCAGCAAACTCCGCTCACCGACATAGAGGAGGCAATTGACAGGATACTGGTGATATCCAAAGGTGCCGCGCCAAGCGGTGTCACACTGGGCTTGATCAGTGAGCCAGCTCAAAGGGCTTCAATTGCCGATGCTGTGGTAAGCCCATCGACACCAGCATCAACCTCAGCAGCACCTACAGCAACGGAGTCGGGAGGTAATGCGAGCATGGCGACAGTGGGCACGCCTCGAAGAAGGCAGTATAAATGTGCCACGAATCGCACTTTCCAGCAGCGCATTGCCGATTCGGCAAAAATTCAGGCCGACGCGTCCAAGGAACAGGCGGAGGCAATGAAGTCGATAGCGCAGTCGATGAAGATGCTGCTTGAGAATTCGACTCGGCAGACGGAAGCCTTAGAGGCTATAGTAGCAAACACTACTACGGAGTTTGTCCACATGCCGTAGTTAGACCTAGTCATTTGTGTTCAATATAATATCAGCGGAATTTAAATGAATATCGTTTCACGGAAGATGTGATTTTTATAATTTTAATTTCAAAAATAGCGAATGTCATAGAAGAAAGCACATAAACCAAATTTCAAAGTGTACACAAAGTTATGGGAAGTTAACTTTCGGTTTAAGCTAACTTTTCTGAAATTTCTTCTTTGGCATTCGTTATTTTTTAAATGAAAATTGTAAAAATCACATCTTCCGTCAAACGATATTCATTTAAATTCCACTGATATTATATTGAACACAACTGTGCACATCGGTAAAAAAAACTCTACGCACAGGTATATTTTTGCAATTTTTACCCATGTTTGTTTTAGTAAAATTATTTTGACTAATTTTCTATAAAATAATAGGCCAAAATCTAATACTTTTAATGAAATAATGTTTTATCAATGTATGCACAATTAACCAAAGTTCGAAGAGTTTTCAAGTTTTATCTCAGGGTGTTCAGAATTTTTTTGAGTATCCAATTTTGAAGTCCACTCAATATCAATAGAATAATGTGTTAAAATGTCTGAAAAAGTTTGTGAAATTTTGTATTGGAAGTTTGCCGGTTTTTAGCAATTTTTTTCCTTACTGACCGGAAGTATTTTCTTCCAATACAAAAATTCACAAACTTTTTCAGACATTTTAACACATTATTCTATTGAAATTGAGTGGACTTCAAAACTGGATACTCAAAAAAATTCTGAACACCCTGAGATAAAACTTGAAAACTCTTCGAACTTTGGTTAATTGTGCATACATTGATAAAACATTATTTCATTAAAAGTATTAGATTTTGGCCTATTATTTTATAGAAAATTAGTCAAAATAATTTTACTAAAACAAACATGGGTAAAAATTACAAAAATATACCCGTACGTAGACTTGTTTTACAGAGTGTATATTTTTTTTTGTTTTTTTGAGTTATTTGCATGCCCGGAAGTGCTATTTGTTTTGCTTTTTATATTTTAATAACATTTTTGTATTTAGTTTGTAAGTTATATGAAGTGCAATTTGTTTTGTTTGTATTATATTTTGTTTCTAGTTTATAAGAATAATGGACTGAATAAATTTAATTTCACTGAACATGACATTTTGTAGATATAGCATCAGCAAATTCACTTCTCCTGGAAAAAAAGAAAAGGTGAGTGGTGGAAGCAAGATATAATTATGGTACTTACCTTGCAAACTTTCAACATAACTACAATAGGCTTTCTGCTATTTGTAGTCTTAAATTCGAAGCTGCAATGGATGTTTCCTCATTCGGAAAGTAGTTGTGATCATTGTTCGCATTTTCTTCCGAATTGTCACTGTGCAAACTTAGCGGAAGTTCATGTTTGTATGAAATGCATACATTATGCAACGCGCAGCAGGCATTAATTATTTTCATCGCTTTTTCCGGAGAATAATGAAGACCTCTCGAGCCTATGATACAGCGAAATCTGTTTTTTACAACGCCAAAGCACCGTTCGATGAGATTTCGGGCGCTGCAATGTACCTCATTATATCGCGTCTGAACCGCATTGGAGGGGCTCCTAAATGGTGTCATTAGATATGGCTGTAGAGGATACCCGGAGTCACCTGTATAAGCATACAAAAAAATTAAATAGTAATCTTATAAGTAAAAATGAATATGTGCCATAACTAATGGATGGTGGGTTTTCTAGTATATAATAAGTACCTAGTAGCCAAAAGTTGGCTTTTCCATTTTGGTATAACGTTCTAAGATGCCGCTCAGCTTCGCTATGCTTCCATATGAAGGAGTCGTGGTTAGCCCCTGGATGCCTTGAGTCTACAAAAGTTATCACCATATTGTGATCGCATATCTATAAGAGAAAGAATAAGTTTTTGTTATACTTGCTCTGCTTCATTTTACGCGTGATTGTACCCTTTCAGCATACTTACAGCCAGTACATTCAAACTGTAATAGCCTTTCCTGTTGAAGTAAAGATGTTTCACATCTGTAGAAGGCGACTTGATCCTCACGTGAGTACCATCTAAGCAGCCAATAACACCTGGAATGCCAAACTTGGAGTAAAAGTGCTCCTTTACTTTGTTTTCCTCTTCCTCACTCCTCTGAAAGTTAACCCACTTTCGGCAGAATTGGCTTTCAAATATTGCCAAACACTCGTCGATCACCTTCGCTACAGTTGTTTGGGACATATAGGAAATACTTTCATTTCCGACGGATTTTTGATAACTGCCTGTTGCCAAAAAACGAAGGAATGTAGACAGTTTAAGCTGAGGCGGTAAATGCGTCCTGTAGAACGTTTCTTTGAAATATATTTTGATCTCGTCATAAATATACTGAAACACTTCTTTGTTGACACGAAAATTTTGAGAAAATCTGCAACATAAAAGCTTTTGAATCGAAGTGTTTCGATAGATACAATTTCAAACATTTCAGCAGCGGGACTGAAAGGCTTTCGTAGTAATACTTTCCTTTAGGAGACAATTGCCCTGAAACAAATCCGAAGGCGATTTTTAGATTTTTCTTGCAGTGAAAAGTTATTGCCCAAAACTGAAATTGTGGCCGCGCTTATAAAAAAAAACCCTCAGCCGGTCCAACACCGGCTACGTGATCCCCAATATTTCCGCGTTGAACACAGTTTTGCACTTATCGACACGCCCCAGAACTATGATTACAATAACCGCAAGAAAATTCTCAACTTGATATCTCTTCACAAAAACAAAAAATTTTAATTTCGCTTCCAAAATATTGATACCGAAGTCAGAACGCGTCTTTTGATACCTCTCCCGATATTATTGGACGTGTTTAGAAGTTGCTTCCTAAAGAAAGTATTACCGCACATCAAAACTATGGAATAACTATTCACAGAAATAAATAGCTGAAAATTATCTTATGGATTATTGATAGCGAGATCAAAACGAGTATTTTGATATCCCTTTCAATATTATTGGGATAATTTTAGCAGTTGTTTCCTAAAAGAAACAATTATACAAACGTTTTTTTACATACTCAGCGTCTGGTAGATCCATCACGTTAGTCACATCCCGCAATCTCTGCCTTTGGATTCGCAGCGCACCTTCCTCCGACAAAACCAAAGCAACAGCTTGATACATTATTATAAATGAAATATGCCCGATTTATTAATAACACAAACTTATTAAATTATAAACTTTTTCACAAAATCAAAACACAGAGTTGCAAAATTGACATTTGATTTCGTTTAGTTGGCGATGGACGTAAGCCTACACGGTAATCGTCAACGTAACATTCATGCTACCAAAAGCACACGATATCGTCAGCGCGGGTATCGTTCGTTAAGCGTATCGTTCGTCAAAGAGAATGAGGCTGATAATCACTTTTTTACGTGATGTTTCGTGCGCGTTTGCCTTTTATTCTCTTTTGCGCATTGTTTGTTTTTGACATCGTAACCATGCGCGCTAGAATCGCGGGTACATGCACCGGTTACGATTTTTGGTTAGATAATCTTCTGGGTACAAAGTTTCCGGTTACGCTCAGAATCGACACGTAAGAGCCAACGAGGATAAGGATTTGTGGCATCCTATACCGAAACTTGCTGTCGTTGCGTGTTTTTTGTTTAAATATGTGCAAAACTTTTGCTTCCAAGGAAAAGAACTGTGACTTAACCTAAAAATCATAATTTTTCATAATTCATATTCACAATTGCACTTTCGTATGCCTGTGCAATTTTTTATAATCAACATGTTTCCGAAAATAGAGAGAGAAACCCATCTCTGACTTTCAGCTAATAGTTCGGCTGTCCAGATATAATTATATAGTTGGGCAAGTCAACAATATAGTTTTTTTAAAAACTATAAAAATTGTCTAAACACCCAAAATAACCTGTTTTTGAATTATATAGAAAAAAAACTATAATGTTTACAATCCCTTTTTATAAAGAGTTAAAAAAAAAAAATTCTTAAAAATCATAATCATAAGAGTGAACAAACCATAGTAACCAAACGTGAATGATATGCGTAAATTTTAAAACGATAAGAAAACAAATATATATATAGAAATATACTTATATGTGTTATCCCGCTCTTACGATCATTTGTGGGATGTAAGAGAGGATAGAGTTACAAACAAAACCCTAATATTTTCGAAGATATGTTTTTTTATTGCAATTTTTCTAATTAAATTAATATTATTTTCAATTGCCTACTACAAGGGCTATTTTTAAATATTTTTTCACTTTCCTACTACCGCGTTATAGTTTTGTAGGTTAATAATTTGAATTGTCACATTCATAGTAGGCTTTGTAAAAATTGTTCCGATTCCATGCCGTTCCTACTAGCATTCGAAAATAAAATTATTATATTAAATTTAATATGAAATTAAACTACTACCTTTTTAATAGTTGATTAGTTTTTTTTTTAATTTAATAAAATATTAACAATAATTGAGTTAATTTTTGGCCGGTAATAAATATATATAAGATATCCAATTTTTGAGCTTAAGGCCTTTTTGTAAATAAAACACTTAGTTTTTGTGTTACTATTTATTTTTCTTTTAGATATTTCGACCTTAATCTAAGGTCATCATCAGGACTGCAAAAAACAATACAAAAACGTATATTAACATTTTTGACATAACTCATTTTAACATATAAACAACATATAAACATATTTAACATAACTAATTGGCACAACTTACGTTTTAAGCAGTGCTTTAAAGACTAAAATTGTGAAAACAAAATATTTTTAGAAAAAGCGACAATTTAAACAAAGAGTGTACATAAATAAATAAAGTCCCGTAATTGTAAACAAAAATTTTATAAAAATAATAATACAACAGCGAAAAAAACAGCATACAGAAAATTGATCACAGCAGTGTAGTGTTGTTGTTGGGAGAACTCAAGAGTGCCTTGTGTGTTTGAGTGTCAAGTTGCGGTAGGCGTATGCACAATGGTCACCCTACTAAACAGCTGCAGGTTATTTGACGAGTCAGATAACCTCTCGGCCTAACTTGCGCTCGCGTTATTCTTAAATATATTTCTCAATTAGTTTCTGCAGAGCAGTGTGCCAAATCTAACCGTGTGTTTGCTGTTTTTTTGCACAGGTATGTATATGGCATCTCATTCTAGCGCATGTAAAACCACATAAATCTGCACTCTTCACTCATGTTATCAACAATGAGAAGTTTGGTTAGCGCTAACAGTCAGGTATAATGCAAACGCAAGTCAGCGCTAATGGTTATGAATGACGCAAACTTTATATATAGCTAACTATGAAAAGACAATTGTTTGTATTATTCGATTTGCTTTTTATTGTTTAATATAAGTCAAAATTGTACAATTTTCACGTTCACAATAATCAGTAAATTTTTCAAATACATATTTCTATCACTAAACATTTGCAAAAGTAGGTATAATTTTATTCCATTTGCCTAAAGGTTCCTTGATTTGCTCGTCCCTCTGAAAGTATAAAAATTTGGTGGATAAATATTCAAAACAGTACTTCACTTGTTAAATAACAATCATAAGCACTATATACTTTCCTTATCAAAGCGTTTTTGTTGTAAATTCACTGCTAAACTCCTTTTTTTTAATATTTTTTTACATTTTTTAAAGACGCAGTTGCATTTTGCTCACACTTTCAAAGAAGAAGAAACACAAAGAAAAAGCAAAGTTTGAAAGAAGGCTTTGTGTGTGTAGGGCAGTGTCCGCCTTGAAATTCATGCGCTTATCATAAGGGAATACTGCCAGCAATTTTATAAGACGTGTTCTCTCTATCAGCGACAAAGTTTACCATAACAAAAATATTAATATCATTAGAGATATCTTAGAGAATAATGAATTCCCCACAAAATTAATCAACACCCTGATATACAAATATTACTCCAGTCTTGATAAGAATAATAATAGAAAAAATAGACCTGCTAAAATTTATAAATCAGTCACTTATATTCTGGGGCTCTCAGAGAGAATCAAACATTCCAAAGTGTACGACAAAGAAACGGTGCAGCTAGCCTTTACCTACATCAACTCCTTGAAGAAAGTGTTCAGCAAACTAAATGATCCAATCGCGAAACAGGAAAAATCAAACGTAGTGTACCGGATGCCTTGTAGTGGCGACGGGTCCCACATATGCGAAAAAGTATATGTGGGTACTACAAAATCTAAACTCAAGACAAGGATATCCGCTCACAAATCCAATATAAAAATAAGGAATAACTTTTCTGATAACAAAACTGCGTTATCAGCACATTGCAAAGGTACAGGACACTATCCAAATTTTGAGAACGTTACCATTTTAGAAGAGGAGAAAAATTATAACAAACGCTTGATGTTAGAAATGTTACATATATAGTAGACAACCCTAATGATAAGCGCATGAATTTCAAGGCGGACACTGATCGTTGTGCATACGCCTACCGCAACTTGATACTCAAACACACAAGGCACTCTTGAGTTCTCCCAACAACAACACTACACTGCTGTGGTTAATTTTCTGTATGCTGTATTTTTCGCCGCTGTATTATTGTTTTTATAAAATTTTTGTTTACAATTACGGGACTTCATTTATTTATGTACACTCTTTGTTTAAATTGTCGCTGTTTCTAAAAATATTTTGTTTTCACAATTTTAGACTTTAAAGCACTGCTTAAAACGTAAGTTGTGCCAATTAGTTATGTTAAATATGTTTATATAATTTCAAGTGTTAGTTCGTATTGAACCTTACTTGAATTTAAATCTTTTTTCTTTCAAATATTTATAAATGAAATAAAGTTAATTACAAAAATTATGATCGTGTTTTATTTATTTTCCTTTAATAAAATACCGATGCAACTATGGTCTTCTTTCTGGAACTCTTTGTGCTGGAACTTCTTATGTTGGAACTTCTTGTGTTGAAACTTCTTGATACACCTTTATGCAAACTTAATTATTACTCCACAATATTGTTTGAATACTACCAACTGAATACTGGATACTGAATTGAACTGAACTGAACTCAACTAAACTCAACTAACTGCTTAAGCCATCTTCAGTTGTATTTATAGCTTGTCGCGATTTTAATTGAAAATTTGACTCTTCTGATTTTATTATTTACAATTTGAAACTTTGGTTTGTGAGTGCGTTAATTCGCCACTCTATTAGAAATTTGAGTTGAGTGCGTTTGTTTACTCGCTACTCAGGTGTAATTTGAATTGAGTGCGTTTGTTTACTCGCTACTCAGTTTGTAATTAGAAGCATGTTTGTAATTGGAAACATTTTACAACTTCTGCTGTTGGTTGCGAATGTTTATCACCCAACTAACATTTTAAAGTTGGATTTATCAAAATTGCGGACTTATTGTAGTTGTTGTATTTAGAGTAGGTAGGTTTGCAGATGAATGTGTAACTCCTCCCCCTTTAGATTTGAGCTGCTCCGGAAGCTCAATGAAGTCTTCTACTGTATCTCTTGATTTAATATTTGTTTTACAATACTTAATTATTCTTACATTTCTATTTTTTAAACAATACATTGTTAGAAAAATTAAAAATATTACTATAACTATAACTGTTAGTGAAATAGAGTATTTTACATTATTTTCATGTTTATATTTTAGCTCTTCAATTTCTTGTGTGTTTTCTAAATTTTTTAAATATATTTCTTCCAAATTATTTATATTTATACTAATATTCATTTCTTCATAAAATGGTAAAATAACTGTATTTTGAAATATATTATCAACATACAATGTATTGTTATTTTGAAATATATTATCAACATTTTCATAAATATTATCTTCAATAACAATTGAACAATTTTTGAATTCAATAAAATTATTTACTTTGACTTCATAATTCATTTTATTACAATTTTGTTTAATTTTCGTTTTCTCTATGTTTTTCGTAAAAATAAGTCCTTTTTCAATTTCTCTTATTTCTTTTTCTGTATCTGTTCTGCTTGTACAATTTTCAAATTTATTTTGAAACAAATTTTGAATACATTTTTTACTTGTTTTTAATCTATCTTTTATTAATATTTCATTATTAAAATCGTAAACCTTTTCTGAATCTGTAATATAAATTTGTTCTTTAATATTAATTTCTCTTTTATTCTTATTTGGTAATGGTATAATTTCAATTTTATAATATTCCTCTTTACAAAATTCTGGTATCATTATTATTACAATTAAATTCTTTCTTATTTCTACAATATTACTTTTTATATACTTCAATTTTTTACTATTAATATTAAATTTATTTATTTCTTTATTTGTTAATATATTTCTTCCTAAAATTCCTATTCTTGAAAATGCAATTAAATCTTGAATTTTCTCAATTTCATTTAACAAATAATTTATATCAAATTGTAATTGTATCAATTCCATTGTTTCTACATTTTTCTTTTGTGCCAAAGTTAGATTTTTTAAAACTGAATTAGTATTATTAAAATTTTCCTGAATTTTATCTGTTAACAATTCTATATTTTGCTTTAATTCTAAATTTATATTTATTTGTTTATTGTTTGCATTAATAAGATTGTCATTATTTTCATCAATTAATTTTAAATGTTCATTTAAATCATTTTTATCATCTTCATCCATTGTACCAAATAATACATTCATTCCTTTTCCAATAATATTCAACAATGCTCTTTTTTTTCTAACTTTTAATGGCTTTACTGTTCCTAACTTATTTTTTACAATATTTAATGAAATTATTAAATTTTCCGTTGCTTTTTTGTTCTCGAAAGTTATATTAAAATTTAATATTAGTGATTCTAATGTATCTATTATAATTTCATAATTATTTAAATCTATTATGTGGTAAATTTTATTAAAGTTTTGTATTATATCCAATCTTTCCTTTGTATACCCTGTATCTTGATTCAGTGTGGTTATTCTTATATCCTGTGCTGATGTCAAATATGATGATATGATTAGAACAAAAACTGAAAATGTAAAAAATTATATTTAATTAGCAAATTTATGAATTCGTTTTATTTTTTGTGGATGTACATGTACATGTCTATCCCTATTATCTAAAACTTTTCCATTCCTCAACTTAATTTTTATTGGTATCTTCTTCATTTTTTCTATCTTTATTTCTGTGTTCAATGGACATCTCTTGTTTTTTCAAAATTGAATTTCTTATTAATTCAAAATCTTCCTTTTTTATTTTATTTGAAATAAAATCAATTGGTCTATTATTTGTTGTTGAATGAATACTATTATTGTAAAATTCAACTGCTTTTACTACTCTTTTCGTTATTATTTCTTTATTCTTTTGTACTTTAAGAAGGCGTAAATGCTCATTTATAGTTCCATGAACTCTTTCAATATCACTATTTCCTGTTTTTACCAGTGGTGATGTAAAATGAACATCTATTTCCTCATTATTAAAATATTCTCTCATATAAGAATTATTAAACTCATTATCAAACACATATCTATTTGGTTTTCCAAATATTGAATGTCTATATTTCAAAGTTTCAATAAATGTTTGACTATTTCGGTCAGTTATTGGAACTATGAATAGATGCTTACTAAATTTGTCGATAAATGTGAAAAATATTTGCCTTTCTGCAATATACAAATCGCCATGAATTATTTCATTTGTACTATTTGGAATTTCTGATTTTGAAAATTTGATTTTATTTTCATGTCTATCATGTTTAGCTTCTTGACAAATTTGGCAATTATTAATATATCTTGTTATTAATTCTTTTAATTTTGGTACGTAAATTTTATTTTTTAATTCTTCAAAATTTTCATCAATTCCGCGATGATTCAATCTTTTATGTTATTTTTCAATTATTTTAAAAACTTCTTCTTCATTTTCAATATCAGTTAAAAATATATTACTTTTCAAAACCTTCAATTTAGAGTTGCCAAACAATTTCACAAAAATCCTCTGAAAATCAACATACTTTTCTTGATTTCTACAATATACTGTGAAATTCTTCAAATTCAAATTCTGCAAAATTTTACCAAAATCTTCATTTATTAAATCCTCGTGAATAAAAATTCTTTTATTTTTAAACACGGTTGTCTCATAAATGTCCTTTCCTTTGATCTTGGAATCTGAAATGATAATCTGAAATTTAAATACATTAATCGGTTTTTCTGTTATATAAATATGATCATTTGTATCTTCAATTGCACTATGTATTGTTGCACATGTTGATTGATTTTCTTCATTTTGATCATCTATTTCCATTTCCTCTATTGAATTGATCTCTAAACGACTCAAAAAATCAGCGACATTATTTTCTTTACCTTTTATATATTCAATATCAAATGTATATTCATTAAGTGCTAATTTCCATCTTATAAATTTACTATTTTCTTCCTTCAAATTATTTAACCATATTAACGGTTTGTGATCTGTCTGCAATTTAAATCTTCTACCATATAAATAAGGTCTAAAATATTTGCAAGCCCAAACTATCGCTAACAATTCTTTTTCAATAGTTGAATAATTTTTTTCACTATCACAAAGCGTTCTACTAGCATAGCAAATTGGATGATTATCTTGCGACAATACTGCTCCTATTGCAAAAGTACTAGCATCCGTTGTTAAAACAAATTGTTTTTCAAAATTTGGATATCTCAAAATTGGATAATCGGAAATTAATTGTTTTTCAATTGCATTAATATACTTTAAATCATTTTCATTAATTTTTTTATCTTTCTTTAGATATTTCACAATTGGATATGCAATCTTACTATAATCTTTTATAAATTTTCTATAATAACCAGTAATTCCCAAAAAAGATTTTATTTCCTTTGTTGTTTTAGGTAATTTTATTTTTTGTATCACTTAAATTTTCTTTGGATTTGGTTTCAACCCATGATCCGTAATTACGTGTCCCAAAAAATCAGTTTCTCTCTTGAAAAATGCACATTTATCTATCTGTATTTTTAAATTAAACTCTTTTAATCTTTTAAAAATTTTATTTATTGATTCCACATGTTCTTTTAAACTTGTGCTAAAAATTAATATATCATCAAGGTACACTACACAAATTTTACTTATAAAAGGTTGTAATACATAATTCATCATTCGCTGGAACGTTGCTGGTGCATTCTTTAGTCCGAATGGCATCCTTACATATTCGTAGTGTCCATACTCCGTTGAAAACGCTGTCTTATGCCTGTCCTTTGGGTTCACTAATATCTGATGGAATCCTTTTGCTAAGTCCAATGTCGAAAAATATTGGGCCTTTCCCAACTTGTCAAATATACTATCTATATTCGGAATCGGAAATTTGTCTTCAATGGTGACTTCATTTAACTTCCTGTAATCAATAACAATTCTCCATTTCTGTACTCCTGAATTATCTATTTTCTTTGGAACTATCCACAAAGGTGCGTTATACGGTGAATTACTCTTCTTTATTATTCCATTGCTTTCCATTTCATCGATTTGTTTCCTTATCTCGTTTTTGTGAATTTCCGGAAACCTATATATTTTCGAATATATCGGCTTGTCCGTCACCGTATCTATGCTATGCATAATTTCATTTACACTTGTCAAATTATCTCCTTCTTGGAAAAATAAATCTTTATTATTTTTTATTATTTGTTTTAATTCCTCTTCCTCTTCACAATTTAAATTTTTATTTCTTAATTTATTAAATATTAAATCTTCACTTTCACTTTTTTCACTTATCATTCCTGTATTCAAAATTTCATTTATGTATTCACTTGATTCTTGAACATAATAATCTTTAAAATATTCTTCATCAAATAAATTTTTCATTTCACTTATAAATTCATCTTCATTTTCTTCTGGAAAATGCATCACTTCATCACTTATACACTGTCCTGTAAAAAGATTTTCAAAGATAATATTTTCGTTATTAACTTTCAACATATTCGTTCTATAAGATAATTCCGCTTTTAATGGAATTAGGATATCATTTCCCAATATACCATCATAAGGTTTACCCTCGAATAAATTCATAACTAAGAAAGTTATAATTTTTTTATTTTTATCCTTAAACTCTTTCGGATAATAAGTTAAGATGTAAGTATCTACAATTTCCCTTTGGTTACCAGTAATCACGACTTTTTCATTTTTCAATTTTTCTTCCAACCTTCTTGGAAAAAATCCTCTATTTATAATTGATGCTTCCGCTCCAGAATCTACTAATAACTTTACTTCAAATCCCCCGATTGTTACTTTTATTATTGGTACTGATCTTCTCCTGAGGACTTTATCGGAAAATTTTCAACCAATGCATTATCTACATCCATTGGCTCTGCCATTTGCCTTTGAGTTTGCCTAGTATTACCACGAGTAAACTGAGTTCGTTGGTAATTTGGTTGTACATTTGGTTGTACATTCAGTAGTCAATTTCGACTGAGATGCCACATGTCATCATTTTAAACAATAATTTAAACGTTATTGTTAAATCCGAACTACTGAATCGCACAATTGTTAAATTAAACAGTATACGTTAATGATAAATATCTCTATTGCGAAATTGTTAAAAGTTAGTGAATCGCGCTACAGGTCTATTTTAATACCTGAAAAGTTGTTATAAAGGCAACTGATTCTGTTCGATAAAAACCACTTTTGTTGTGAGTGGTAAATTAAATTATCACTAAATAACAAAATACAAATATCTTTCCCCATGTCCAGGAAAGGTATTAAAATAAAAAAAATTAAAAAAAAGGCAGTAGGGTGTTAACTACTTGCCCGTAAATCTTGCTTGTTTGTTCTTCGATTTGCGTAATTTCTGGCAGGAGTATACTACATACTATTAGGAAGCATCTTACTAAATTTTATTGAAATACCTTCTTGGAATTTCAAGCAATCGCGTTCGAAAATAGCTGAACTTTTTGCTGAAAAGTGGGCGGCACCACGCCTACTTCACCAAAATCCACAACATTTTTTCACAGTTTAGTTTTGCTTAAAAAGCTTATTATGTGTAAAATCTTATTTATTTATTTATTTACAAGTTAGGTACTTAAGTGTAAAACATAAAACTAATCTTATTTATATAACTTATACAATTATGGAAATATCGCGAGTTTAATTTTAAAAATACATTTTTCAGAACTCTGTTCAAAAAGTGGGCGTGTCCGTTAACCAATGAGTGAGCTTTATATGTTGAACACTTTCTCCAAATATCGTTTCAATGATTTAATTTTTATCGGAGTTATGGCATGAAAAGTTTTGTAGAATAATCCACCATAAAGGGGCTGGGCCACGCCCATTTTTCAAAAATTTTGCGCATTCGACTTTCTTTGCCCACGAACACTTTAGAGGTGGAATAGAAATGATATACAGCTAGTTTAAGCAAAGTGATTGCATATTCAATATATCTATGATCCTTTTCAAAATCTTTCGTATAAAATTGGGAGTGAACCTTACCCGATTTCGCTAGTTTTTTTTCGGAATATTGCCGGTATTAATATAAATATGTGTGCTGAAGTTCATTTTGCTATCTTGAGCGGTTTTTGATTTATGATTAATAATATTTCCAAATTTGACTTAATCAAAAGTGGTCGATACCACGCCCCTTTTTAAAAATTTCTACAAAAATGTATTTGTTTCCTTAACGCTAAGGTGCACACCAAATATTATCCTTATAGGTGCATTATGCACTGAATAATCACTCTTTTTGTATTTTCGAAAATATTATATGTATAGAAAGTGGGCGTGGCTTTTACCCGATTTTGCCTATTTTCAATAGCGCTCCGAGATAAGTGAAAATAAACCTGCATACCAAATTTCATTGAGATATCTCAAGATTTACTCAAGTTATCGTGTTCACAGACAGACGGACGGACGGACGGACGGACATGGCTCAATCAATTTCTCTTTTCCTCCTGAACATTTTGATATATATAAGTCAATATCTATCTCGATTCGTTTATGCCGTTACATACTACCGTTAGGCGAATGAAGTTATATACCTTGTGTGTGCAGCACTACTAGGTATAATGAGTTATGTCAAAAATGTTAATATACGTTAATTTATCAGCGTTTTTTTGTATTGTGTTTAGCAGTCCTGATGATGACCTTAGATTAAGGTCGAAATATCTTAAAGAAAAATAAATAGTAACACAAAAACGAAGTGTTTTATTTACAAAAAGGCCTTAAGCTCAAGAATAAAATATCTGATACATATTTATTACCGGCCAAAAATTAACTCAATTATGATTAAACGGCGAGCACACCGAGAAGTAAACAGCAGCATAAATGTTTACAAAAATATCAACAAGGGTTACATCTTCCAAACCAAACGAAACATTAAACAATACCAACGCACTACACATCAACTCGCTAGACTCTGAGTCAACGAAATTCCTTGAGAGATGTAGGAGAAATGTCGTTACTCCCAGCTTCATAACAAATGCAACCAAAACACCGGTCGGCATTTTTTTTTGAGTATGTGTTGGTAAATGCGAGAGTAACTTCGCTACAGTGGTGCTAAGAATAAAATTTTCGTGTCAGTTGCTTAACCGACAGCAAGCAAGTAACAACCCTATCGCTTTGATGTAAAATTTGAATGATAATATTTATTGAATGATAATATTTTTTTCCTTTGCTTAGTTATGCTTTGTTTTTTTAGGTATTACTTTCTTTGAAATTCCCTCCTTAGCCTTTGTTTTCTTTTCTGAAAGTATCTGATATCGTAAAAGAATTAGTGCAATTCTAAAAAATTTCTATAATTTTCATTTTGGGAAACCCATTGCTTATACTTTTGTAAAAGCATACACTTTTTTTCCCAAAAAATATTGTCCCTTTGCACGCCTTCATATATGTAAAAATCTTTATGATAACATTTAATATTTTCATTCATTTCAAATTCATAAAGCAATCAGCAAAGCGACGGTACGTGTTACCCCTTTGCTGTTTGCGAAGCAACTGGCATGCAAATTCTGTTCTAACACCACTGTGGCGGAACTGGTTTTTCACTCTCAGCAGCAACTAAAATGAAGAGCGTAAGAATATATGTGAAGAGCGTAATACTCGCACGGGTAAGGTTTGCCGACTTCTGAGCCAAAACCATAAATTACATAATAAACAACAATATCAATAGTCACAAACTACCAACAAAACTAGCTAATATCGTGAGTAAATACATAAAGAGAATCAGGTTCAAACTTTTAAATCTTCTCATCACAATATAACACGAACAATTCTTTAACAACACATGATGCCACGACATTCTTTGAAAGTGAAGAGATGTTGATAGACAAGCTAAATACCGACACGAAAAATACACAAGTTAGGAAGTACGAACAATTAAAGCAGGAACAACAAAAAAAGTTGAACATTAGTGTGGTACTAGAATACAGAATAGACATACACACAAATACCAACCAACATTATCATAACTATTTTAAACGACATTTCCACGTACAAAGTGCTAAAACGAGACCCCACCAATCAACTTCAAGTAAAAAATAATGAGATAGAAGACAAATTATATAGCAACAACGTCATCGATGTGAAAGAAAAGTATCGTCTCAATTGTAAAACGTCTAATCCACCTCGTATTTATGGTCTACATAAGATGGGTGTACCACAAAATCAAAATCCACATCACAAAATCCACATTTCCTGTGTGAAATAAATTCAAATTAGGTTTAAAACCGCCGCGATTTTAAACCTAATTTGAATTTATTTCACACAGGAAATGTGGAATTCTGTATTTTTTATATCAAAATTAAAACTCCAGATATTTAAGGTATAAGGATTTAATGAGTATTTTATAGAGAAATAAAGGAAAATGCAGTACTCACAATAACGTTAATAAATATTACATATTTGGGCAACATAAATAAATAAATACAAACTTCGTTGTTTTTCATATAATTTCAAAAAATAAGTGTTTTAATTTACAAATATTACAAATCATTTAAGTGCAATTTTATAAAATCTACTGCACATTTGTCCACTCTATTATAGTTTTTCTCATATCTAGTACTGAGCAAATCAATTTGTTAAGTCCGAACGCTGGTAAAGTGATTGTAAAAAGGTAACGATAATATTTGCATTTTAAATCATTCATACCTAGATACATATACATATGTATATATGGACAATTTTTACAATTTCAGAAAAAATTGCGAAATTTTCTTTAAATTGCCTAAAGTTTGGGTCTTTTGCTATACGCTCACATAGAATTCACAAATAAATAACGACACGTTCATAGCAAGAAAGCTTCTTAAAGTTGTACAGGGAAATGAGTCACATGTGACTCATGAGCTTATTTGAAAACGCTCTCGTGAGTCACATATGACTCATTGGACAGGGAAGTTGTTAATGAATGAATGATTTCTGTGCATAACTTGATAAAACTAACAAACTTAAAACCTGTGCTTTGCCCCACACTGTGGTAAACAATACAATGTTGAATTTGTCGCGTACATATAATGGTTCAGTTATGCTTGCATAGCATGGCAATACATTGCATGGGTTCTGTCATTTTCGATATCTGTTAAATGGGTTTTACATGTATTCGATTATACAACGCATGGCAACACAGAGCATGGCATAGAAGTCTGTTGAATTTTGATCTCTATGTAAATTAACATACCTACTGTCAAAGCTTTTGCTTATTATTCTTATAAATTTTAGTAAGCAACAAATGAAAGCGTTGTAATGGAAGAAGAAAAGCTGAAAGAATGTGTGCGAGCTCATGAAATTCTGTATGTTTCGCAAATATCTGATTTTGAGGGGCTGTGCGTTGTGCGAAGTATAATCAACATTTTCTTTTACGTGCTGTGTATTGCTATGCTATGCCCTGCTATGCAAGCTTAACTGAACCATAACTCCTTTATACTATGTACAAACAGAAACATTAATTGAGTCAATTTCCTTTTAAATGGAGTCATCGAATTTGGTGTTCACACATCTCTATTTAGCTACGACAATTAATATTTGACAGTTGATTTTGTTTAGCATTTGTTGTGGTAAAATTTACATTAAAAAATAAAAAAAGCAAAAAAATATGAGCAATTTTAACTACCGACGTGCTTTAATATTAAAAACCATTGAATTGAGTTTTGACTCCAGGATATCGGTATTTAAAAAAAGGAAGAGGGATAATTTAATAATATTAAGAGGTTTAAGGATGCAACAGCTTCTGCTCCTCGCAACATTGGAGGACAACACAACACGTCGGTCGTTATGGAAGCTGGTCAGTAATATTTATGCAAGTTTTCTGAGAGAAAATATGTTATGTTTCCCTTGTTACAGAGCCGGCAATCATTGTTTTGGGAGCAAATGTGCAATAGTAGCGACGACCATCAATTCAAAACACATTTTCGCATGACGCACTCCAGTTTTATTAAACTTTGTGGGTTTCTCGGAGGTTTAAAGAAAGCCAATACTAACTGGCGCAGCAATTTCTTTAGAAAAACGTGTGGCAATCGCTGTGTTTTCCCTGGGCTCCGCTGCCGAGTACAGAGTAGTGTCTCAGCTATTTGGTGTGGGAAAATCGACTGTGTGTGCCATTGTATTGGAATTCTGCGAGGAAGTGTGGCAGGCCTTATCAGAACAATACATAAAGAAACTACCACCGACTCAAGAAACTGTTGCTGAATGTGTGGATGGTTTTCATAGGCTTGGTTTTCCACAATGTCTCGGAGCAATAGATAATATTACCATAGTGAGCCTACAAAAAACAGTGGGTAATCTTTACTTTAGGTATGTACTGCTAATACATAATAATCCGCAAGCGAAAAAACAATATTTTAAGTACTGGTCTTGTGACACCACCACCGACATTTTTGACCGTGTATTAGCAGTCGGTACCTAAAGTAAAGGATTAGCCTCCTGTAATTTATCATATGGCTGTCAACATCATAACAATGCGTTTATTATCTAGGTACACATTTCAAAAATCTATTTCTGTTTTATGCATTTTAGATGGATGTCACATAGAAATCAAACCAAATGCTTCTGATGAACGGACTATTTTAATTACAAGGGATGGTATTCTATGGTACTTCTTGCTCTTGTCGATTATAGGTATGACGACGTTTTTTCATTGCTCTTTATTTTATTAATGAAATATTGCATAAGTATACAGATACCGCTTTTTATATATAAATATTGGAGCTCCTGGACGCTGCAATGATTCACAAATTTATAATTCATCTCTGCTGAAGAAGGTTTTGACTGACAATGAGATACTGAAAGCAAATAAAAAGAACATAGGTGGCTTTCAAAGCCCAATATTCATTTTCAAATTTTCAACCTCTTTGATGAAGCCATATGCCTTTTCTACAGCTTTGTCTGAGGATAAGAAACTTTATAACTATATGTTATCAAAATGCCGAAGATTTGTTGAAAACGCTTTTGGCCATGTGAAAGCTCGTTTTCGTCGCATTGGAAAAGGTATAGATAACGAAATTGGGAACGCACCAGCCATCGTACGAGCATGCTGTATTTTACACAATTTTCTGAACGAAGAAAATGACGCCATTAACCAGATGTGGTTGGAAAATTTGAGGGAGTATGAACGGAACAGAGAATATCCTACACATACTGTTGTTATCGGAGATAACGAAACTTCCGCAGAAAAGATTAGACAAACGCTGTGCCATTATTTCGGTAAGACAACGTTGGTTATATTCATTAGGGTAGTCCTTAAAAAAAAGAAAATTAACAAAAGGTAGAAAGTATTTCTAACACAAAAACATTGATTTCTAAGTAAACGAAATATGTAGATATAGAGATCCACATATCGAAGTTCTTAGAATCAAAAGAGAAATGGATTAAGCCATGTCCGTCCGTCTGTCCGTCTGAAAAATAAATAAAAATCTGAAATTGAAATATTAGGAAAAACACATTTATTCCTTGTTTAAAAATTGTATAAGTTTTTCCAAACTTTCTGCCTTTCTCCTTTCAATGTCAATCAGCTCCTTTTCATTCTCATCACTTTTAGCTAAGTGCTGTGAGATGTCGGCAGACAAGTTTTCGAACTTTTGCATTAGCTGCTCTTGAAAATTTGTTTTTCTTTTTTTTTTAGCTGCTAATGCTGCTGCCGAGGTTGATGGTCCTGGTGACGGCGACAGAGATACTGGAAGAGGCGGTGGAGATCGAGCTGGTGGCGATGACGGTGACGGCAATGGCGATGCTAGTGAAGCTGACGGCGGTGAAGCAATAGATGACTCTGTTTAAAAAGAAAATAAAAATGTTTTATTAAAGGCAAGCAAGTTGGAAAAAGTAAAAAATTGTGTACTGATTTCTAATCTTCTAAAATATGCTAATAATGTTGAGCACGTGTTTGTAAAACGTTACCAAATATCTACATTTTTAGTTCAGTTTTTTCGAGTTTACTTGCGTTACATAGCTTAACGGGTATAGAAAAGAGCAGACGAAAACGAAAGGAACTTAATATAAAGGTATCAAAAACATAAAAGCTTACCATCTATGCTCTCCAGGGACAACTCCTTGTAGGCATTTGCCTTAAAGCGTCCAATGATCCTATGGACCCTTTCATAGTGCGGCCATAATGAAGGCGAGCCACCAGAAGCACCAGCTTTTACTTTCTCCTTTCTGCAAATTTTGAGTACATATTTATATATTTATTACGTTGCACATAACTATCTGCGTACCTATACCGCTGGGTGAAATTTTGGAGTTTCACCTGGATATCTCGTGAGCTGTGTGAATATCCAAGCTTAGAGAGCTCCACCGACATTTCCGCATAAATATGCCCATTTTTGCGCACTCCTCTAAGCTCGTCCACACGTTCTTCCCATAGGTCGAGAATTGCCACCTCTCCGCTATCATGCCACGCCAGCCTTTTCTTTTTTCGTCTTGGTTCTAATTATTTACATGTAAATGCTTTTTATTAATTGTATTTATTAATAAAATTTTGAATTTACTCACCATTAACGTTTTCCATCATCTTTTTTTTTTAATATTTTCGATAATTTAATTTTTATTTGACATTTTGTTTTCTTGACGTTTGGTTTTTTCATGAATTTGACGTTTCAATTTGCTCAAGAAACACATATCACACGGTTGCATCCACTATTTGAAGCAATTTCATACTCAATTTTCTGTTGATTGCCAATTAATTGTAACAATTTACTGTATGGTAAATGGAGTCGTAAATTGCCCAAATGCTCTTAATTGCTATATATTTGTCTGTTTGTACATAGTATTTTGCTACAATATATGTACATACATACCTACATACATATATTGCTCCTTTAAATCCATTATTAATTCATGTCTATTTGTTTATATTACCTTATATGTGCAGTGCACATATGTAAATAGTTGTGGATTTTGTGTTTGTGGATTTTGTGATACTGCTTTTAAGAAAACGTGTGGATTTCGTATTTGGAAATTTTGATTTTGGGGATTTTGATTTTGTGGATTTTGATTTTGTGGATTTTTTTTAGCTGTGGATTTTGTGATTTTGGATTTTTTTTTGTGGGTTTTGTGGCACTCTCCATAAGATCTATAAAACAGGAATTTCACTTAGGCCTATTTGTTCGTCCGTTAATCCTCCGTCCTACAATTTATGTAAATTTGTTGTACAGATTTTGAACAAATTAACCCTATCCTCCAAATACAACATCAAAGATGCAATTGAGTTTAAAAATAAGATACATAGTACGTATGTGTATGATGATAAGAGCCTAGTGTCGTTCGACGTTTTGTCTTTATTTCCGAGCATACCAGTAGATTTGGCTCTAGAAATCATAGGACCAAAGTGGGACAAGATAAAGGAGAACATGTCCATGACAAAGGAACTGTTCTTGAATGTAATTAAGTTCTGTATCAAGGAGAATCGGTACTTCAAATACAGAGATAAAATATATATCAACGATCGGGAATGCCCATGGGATTTCCAGCATCACCAGTTATAGCCGATATTATGATGGAGGACCTCTTAACACGTTTTGAGATGGAATCGGCCAATAAACCTCGACTGCTGACCAAATATGTGGACGATTTATTCGCCATAGTAAAAACAGAGCACACAGATATTTTGCTTAAGTTACGCAATGGATATCACAATTCAATCAAGTTTACAATAGAAATAGAAAAAGACGGGAAAATACCTTTTTTAGACACCTTAGTGATTAAGAGAGATAACAGATTAACAAGAGACTGGTACAAGAAACCCACAGCATCTGGCAGATTGATTAACTTCTACATCATCATGATAAACATATAAAAGTGAATACTGCCAGCAATTTTATAAGACGTGTTCTCTCTATCAGCGACAAAGTTTACCATAACAAAAATATTAATAGCACTAGAGATATCTTAAAGAATAATGAATTCCCCACAAAATTAATCAACACACTGATATACAAATATTACTCCAGTCTTGATAAGAATAATAATAGAAAAAATAGACCTGCTAAAATTTATAAATCAGTCACTTATATTCTGGGGCTCTCAGAGAGGATCAAACATTCCAAAATGTACGACAAAGAAACGGTGCAGCTAGCCTTTACCTACAGGAACTCCTTGAAGAAAGTGTTCAGCAAACTAAAGGATCCAATCGCGAAACAGGAAAAATCAAACGTAGTGTACCGGATGCCTTGTAGTGGCGACGGGTCCCACATTTGCGAAAAAGTATGTGTGGGTACTACAAAATCTAAACACAAGACAAGGATATCCGCTCACAAATCCAATATAAAATAAAGGAATAACTTTTCTGATAACAAAACTGCGTTATCAGCACATTGCAAAGGTACAGGACACTATCCCAATTTTGAGAACGTTACCATTTTAGAAGAGGAGAAAAATTATAACAAACGCTTGATGTTAGAAATGTTACATATAGTGGACACCCCTAATGATAAGCGCATAAATTTCAAGGCGGTCACTGACCATTGTGCATACGTCTACCGCAACTTGATACTCAAACACACAAGGCACTCTTGAGTTCTCCCAACAACAACGCTACACTGCTGTGATCAATTTTCTGTATGCTTTATTTTTCGCCGCTGTATTATTGTTTTTATAAAATTTTTGTTTACAATAACGGGACTTCATTTATTTACGTACACTCTTTGTTTAAATTGTCGCTGTTTCTAAAAATATTTTTTTTCACAATTTTAGTCTTTAAAGCACTGCTTAAAACGTAAGTTTTTGGTTTTATATTGGGACTTCTCTTTAACATTTGAGAAGTCATGGTTGGGTGGGTTAAGAGCGGCAAGTAATGGGTGGTAGAACCGCTAGGCAAAAGACAAAGTGTTGGGTCGCTTTCCAAAAAGGATAATCAACAAACATATTATGTGATGAGGTAAGAAAATTCCTTTAACCCTTACGTGTGCGTAAAATTTTTTCTTGTTAGGCCTTGGGTTTGTCTCAACTGGTTATTTAAATCATGAATAATAATTATATCTCGATTTAAATATTCTTGATGGCGGAAATTATTATATTTGATTTTAATCGATTTTACTCCATCATATTAATTACCTCTTCATTTTTAGTTTTTTTCTCAGCTGTAATCATTATCCATGACCCCTGCGGGTTGGGGCTTAGAATATGCCCGCGGTAGGCATACCGGTCGTAAGAGGCGACCAATATGCACAAAGGTAATGATGTGCAACTCGATGGTTGATCTACGGATATGATGCCTCCCACCTCTCATTACCCATCTTCTCTTTCCTTTCGGAAGGAGGGATGACATGACCCAGAAGGTTGCACTGGTCATACCAAATCGCTCCCACGACAGTCGGGCAGTACCGCAAGGGAGTACCGGAGCGTACCGGATTCATATCCGGCCAAGGACTGTTATTTCGACAACACTCCCCAAAACCTTCGGGGAGTGATTTTATTGTTAAAACAACAACAACAACATCCATGATTTTTATAAATTTTCCTTCGATCATAATCATTATCGCCGATTTTTATCTTTTTTCTTCAAGAATAATCATTACCTTTGATTTTTATCAATTTTCCTCAAACACAATTATTATTTTTATTTTTATAATTGTCGCTCACGCATAATAATTATCTTGTGATTTTTATTTTTTTTACTCAGAAATAATAATTATAGCTTGATTTTTAATCCTATCCATAAACCATCGAAAAATTGACAATTAATGGAGGAAAATGGGTATGAAAATATGCATTCGGGTCGATCCATTTCAAATCACACAGCCATTTCCGACGAAATTTTATTTTTCGACGAAACTTTGAGAAATAATTCTTGAAACTATTTTAAATTATACGTATTTTTTGTTTTTTCCCTAGAAGTCTCCGTTTCCGAGAAATAAATTTTTTCCCCCGAGGGCGTAAATGGGGATTTTTCATATTCTCATGAACAACTTTTCTGCGAATGCTCACAACTTCTTTAAAAATGAATGGATTTCGATGATTTTTTTTTTAATTTGTAGGCAATTGAAAATGTTTTAATTGTGTAAAAATACAATTTTTGTTTCAACACTATCTTTTTATATTGCAATATTTTTTTTTTTTTTTATTTTTTTTTTATAGAATGTGTGATGTATGAACAACAATATATACTCATGGCAATATGCTAAAATTCGTATTTCTCGAGATATAATTTTTTGAAATTTTTCAGGAATTTTTTTAATAATACCTTTTCTTATTTTTTTTTAATATGGAATGATACAAATTTGTGTACAAACAATGGGTAAATCCGAAAACAATTACAATTTTATTTAATGGCAATCAGTTGACAATGGTACACGCATGGCCACTTGTTTTCGCGAAGTAAATTTCTCCGCCGTACTCTTTTTTCCAAACGTGACTTTGCCGGATTCCTTTTATTGCTTTACAACTACTCCATTCTTTCTTTTTTTCTTTGCGAAATTTTTTAAATTTCATATCATCCAGTATGCAGATCCTGATTTTAGGCGTATATTCTCGTACTTTGCTGGCAAACGTTTTGGCGTCTTGAATAGCCTCAAGCGGCCCTTTTCGCAGATTGTGGTTAGTCGCGAAATGTTTGAGGAGTCCCCCGACTCCATCGCAAGCTCCTTTGCCATGCCCAGAAGCTGAAAATATCCACTTTCTCGAACCTGGAGATTTTCCGAATTCGGAAAATTGATATCGATTCTTGAAATGACTTGGTGCTCCATCGGATATGATCGTTATGTTTTCTATTGTACTTTCTTGGTATTTTTGATGAATATTTTCAATTATGGTGTTTATAGCCGTGATAGCGTGTGCTGTATCATGAGAACGATCATTACTAACAACAGCAAAGCTCAAGATGTCGTTCTGGTGATAACAAACCGCTGTGAAAATAGATACTTGATCATTTTTCCAATGATGGCCCTGAATTTCATCTCTCAAAATGACTGACCAATTTTCAGCAAAGTCGACGTGAAGTATCAAACTATCGGATCGCGATTTGCATAATTCTTTCTCGTTCCTAATGGCTTTTTGTTGAATTTGTTTGATACGCAAGTGGGGACCTGTTTTTTTAACGCACTCGACCAGATGTTTCAAATAGTTTTTCAATACTCTCCGAAAATCCAAGAAGTTCCAAAGTGATAGCTTCTGGCCCTGGGCAGTTCTCACATTCCTGCAAAACGCACGTGTTATCATCTCTTGAGCATACCATTAATGACAATATTAATTCGCGGATTGACTCTATTGTTACTCGAGCATCCTTTTGGCAGTTTTTCAAAGCAGTAAGCAGTAAATCAAAATTAGCACAATAAACACAGAGACACACTTCTTGGGGAGAATTCAAGCTAACCCACTTTGGACGCAGAGTATAAAACTTCGAAATCCCCATTTTCACATCAGGATTGTTATCTTTGAAAATCTGATACGTTTCTTTTACACTTCTTGTCATAAATCGCTTCACTTTTTCCATTTGTACTCCATTTTCTACTATTTTTTTCACATCGCTTTTGTTCGGACTTTGTCGAGAGCAGTCTAAATCATCATTTAGATAATATTCTTGAGCGGTATTAATCGATGCTTGATTAATTGGGTGTCCGCAGTAAGGATCTGGATTGTGATAAATACCTTTATCTTGCAGCAGTTTATTTGCCTCTTTAATCATATATTCCGTAACAGAAGGAAATTTGATCAGAAAATCGCTTCTTGACGTAGCGTTAAACGGAAAAGTAGTCAACAATCGTATCTTTTCTTGTGTTGACGAACAATTTTCCAAGGATCTGCTGAAACTGTCTATCCAGCTGAGACAAAAATCGCAGGCATTTCCTTGGGGAAACGAAGCAGTGAGTACTTGGTGTTGTGGAATATTGAATACCTTTCTGATCTTTTGAGATACGTTTGAGTCGAAGGCGTTGGTGAGTTGATTTCGCTTCCTAGATGCATATAAAAGTGTTCTTTCAGAATCGCTGATTTTTAATTTCTTCAAGGGTGATACGTCGAGCTGAAAATTGTCCATATGCGAATTGTTCGGCTTCAGAATCATAAAAATTTTCGGATAAATCCGGAGACGGTGGATTGCAAGTTGGCGGCAAATTAAGGTCGTCATTGAAAGTTTTTTCCAGAGAATCTGACAACTGCGATTGTAGTTTTTTATAGCACGCTCCACAAACTTTGTCTGTAGTGCTCAAAAATTTATCAGGGAACAGAGGCTGTAACTGCGTTGCTAGCTCTTCCAATTGTCGCAGATGATTCTTGGAGGATCCGTAAATTTGTTTTTTATGCACAGCTTGCAAGTTTATACATTTCTCACGTACAGGAAATCGTTCGGAACTCATTTTTTAAAACTAAACTGAAATAACAAAATGTATTTTTAAAAAAATTCCTGAAAAAATTCAAATTTATATCTCGAGAAATACGAATTTTAGCATATTGCCATGAGTATATATTGTTGTTCATACATCACACATTCTATAAAAAAAAATAAAAAAAAAAAAAATGTTGCAATATAAAAAAAATAGTGTTGAAACAAAAATTGTATTTTTACACAATTAAAACTTTTTTAAACGCTACAAGAGAAATAGTAGTTTTCTTTAATGGGTTCGATAGTTTAATCAATTGCCTACAAATTAAAAAAAAAATCATCGAAATCCATTCATTTTTAAAGAAGTTGTGAGCATTCGCAGAAAAGTTGTTCATGAGAATATGAAAAATCCCCATTTACGCCCTCGGGGGAAAAAATTTATTTCTCGGAAACGGAGACTTCTAGGGAAAAAACAAAAAATACGTATAATTTAAAGTAGTTTCAAGAATTATTTCTCAAAGTTTCGTCGAAAAATAAAATTTCGTCGGAAATGGCTGTGTGATTTGAAATGGATCGACCCATTCATTATGCTTTCTCATAAGATGGAAGGCACATTTAAAAATAAAATTTGAATCTGCATTTACTTAAGAAATTAAAAAAAAACAATCCATTTGAGTTTTTAGATATGTCCACCCATCCCGTAGTAATCTTAGCTTGAAAAAAGCCATTACCGCCAATTTTCAAATATTTCAGCAATTTGACACGCCCACAATTGTTAGAAAAAGCAATTTCTAAAAATGAGGCTCTGTCCGAATAGGTAAAATTTACCCAAATTTTTATCAAAATTTAAGACGGTCGGATTTTAAATGTGCCTTCCATATTATGAGAAAGCATAATACATGCATATTTTCATACCCATTTTTCCCCATTAAAGGACAATTTTTCAATGGTTTATGGATAGAATTAAACACTTCAAGGAAAGGGGTACATATTTTTATGACGTTTTGAGTTTTATCATGAGCAATACAAATAAAAATCAAGCTATAATTATTATTTCTGAATAAAATAAATAAAAATCACAAGATAATTACTATGCGTGAGCGACAATTTGAAAAGTCAAAAATAATAATTCAAGGGCTCAGAACTGAAATATGGTGTTTATTTGTTGGCAAAGAGATCCGAGTCATTTCGGACATTGTAGTGCCATATATTTGCCAGACCAAAAACGTACTAAATTTTATTGCATTGATGATTGGAGCTAAAAGGATCTAAGTACGCTCCTCCAATTTAATTGCTCGGCCAATTATTGGAATAATTTTTGGAAACTTTTGCAATAATTTTTGTAAATTTACAGTTATTTTCCATCTGCAGTAAACATCCTTTGAATTAGTTGACTAACCTGCATTCATTTAGACAGGAATCATTTCAAACGCATCTATCCAATAAGTAATTTACTTTAACCTTAATTATCTCAATTCAACGTCGATGTTACTTAGATCCTTTTGGTTCTAAGCCCTTCAATTATGTTTGAGGAAAATTGATAAAAATCAGAGGTAATGATTATTCTTGAAGAAAAAAGATAAAAATCGACGACAATGATTATGATTGAAGGGAAATTTATAAAAATCATGGATAATGATTACATCTGAGGAAAATAATAAAAATCAAGAGATAATTATTATGATTGAGTTAAATCGATTAAAATCAAATATAGTAATTATCCGCGATCAAAAATATTTAAATCGAGATAATTGTTATTCATGATTTAAATAATTTAAATCAAAGTTTAATAGTTAAATTAAGATCAAAAAATTTTACTCAAGTTTTAATGATTATCTTTGATCAATAAGGATAAAACTCAAAAAATAAAAATCATTGTAGATTCACACAGTGTATAGCCTAACAAATGCAATGGTGTATTTAGAATTGTTTTGCAATGTTTAGAACATTGTGATTTTTTGGTCGAAATAATAAATAATAATCATTATTTTCCGTCCCAAATTTTTTTTTGTGAATAACAATAGTTTTGTCTTTGACTGATTGACTTTAAGCCCCGCAGCCTCTGCCTAACCGCTCAGCTTCCTTAGTGCTCCCTGCATGATTTTGCTAATCACTTTAGGACACAGACCCGATACAAGTATTACTACGTCGTCCGCGTAGGCAACCACTTTAACTCCGTTCCTTTAACTCAGTTCCTGACAAGTGTGTCGTTACTTCACTTGCTCCGACCAGCTTACAACAGGGTCCTCGATACCAAGGACCGATAGCGAGTCATCTATCGCTTCCAGCCTTACATTGTTGAAGGCGCCCTCAATATCGAGGAATGCGGCCAGAGTGAACTGTTTACTCTCAAGGGACGCTTCTACCTTGTGCACCACCTCGTGCAGGGCAGTCTCCGTTGAGCGGCTCTTGAGATATGCATGCTGAGCTGTTGACAGCCCTGAATTATCCAATATTTTCTAATATGGACATCCAAAAGCCTTTCGAAGGTTTTTAAAATAAACGATGAAAGACTAATTGGTCTGAAGTCCTTGGGGTTTTTATGATCTCTAGCACACCTTTGGGATGAAAACCACCCTAGTTCTTCTCCAGTTTAAAGGCACATGATTTGGCCGAATGCATGCCCTGAAGATACGCGCTAGCCAGGGTATTACCAGCAAACTGGTTTTTGATAACATGGCTAGGAAAATAGGAAATACCATCCGGCCCCGACGATTTGTACGGTGAGAAACGGTTAATTGCGCATTCAATCCCTTTAGCCGAAGAGAGGGTAGTACACCAGTGCACCCTTTTACTTTCATTTGACAAGGCCCACAGCCTGGGAAATGTGTTCTTACGAGAAGATCCACGGTTTCCGTCTAGCTGCATGTCCTTGATCCGTCATCTTTCCGTAAAAACTACGGGTAAGCTTTTTCTTTTGAAAGAGTTTTTCCAAGTCTCGAAGACTCCTTTCATGACTCGATAGACGTGCAAAAGTCCTTCCAGGAAAAGCATTGTATTTACATTTTACAAGAACGCATGTCCTAGGCTTACCATCCTTGGGCTTGTAAAAGATATTTAAACCCTTTATGGAGAGCCCCTTAACGTTGGTATTCCACACCCAAGGTTTCTGAACAAGGGGGATGCCCATGTTTTCTTCCACCAGGAATACTCCCCTCGTTAATGAGGAGTACAAATGAGAGGCTGATTCGCTAAGATGCCTCTACCTTGATGACCACCCAGTCATCTATAGGCACCTCGCGGTTGTGAGCCTGAACATACTTCATACGCGGGATCCATATCCTCGCTCTTGGTCTCTTAGGAATGTAAGTGGCTTCGATCAGCTTTACCTCTAAGCCATCCCCAACGTCGCCAAGGTCCAGCAGGCACTTCTCCAGGAAGTCCTTTTGCCGGACGTTGAAAAGTTCATTGTGCAGATTAAATGGCAGTGCTTCAGTAAGATGTAGAGCAACAAATATTAACGGCATCCAATATTCATACAGCATTTGGGTAGCAGTATTTTATAACTTCTACTTAAGATTTGGTATTGATTTTTGGTCGGGCTTTGTTGTCCAGATGTCGGGCCAAACTTCATACTCTCAATACTCTTCGGCAGTAGACGCGGCAAAGTTCGGCGATATATTTGTCTACTTGTTATACTCGGAATATAAATCTCAACATCTAATTGATTAGCCTAACTTGTAATTTTATCAAACAACCAGCAGACCCGCAGACGCTGTTCTGCCTGACCAGTGACTTTCCTAGAAATATATTTTCAAATATTTTTTTATTAATTTCTAACATTCCATTTATTACGGTCCTTTAGGATATACAATATTTCTGGTTTTTTTGGTATAGACAAATAAATTTTTTGGATGCCCGATTAAAAAAATGGATCTTTTGAACTCAATGAGAATGACAGAAACCATTATGGGCTGCTGAGCAGATGTATAGTTAGTAATTATTTAGTTCTATTTTGTTCTATTCAGACGGTTCTTAAACATTTCTGCACACACTGATCACTTAACGCTACTATTTTGATTTTATGAAAACACTTTAATACTCCGGATATGTATAAATGGCAATAACAAACAAAAAAAAAATTAGGTGCATTCACCAGGATTAATGAACATACGTTAAAATTTCACTAAAGCAAATACATTCAGGGATATAAAGAATTTAAATATTACTTAGATTGTAGGCTTGGAACTGCCCACTTTTCCAAAAAATTTACATATATAACCTTTGTGATACCTAACGAAGCTTTCAACGTATTGGGAAAGTTTAAAAGAGATCGACCATAATTCTAAAAAGATGCAAAGAGAGTAGACGTTTTTATTTTTGCTGCGATAAAGTAACACTTATTTTTAGTAAAACGTCGCGTTAATTTTGTTGAAATACGCGGAAGTTCCTTGTACAAAAACTTTTGACCTGTGTGCGCAATTTGTTTGCAAGACAGCTTTGCTTTCTTTGTTTAAACATAAATTTATTAAATTTGTTATTTTTGACCGGAGTAAATTGTTCTCAATGGTTAACCCAAAAGCAACGACAACAACAAAGGTAACTCCACGGCAAACGGCTGCCTCTATTCAACACACTCCCACATTCGTCAAGGCTTCGATAATTGAGAGCCCGCCACCAACTTCGGCTGAGATTTCGCGCCTGGAGGCAAAACTAATGCTGTGGAAAGAGGGAATAATGGAAGGCATAAGAGAATCGGAGCAGCGCGTTTTGCAAAAAGTTGGTGAGTTTGCGGCCGAGATCGCGAATTTGAAAACCAACTACACTGAAATGGAAGTGAGGGTTGAATTGGCGGAAAACGAGTGCAAGCAGCTCCGCTCTGACGTCAATGCTCTAAAAGCTCAGCTCAATGATTGCCAAAACAACGCCATACTTTGTGATGTGTTAGTGAGTGGAGTCCCTCAGACAGTAAATGAAGATTTGTGTGACACATTTACAAAAATATGTAACACGGTTGGGCTGGATGCGCCGCCAATACGATCTACGTTTCGCATTCGAAAGAGCAGAAGCGGTAGCTCGCCCATTATTGTAAAGCAGTGCTGTCCAAAATGAAAAATGTGAGTGTATGAGTGAGAACGAGAGAATGGGAGCACACCAGTGGGAAATTTAAACCAAAATAACGACATATTGAATTGGGATAGAAAATTTGGAATGTGTTAGACTTTCAGATAAAAAATTCAAGGATGTTACTTCTTAAGCCTACACATTTTTAAATAAGGGCGGTATTTTAGAGATGTTGTATTTGATAAAATTCTTGTACTACCCATATTAATGATCTGCAAATTAATATATGTATGTTGTGGGAAAAAGTGATAGGCTCTGAAAAGATATTCTTTTCAATATTGATATGATGTTTCTTCTGAATTTTTCCAGAATTCAACATTATTGTAACATAAAAGGGATTGCAAGTCGCCAAAGGCATTTTCTAGCATAAAAAAAGTTCTCACAGGGCATTGTAATGCATACACTAAACGGCGCGGAAGAGCTTGGTGTTTATTCGTTGCTGGTTCGCCAACGACTGAACGATAGAGAGTAAGAATACGTGTGATCAATTGATCTATGGGATGGACACCACTGTATTACAGCATGCACTGCAGCTAAAGAGACAGAAGCTACTTACTTCTGTTTTTTCAATGCGTGGCGTTGTGTATGTGCGCACTCGTCAACAAGCAGAGGCCATGAAGATTTTTGATAAAGAGAGCGCCGACCGTATTGTAGCGAACAGCAAAACACCAAATGAAAACACTTAATTAATATGCTAAGCCGTGTAATACAA
The DNA here is from genome assembly GCA_951509765.1 of Sphenella marginata. Lineage (NCBI taxonomy): Eukaryota > Metazoa > Arthropoda > Insecta > Diptera > Tephritidae > Sphenella > Sphenella marginata. The sequence continues at coordinate 44,925,497 of OX608079.1, read as the reverse complement.
TTTTTATTTTCTGTTACTTTCTCTGGTCTTTCTTTCTACCGATATACTGCACAACCTTTTGCTTTTCTTTTCTCAGTTATTTCTCTTTGTTTACCTTGCTATTTTCTGCTATTTCCCCTCTTTAATGATGCTCTTCTTGTTTTTGCATTTTTCTTATTGTCTTATGGTTGCTTTTGTTTACATTTGTTATGTCTCTTAGCAGCAGGTTACGTGGTGCTGGTGATAACAGTCTTTCTATGTTAAATATTTTATGTCAGCGTACTTTGGGTTTCAGTGTTGTTCACTTTAACGCTAGAAGTTTGAATGCCGAGAAGATGGACTTCATCAGATACGTTTTTGAAAACTCTAGTGTCGATGTAATATGTGTCTCGGAGACATGGTTTTTGGAAGATGTTGATGATTTACACTTCAACATAAATAGATACAATCTGTTTCGTAACGATAGGGTGGGTAAAAAAGGGGGAGGTGTTGCTATTTATTGCAAAAAATATATTGGGGTAAAACCTATTTGCAACTCCGTGGGTAATGGAACGGAGTATTTATTTGTGGAATTACATGATGTTTCCAAAAAAGTTCTCTTGTCTTGTGTTTATAGTCCCCATAAAGCTGATAGTCTTGACTTGTTTTTTGCTACTCTTTCTTCGTACGTTGTGGATTTCGATACTATTATTGTTTGTGGCGACTTCAATGTTAATTTACTTGTTCGTGACTCGTTCAGTAACAGTCTATTAAATCATACGTCTTGTGCTGGTCTAAGTGTTGTTAATACGGATGTACCCACTATGTTTGGTATAAATTGTTGTCCTAGTCTGCTTGATTACTTTATTGTCTCGGACCTACCTAGTGTTTTAAAATTTGACCAAATATCATTTCTATCGGACCATGATCTTATCTTTTGTATATTTGATTTTAAACTTGACCACTGTGATACCAATAGTACTTTTACGTTTAGAGATTATCGCCTACTTGACTACAATGCTCTGTTTTCTGACTTGTCTTATGTAAATTTTAGTGAATGTTGGCGGCTTGTTACTGTTAATGAAAAAATAGAATTCCTTAATAAAATCGTTCTAGATGTTTTTAATAAGCATGTACCCATTCGCTCTAGCAAGCCTACCATTAGTTCTTGCCCTTGGTATAATGGCCAAGTTATTGCTGCGATTAAATTTCGGAATAAAGCTTATCAAAAGTGGAGGAGAGTAAAAAGCAATGAAGCTTGGCAGGCTTATAAAACCGCTAGAAATACTGCGACTAGGGTCGTAAGACGACAGAAGTGCAATTTCTTTACCTCGAAGTTAAATACTTCACTACCTCCTAAATCTCTTTGGCGTAACCTAAAGAGTTTGCGTGTTTATGGGTGTAGCAAGCCTGAATGTACTGTAAATGTAGACTCCCTTAATGATACCTTTGTACAGAGTTTCTTTACTCTGGATATCCCTTTGAATTCTCGGCGGTATCTGAATGTGATGTGGTTAGGTATATTCTAAAAATTAAATCTAATGCAATCGGAATTGATGGCGTACCGATAAAATTTATAAAAATAATTCTGCCTTTTATATTGAGCACTCTATCCCACATTTTTATACCCAGCGTACTAGTACTAGTACAAGGGTATATTAATTTTGTCCACATAACGGTACTATGTAACGGCACAAAATAATCGAGTTAGATATAGAGTTCCATATATGAAAGTTCTTAGGTTGAAAAGAGGAATTGATTAAGGCATGTCCGTCCGTCTGTCCGTCTGTCCGTCCGTGTACACGATAACTTGAGTAAAAATTGAGATATTTGCATGAAATTTTGCATACAGGTTACTTTCTGGCCAAGGTAGGTTGCTATTGAAAATGGGCGAAATCGGATGATAACCACGCCCCCTTTTTCGATATCGAAAATTTCGAAAAACGTATAAAACGGGTTAATTCAATATCAGAAGCAGCTACAATGATAAAATTTGCAATATGTATTGATTTATATGTTCTTAGGCGGATTTTACCAAATTTTTTGAAAAGGGGCGTGGCACCGCCCCCATATATTTGAAGAAATTTTAAAATTTTGACTCCTAATAACTTGAGAACAGTTTATGCTAGTATAACGAAATTTTGTAGAGGGCATACTATTGTTGTGTTAAATTCAGATATAGAAAATAAACGAAATCGCTTGGCGACCACGCCTACTTTTTTATAAAAGTTATATTGAAAGGAGGTGGAAATATTGAAAAGTCCATATCTAATTAACTGATACCGCTATAATAATATAATTTTGTACATACATCAATTTTCATATTCTTTACATTATTTTTGCAAAATTTTGGAAAGTGGGCGTGGCACCGCCCACTTATGAGTCAAGCAATTTTCAAATTCGACTGCTAATAACTTCAGAACGATCTGAGATAGGTTTACGAAACTAGGTTCCAGGTATGTTATGTTTATGTAGAGTACTACCACAGAAAATAAGAAAAATCGGTGAACGACCACGCCCCTTTTTGGACTAAAGTTCTCTAAACGAGAGTTAGGAAACCGGAATATGCAATATCTGTTTAACTGATACAGATATAATGCTAAAATTTAGTACACTCATTCACCTGATGATGTTATTTGTGATGTTTAAAGGTTTTTTGGTAATATTTTGGAAAATGGGCGTGGCACCGCCCACAAGTGAATAAACAAAATATCAACATTTCACTATTAACAAGCCACTGTGAAAGTATCATAAAGATCTGCAATGAAAACTGATCTTCAATAGGGACAAACAACATAATAAAATCCGTGGGCGTGCCACCACCCACTTTTTTAAAACTATGTAAATATTGATTAATGGACACATATATCCGTACATCGAAAAATTTCACAAAATACGTTAAAAGTTATGGGCATGGCACGCCTTCTTTTCCAAAGTTATATATAGGACATGGTATAACCCTTGAAAAGATCGATTCAGTACTTTTGGCTCATGTAAGCGGTTAAAGCTTTATAAGCAAGGAGCGTGGCCGCTCCCACTAAATTCGCTATTGTTTAGGCTCGGCATAGATTGGTTTTTAAAATGGGCGAAATCGGATGAAAACCACGCCCCCTTTTTCTAAAAACTAACGCTGGGTATTTAATGTTCGGTTCACCCGAACTTAGACTTCCTTACTTGTTAATCATAGCATTACTACATCCTGCTTTCCTGAGTTGTGGAAGTGTGCAATAGTAAGGCCTCTTCCCAAGAAGAGGTCTGCAAGCTCGGCTGCTGACTATAGATCTATAAGTATTTTGCCAGCCCTGTCTAAAGCTTTTGAACGACTTTTAGCAGAGCAAATAAACTTGCATTTAACTAGTAATAATCTACTTTCCCCCCTTCAGTCTGGTTTTAGAGCTAGCCACAGCTGTGCAACTGCTACGCTTAAAGTAATGGATGACATTCGAATACCCTTTGATAAAAACCAAGTCACTTTGCTCTGCCTACTAGATTTTTCTAAAGCTTTTGACTCCGTCGACCATAAGTTGCTTTGTTGTAAGCTTCAGGCTTACTTTGGATTCAGTAGAAGCGCCTTGACTCTTATGGAGAGTTATTTAGCTGGACGAAGTCAGTTTGTTAGCATAGGGAATGATAAATCCAGTATAAAAATCTTAGGCCGAGGAGTTCCCCAGGGTTCCATTCTTGGACCTCTATTATTTAGTTTTTTTATAAATGACATTTTTTCAGTTGGTAAGCACATGAGCATGCATGCGTACGCTGATGATATCCAAATGTACCTATCTAGTAGTTTTACGGACTTAAGAGGTCTCTGTTTGAAAGTAAACTCTGACCTTTTAAATGTTCAGTCCTGGGCTGGTAATAATGGCTTATGTCTTAATGCCAAGAAGTCTTTTGTTTTACCCATCTCTAAGAAAATAGTCGCCGATGTCTTAACTCCGCCTATATGCATTGGCAATACTGCGTTACAAATTGTGTCTAAAATTTCAAACCTAGGTTTCGTGCTTAACTCGAATCTAACTTGTGTTGACCATATCAACTCAGTTGTTGGAAAAGTGTATGGTACATTACGTAGTCTGAGGCAATCTGCTCCCTACACCCCTCTCCAAATTAGAAAAAAACTTGCGGTGCAACTAATTCTGCCAATAATAAATTATTCGGAGTTAGTATATAGCAAGTTAGATTCGAGCTCTGCCCATAAAATTGATGTTCTTTTTAACCATATAACTCGATACGTCTTTGGATTACAAAAGTTTGACCATTTTCAGCATGGAGATCCGAAATACTTGGATGTAATATTTCCGAATATCAGAAAGCTAGAAATGTGATTTTTCTGTTTAAGTTGATCACAATAAAGTCCTCGTCATATCTTTATGAAAAACTCACATTTGCTAGATCTCTTCTGTCATGTACCCTAGTTGTACCTAGGTTTAACTACGTAGCATCTGCAAGGCTGTTTTTCGTCAGCGCCATTCGTTTATGGAACTCAATCCCTGCTGCTGTAAGCAACAATGTTATTTTTCTACGCACCAGTCTTAAACACTCAATTTATCTTTCATTTCTACTTCATTCTATATCTCGAATTCTATGTTTTAACTATTATTATATCTTACCTTCCACAAATTTTCTCACCCTTAAATTATAAATTTATCTTTCAATGTTATTAAGTTATGTTTTTATTTTTATTTTATTTAATATGGTCTAATGTGATCTTGTACTACATATGTAATTGAAACAATTGTTGTAACTATTTATTTTTAATCTTAAGTTTGTAATTGATTTTTAATTAACTTTTGATTTTGTAAACTCCACAGTTTGATGTACTATAAAAGACTTAAAGTCTTAAATGTACACCCTTTATCTTTAATAATAATAATAATAATAATAATAAACTTTGGACATAATTCAAGTTCAAACAAAACACAAAAAATTTGGGCGTGTCACCGCCCACTTTTCCAAAATTATATAAATCTTGGCCAAAGGACACATATATCCAAAAATCATTAATTTAGAGCAAATATGTTCAGAGCTATGAAGAATTGAAATATAGCCTGGGGGCGTGGAACCGCCCACTTTTTGAAATATATATATAGCCTATGCTTTAACCCATGATCCCAAGAATATACTGTGAAAGTTTCATAAAAATCGGTTAAGTACTTTGGACGCCTATAAACGACACACAGACACACATTAATTTTTATTTATAAGTAAAGAAAAATTATCGTCCGCATTCGCTCTATTACTTCGGAGTACATTGAGTGTGCCATTCAAAGCTTCAATAGCATTATTCAAATCAATAGAAGGAGCTTGTAAAAGTAGACTCAGTGGTCGTCGAAATTTCGCATAAAGCCACGCGGGTTTGATATATGTATATGATGGAAGCCAAATTATGTAGGAGGAAGAAAAAAATAGATTCAGGCAAGCCGCTGATCCAATCTTGTACTGATCGCCTGACAGGGGGCGATCCAGGGGCACACAGCTTAATTTCAGTAATTTCTGTGGTTCCATCGTTTTTACTGGAATTCTTTCCATCCACACCTTTTTGTATACAAAGTCGCCATGAAAAATATGAATCGTTTGATGCGAAATACCTTTTGTAGTTTTGCTGAGATGGGTATCATTGCATAACCGATTTAATCATTTGTACCCTTGTGACAGTTTAAGACGTACGAAGTAGTCTGACGAAAAACCGTGACTGTTTTCCGAAATAGTACTATAACTAAACGTGTCTGTATATGTTTGGTGCTTCCTATTTTTCCTTTAAAATCAAATATAATAATTGAGCCCATAAAACTTGCAAAATGTGTAAAATTTTCAGACTGTACAAACCAGTAACAAATTGAATAAGAAAAATTCATCGTGTTTTGACTCGGTGCTTAACTTTTCCCACAACACCGCGCCACCCTAATATAACTGCGTGCTTAAATGCATATACATGAATGAGTGTCAGCACGCATGCATGTGCATGTATGTAGGTGTACCTATGGCTCCTAACTTCCCCTTAACTCTTTGCGGCACAGTTTTTATATGGCAAGGCCAGAAACACAAATTCTTGTATAATCTTGTTAGGAGCGTCAAATTAAGGGATAGGTGCCATTTTTTTTAAGAGATAGGTGCCATTTTTTTAATAAGTCTTATTTATTCAAAAGTTTTAAAAAAAATCTACTTTCGTTTTACTACAGAATTATCAGAATACACAATTTGCACAATAGTACACCACAATATTTTATCTTTGTTGGGGAGATAAAATTTGCTCACTCCTGCGACTGCTAATCTTTTTCATAAGTGCAATCGACACTTGTGCTATTAATTTTCCAAAAAAAAATTTTTTAATAATACATAAGGTTTTGGTAATATGGCGCTGTGTTGAGTAAAACAAAAAAAAAAAATATGTTGGTTAACTGTGGCGACCACCGCACAGTGCCGAGACTTCATACAAAAGCTGGACAAAAATAGAAGGTAGAGTGGTCCGAATTGGCTGAAACTTCACATCTTAAAGGATTATACCACGTTAGTTTCAATTAATTTAAAACAATGTTTTTTTTGCAATTTGGTAAAAAGGTAAAATAAGACATAATCATCGTAGACATATGTTTATAAAAGGAATAAGAGATGCTTACTTCAAAAATGTAATCGGTTTTTTCGAAAGGGGTAGCCATTGAAAAAAACGGGGTTTTTGCACGTTATTATATAAAAGTGAAATGTTTCATATAATTGTTTGTAAGTGTTCAGAAAAATATAATTTTGAGTTATAATTTGTCGCACCTTTACATTAGGGTAATTTTAAAAATTAAGTCGGCTCTTTTACATTTTCCCCGTTAAATTATTGAATATCTTTGAGCTCTAGGCCATATATATAAATTAAAACATCATTTGTTTTGTTTAAACTATTTATTATATTTGTCGATTTGTTTAATGTCGATATTTCATCTTCAGGACTGAAAAACAAATTCTTATTAATTACATTTAAAACATAAAACAACATATTTAAGTCCCAAACAGTTATGATGACCTACACTCTTGAGTTAACATTATTAAAGTATAAGTAGAAAAGACAAACAGAAAATATAAACAAGCAGTAAGAAAACAAAATTTTGTTGATTTTGATATTTATTTAAAATAAAGTATAATCGCCGTTGACTATGTAAATAAAAACAGAACTTTTTTTTGAAATCAATCAGTTTCAAAGTCTTCAGAAGTTTCCATGTCGTTGTCTGCTTCACCACTTGTTTCTCTGTTTTATATTTCTTTTAAATGCAACTAATGGATCTGATGATAATATCAAACGGGTCATTAAATCCGTATTGCTTTGTAGTTTTTCGTGTATGATTAATCCGATATTTTCTAATGTTTTTGTGTGAACATTCTAAGGCTTCTTCTGGTTATGAACCTGATAAAAAACGCGGAAGTACAGATTAAGACAAATAAATCAAAACATAGCTTAAAAATAATTACCTATTGGCAAATCTACATTTTTGATTACATCACATCCATGTACTAAAATTTATGCACAGAACTTGACCAACCTTAATTTTTTCCGGTCAACAAAACACTGAACTCTTCGGTTTTTCATTTCTTTTCCACAGGAGAGGACTCTAAGCACCAGAGAAAAAATATGGATTAGAGACTTAACCAGACGAGGAATTTCTGCGGCAACGTCAATATTTTCAAAAAACGTCTAGCTGTATTTCCATCAATAGTTGTCCCAAACCTTTGCTTGACTTGGTAAATCACGCAGGATGACAAAATGAGACCAAAATTTTTGACCATAAACCAGACCATACTTTCCTGAAGGTTTTCGATGTGCTGAATTCAAATCTGGACGCAGAATTGCTCCATCACGTCAGGATTTTGAGATATCCTAACCTAAAAGTGCAAAAAATACCGTGTTTGCCTATTTTTGAGGTTATATATTTACGACAAATTTTTTTTTTTTAAAAGCAAACATCGCATCTTAAAGAAGAAGTCTTCCTCTTACGAATGGCGTTGAGTTTAGGTTAGGTTAGGTTGTGCTGGCAGGCCAACGCAGTGGCCTCACATAGACTCATAGCGTCCGTAGTGTTACCAGAAAAACGTTGACGACCTCTTGTTATACATTTCACACTTCAGTGTCTATTTTGCAAAACAGTAATGTTTTCTTCGCAAAAATCAGAAGCCTACTTGGGCCTATTTCTATCAGTGAAGCTAGGTTGGGCAATTGCCCCTTTCCAAATGTTTGAAGCCGCAGTCTGGATAGAGCGGGGCATGTGCACATGACATGCTCCACAGTTTCCGTCTCCGCTTTGCATTTCCTACACATGCTGTCGGAAACAAGACCCATCTTGTGGGCATGGCCTGCCAGAAGGCAGTGCCCTGTAAGGATACCAATTAGCAGTCTACAGGCACCTCTTTTGAGGGATACAATTGTTTTTGTAAGTTTCATGTCGTACGATTTACACAGGATTTTGGAGATTTTACAGCCTTGCACTTCTTTCCATGCCTTATCTGCTTGTTTAACCATGTGTAAATCGCATCTTCGCTTTAATTCCCTTAGTGGAATGGGTACGTCAATACTGTTGCTCGCATCTAGTGCCACTCCACTCTTTGCTAGCTCATCAGCTTTCTCGTTTCCCTCTATACCTTTGTGACCTGGGGTCCAAAAGATGTGTACTCTGTGTTCTATACTAAGTTTTTCAAGACTTCTTTTGCATTCTAGTACGCTCAAGGAAGCGCTACTATTTCAGGTAATGGCCTTGATAGCCGCCTGACTGTCGACGTAAAAGTTCACCCGCTCTCCGAGCGCTAGACTTTCTACAGCTTTTCTGCTCCCACTTTAATGGCTATGACTTCTGCCTGGAATATACTGCAATGATCTGGCAATTTCAATGATTTAGTGATCCCCAGGTCATTGCAGTACACTGCGGCTCCTACTCCTTCCATCATTTTGGAACCATCTGTATATATGTGTACCGTGTTTTCCGTCATTTTCGCACCTCTCCTCCAGCCCTCCGCCTCTATAGTGGCTTCCAGAACCTCTTCGAAGCGCAGGCAAGGGACCGTGTAGTCTACATGTCTTGTCAAGGAAGACGCTATACTGCTGTGGCCAAATGCTCTGCACTCAAACTGCCCCGTGGCATATAGCCTGTTGGCAGTTGTTAACGCTATGTTCTTCGCCGTTATGTTTGAGGGCGGTAGATGCAAAATGGCGTGTAACGCGGCTGTGGTTTTTAACGCACCCGTTATGCTAATCATAGATATCCTATACACTCTCTCTATTGACTTCATATACGTTTTCTTCGTTAAGGCGGTCCACCAAACCAGGACCCCATGGAATAAAATTGGTCTAACAATCGCGTTGGAGACCCAATAGGACAAGGCAGGCGAAAGACCCCAAGTGCAGCCCAGCATCCTTTTAGAGATATACAGGGCTGCTGAGGCCTTTTTCGACCGTTCTTGTACATTGAGCTTCCAACTCAACTTGCTATCCAGTATAATACCTAAATATTTGGTACTAACCTTTGGTTCTAATACCACATCTCCTAATTTTGGCTTCACCCAACTTGGTACTTTTTATTTTCTGGTAAATAATATTAGGTCTGTCTTATCAGCCCAACCTCGCAGGCCCAGTCATGGATGACCTTAAGCGCCTGGTTCATCAGCGAGCTGAGCGTCGATAGACATTTCCCGCTTATTATGACTGAGACGTCATCTGCATATGCTGTCAGTTTTGCTGGCCCCCCTTCGAACTGCTTGAGCAGTTTGTTAAGGGCAAGGTTCCACAGCAGCGGCGATAGTACTCCACCCTGCGGGGTGCCTCTATGTACTACTCTTGTGGTTTCGTGACCGCCCCAACTGGAAGTGATCTTCCTGCACCCCAGCATGCAGCCGATCCAATTTTCCAAGGCGGGATCCACCTCAATGTGTCGTAGTCCGTCCATTATGGCTCGCTTTGAAAGGTTGTTAAAAGCTCCTGCTATGTCTAGGAAGACACCTATTGCGAATTCCCCATGTTCTAGGGCTTTCTCTATGTGCATAACGACCCTATGCAGAGCTGTGTCCACAGACCTGCCCTTGGTGTATGCGTGTTGTGTATTGGAAATTAAATCCTCCTTCACATTTAATTTAATGTGAGTGTCTATTAACCTCTCGAGGGTTTTTAGTAAAAATGACGTCAGACTAATTGGCCTGTAGTCTCCAGTGTACATGTGGCTGCTCTTGCCTGCCTTCGGTATGAACACCACACGGGCAGTTCTCCATACCTCCGGTACGTGCTTCAGCCTTATGCAGCTTTCGAATATTACACTAAGCCCTTCTATGGTTCTCTTTTCGGCCATTTGGAGCATGGCGGGGAAGATCCCATCTGGGCCTGGCGACTTAAACTTGGAAAACGAGTTTATTGCCCACTTGATTTTGGAAAGTGTTATCAGTCCTTCAGTAGCACGCTCCTGTATTGGTGAGCCTATGCTATTTATTTGTTCGTCAATGCATTCTTCTGATGGGAAGTGAGCATTGATGAGTGATTCGAGGGATTCTGCACTATTACGCGCCCATTCCCCATTTTCCTTTTTAATAAGGCCCTGAACTTGTACGCCCTTCGAAAGAACCTTTCTCAATCTCGCAGTCTCATTGGAACTTTCCATATCACCACAGAACTTTTGCCAAGAGATTCTTTTTGCTATACGAATTTCTTTTTTGTACTTCTTTAGAAGATCCCTGTACTCGTCCCAGCACTCAGCTGAATCCGCTAGCTTTGCCAGCTTAAATAAGTCTCTAGTCTGTCTCCTTAGGGCACCCAGCTCCTTACTCCACCATGGTGGTTTCGTTTTGTTTCTGGGTTTCCTGAGGGGGCAGGCTAATTTATAAGCTTTTGTTAGTGTCGTTGTTAGGATATCTGTGGATTTCTCCAGATCCTCAACATTACTAATCGTCTCCGGTTGCCGAAGCTTGGATTTCAGATACCTTTGAAAACGGGTAAAATTTGTTGTTTTGGGATTTCTAAAGAGTTCCCCTCCTTTAACTGTACTTAGTGCTATGTTATGACCAATTTACGCATGATCAGAGAAGGAGGGTCTGTTTAGGACCCTCCAGTCGGATATGGCTGTACTTGGTTCCGAACAAAGAGTGATATCTAACACGTTTTTGGACGTTGGTCCCACGTATGTGGGAGTATTCCCTCTATTAACTACTTTGGAGTAAGAAACAAAAGAGCGACTCACCCCGTTCGTTAATGTCCTCACACCCCCACACATGGTGGTGTGCATTTGCATCCGCGCCAATGACGATATTCCGCCCTACGCGCCTGTAGCCTGTCTCCATCATCTCTAACTCACGCGGGGGAGCGTCAGCATCGTGCGCCATGTAGCAGGATGCTATGACAAGAGCGTCCCCCGTTCCTCGTTCTATGGCAACTACCGCAAGGTCTTCAGTACTGAAATTAGACAACAAATATGAGTTAAGTGTTTTACTTACCATAACAGCTGCTCTAATCCTACCTTCCACGTTAGCGTGATACGTCTTGAAGCCAGGTGCGTTAAGTCCAGATACCCTTCCTCCGGCAGAGAGCCATGGCTCCTGGACTAGCGCCACATCGAACGACTTCTCCCCTAGCGCCAGGAGAAGCTCGCTCGAAGCTACTTTACTGTGATGGAGGTTTATCTGAAGGACTCTTAACATCATCAATGTTATTGTCCCCCTCCACCTCCATCACCTTCGTCCCTCCATCGCCTTCCACGATCCTCAGGCTCTCGAGTTCCTTCTCGACTTCCCCTGCTTCGATCGTGTTGTGGTTACCGTCTTTCGGATTTCTTTTCCTGAGGCGTAGGAAAACACTTCCAACGCCCCAAGACATCTTCCCGAACTCTGGGTAGGGGTGGGGAGGGGTGAGGAGGGGAGGGCAGGTGAGTGGAGGGGATGGGAGGGAGTGGGATAGGAAAGGTGATTTGGCAGTTCTCAGTCACCGACCACCATCGCTCGGCCACAGACAAAATGGCTAGCATTTTCCCATATGGCTTTCCTGGCAGATGGGGGTCGGCTTAAGCCTTCGCACCAACGACAAGGTTTCTGCCCTAGCGAAGGTGGCGTTGAGTTTGCTCAAATATCTTTTTTTTTGCGCTAAGATAGAGCAATTTAAATTTATAGCTGAAAAACCACTGAGTTAACGTAGGTATGATGCAGTAGAACACATACCATAATACGTCATAATTTCTTGTCGGCCTGTGTTATCAAACTGGTTTTATCTTTGAATCCTTTTTGTATATGGGCTTTAGTTCCAATAAATTTAGCTTTATTTTCTATTCTGACGTGCCATGTCTGAAGCTACTGAGAACTCTACTTGCGGTCTGCCTCTTTTTCCCGTACTGGTGCTTGGTATCTGAAATGCATATTCAAGTACAAACTTTCACACTACAAAGCATACATTAAATACATTATGGGGATCTTCAGTTTCAAAAACTGCCCATTGAAGCCAAGTAGAGTTCCATTTAATAAGTCGCTATTTTTTATAGGCTGCTTCTTTTCACTTGTTGTTCATGTCATAATTGAATCTATAAACAATTTCCTCACATTATTGCTATCAAATTCCACATTATTTAACTTTTCACAAACAAAAGAAAAAATTACTGATATTCTTTCTTTAAGGTGTGTTTCTAACCATAAATCTACCAAATCACTTTTTCTGATTTTATTTGACATTTTTATTTATTATAAAAGTGTTATGTTTTGGCTTTCGGCACTTTATTTTGAAGTGAGATAAACAACAGCTGATTAACCTGCTGCGGTTCACAAGTACATATGTGTTGTGGTGTAAGGTGGTTTAAGTTTATATAAAAAAAATGTTGGACTTTTCAGAATATTGTAACTCATACTTTACTTTCAATTTTAAATTTAAGAAAAATGGGTTAAGATATAAAGGGTGCTCATTGCTGTTTTATATTTTTTTAATCCTTAAGTGGGTAGAAAAATATGTCAAACACAAGTTATTCATGAAATTTAAAACTCGCGTTGAGCACCATTTTCCACTAATAGTAAAACTATGAAATATTTCACAGATAAAGTGATTAGTTAGGTGAACGAAATTATAAAAGACATCAATCAACAAAAAAAATTGGACCACCCTAATGTGCATTTTCGCAAAAGTCTTTTCGTTTGTGCTTAAGCTAAATATGCAAATGAAGATGAATATGTCACATATTTCTTTTTGTTCGCCTCTCGTCTAATGCAAAAACAGTAGGTACCAAAAAAAGGCATTTAGTCAAATTTTCAAAATTGAAGATTTTGCCAAGGCGGAAGAGGGCAAAAAAATATGTCACCGACTTGGGTTTTCTTTGTCTCCAAAGTTTACCAATTTTGGGATTTTAGTATGCTTAATCATATATTTATTTATTAATACAAAAATATATATGTTAATTAACAAATATTTTTTTATGAACCATAAATTTTCTGGTTTGTTTTGCATATACCTTCATCAAAGTGCGGAAGTTAATTTTTCTGGGAATAAAAATGTATGTTTAACACGTAAGGAAGTCTAAGTTCGGGTGAACCGAACATTAAATACTCAGCGTTAGTTTTCAGAACGAGATACAAATACCATGACTTGACAATGGTATAGGCCCTAGAATCTTATTTGAAATTTTCTATATCAAAAAAGAGGGCGTGGCCAGAAAGCAACCTGTGTACCAAATTTCATGCGAATATCTCAAGTTTTACTCAACTTATGTGATTTTCGATATCGAAAAAGTGGGCGTGGTTATCATCCGATTTCGACAATTTTCACAGCAGCTCACCTTGGCCATAAAGTAGCCTGCATAACAAATTCCATGCAAATATCTCAGTTTTTACGCAAGTTATGTCAATTTATCTGATTTTCGATATCGAAAAAGGGGGCGTGGTTATAATTCGATTTCGTCCATTTTCAATAGCAGCCTACCTTGGCCAGAAAATAACCAATACACTAAATTCCATGCAAATACCTCAGTTTTTACGCAAGTTATGTCAATTTATGTGATTTTCGAAAGTTTCGATATCGAAAAAGGGGGCGTGGTTATCATCCGATTTCGCCCATTTTCAATAGTAACCTACCTTGGCCAGAAAGTAACCTGTATGCAAAATTTCATGCAAATATCTCAATTTTTACTCAAGTTATCGTGTACACGGACGGACAGACGGACCGACATGCCTTAATCAATTCCTCTTTTGAACCTAAGAACTTTCATATATGGAACTCCATATCTAACTCGATTATTTTGCGCCGTTACATAGTACCGTTATGGTGACAAAATTAGAATACTCTTGTACTAGTACTAGTACGCTGGGTATACAAATTTTTTAACTGTGACCACTTTTACAAAAATAGTATGTAGAAAAAAGATGTACGCTGAGGGGGTGTGTGAGGCAGAAAGTTGCTTTATCACAAAACAACATATGAATGTCTCTTAGTTGGAGTTTAGCTGTAACTTGACATCAAAGCATCTAAGTTTCAAGACAGTCGATTTTTGTATTTTTGTCCACCTTCATTACACTGTGCACCGTGACGAAAAGAGTTAAAACAAGAGGATCCTCCCACGGGTCAACGGTAGGCATCGGCGGGACAATTGACTACTTCTCGTTCTTTCTTTTAATATTCTGCCACTTACTAGAACAATAAATTAACTCAATTTATAACGGGAAATAACTCGTTGTGTCTTTCTTTTTCCACATCCATCAAAGTATCTTGGTTATTACAATGCTTTGATTTCATTAAAAATTAATTGATTTATATTTTATTTTATTTGGGGATTTCAGACAATTTTTATTGATTAATTTTAATCTCCTTTTCATTGAAAGATTATCCCGCCTTCATCACTCGAAGCACTTTCTGCGTCGGTTTCCTCGGATTGTTCAAATTCTCCATCACCATTTTTTTTTAATCCAAGTAGAGTTCCATTTAACAAGTCGCTATTTTTTATAGGCTGCTTCTTTTCACTTGTTGTTCATGTCATAATTGAATCTATAAACAATTTCCTCACATTATTTCTAGCAAATTCTACATTACTTAACTTTTCACAAACAAAAGAAAAAATGACTGATATTCTTTCTTTAAGGTGTGTTTCTAACCATAAATCTACCAAATCACTTTTTCTGATTTTATTTGACATTTTTATTTATTATAAAAGTGTTATGTTTTGGCTTTCGGCACTTTATTTTGAAGTGAGATAAACAACAGCTGATTAACCTGCTGCGGTCCACAAGAACATATGTGTTGTGGTGTAAGGTGGTTTAAGTTTATATAAAAAAAATGTTGGCCTTTTCAGAATATTGTTACTCATGCTTTCAATTTTAAATTTAAGAACAGTCACCGACTATCTCTTGCGTTGAGCAGACGTTCTCTTTTCGCCTGCGGAGTTTTCTTGGTTGCTAATCTTTCCTAACGGGTTTTAAAGCCTAATTTACTTTGTTATCAACTTTTTTAACCTTCATGAACATGAAATGGTATTATAACTTTGGTCCGATGTTTGTAAGTGTGAGAAGAAGAAGAGATAGACCCACCATTAAGTATACCGAAATGATCAGGGCGACGAGCTGAGTTGATTAAGCCATGTCCGTCCGTCCGTCTGTCCGTCCGTCTGTTTGAACGCAAACTAGTCCCTCAGTTTTAGAGATATCTCAATAAAATTTTGCAAGCAGGCGCCATTTTGCATAGGATTAATCATTGGTCGGAACCAGCAAGATCGGACCGATACAACGCATAGCTCCCATACAATCGATTGTTCCGATAAACGGGTTTTGGCCTATAACTCTTGCAATTAAAAAGCTGTTAGAGCGAAATTTCGCAGGCTTAGTACATATTATATGCGTAATGTGTGTAGTGAAAATCACCTAGATCGGATCAACATAACATATAGCTCCTATATAATCGATAGTTTCGATAAATGGGTTTTGGGCTATAAATGTTGCAAATAGAAAGCTAGAAACGTAAAATTTTGCAGGTTTTTTACTTATTATATAAGTGATGTGTGTAGTGAAAATCATACAGATCGGACTTACATAACATATAGCTCCGATATTACCGATTGCTCCGATAAATGTGGTTTGGCTATGTATTTTTAAATTAACAGTTTTGGAGAGTTTGTAAGTAATTGTAAGTAAGGATCGGACACTTAGAAAATTTGTGCGTATTCATGAAAGGTATAAAGCCTTCGGCACAGCCGAAGACAGCCCTTTCCTTACTTGTTTTTATTTAATATCCGCGTGTGTTAATTTTACTTTATTTTCATAAGTGATTAAAGAATAAGTTTTTCAACATGGCCTCAGGTCAAAAAACATTGAGTGCTAATCGCTATAAATTATTGGACTCTGGACCTAAAAAAAAAAACATAAAAACGGTACAGCATCCGCTATTGTTCCCTTCCGCTTCTTAGCTGAAGCAAAGGTCGAAGACCCGAAGTTCGTTATTGTTGAGTCCGCTGACTCTTCAAAAACTCTCTCATCATTTTCACCTTTTGTTATCCACCGAGCAATCCAACAAGTGAGTAAGGAAGTACACTCAATTTCCATTCTCCGCGACGGGAAATTGCTGATTTTAGTTAAAAGCGACGCTATCGCTCAGAGATTCATAAATACCAAACAATTGCTAATTACACTGGATCACAAATTCCAACTTTTTTTCTGCCCCAGAGACGCCATAGTGAAATTCCTATGTAAAATCACCTCCTAATTCCGAAAATCAAAGTTATTTTTACTTGAATGGTACCGTTTTTGAGATATTTACGATTTACCGTTATTTCAAAAAACAAAAAAGATGGCTCCACTTAATCGTGTATATCTCAAGAACAAATTGAGCTATTCGAAAACGGTTTAAAAAATTTGAAAGCTTATAAAATTTACTATAATCAGTACATACAACACTTTCTGCTAGGTCCTGCAGATGCAAACATAGTGAACAATCATTACGGATTTTTAAATTTTTTTTTGGGAAAATATAAAAAAAATTGTACTTTGCGAGGAAGCATCTCGAAAACTTTTTGTTTTTTTTGCAGATAAGCTCTGTTTTATTACAAAAAAAACAAGCTATCAGTGAACAAAATCGATGAACTAATACAAAAGTTATAAGCATTCAAGTAAATATATCCATTTAATGCTTAAGTACCCTACTGGTACATATGTGTTAGTATTCGTATATCAGTTAGTTAGCAGGTAGATTTTCGAAAAGTTATTAGATACAAAAAGCTGTTAGTGTCGTTTTCTCAAACCTAGGTACATTTTAAACAAGAGCATATTTTTGAGGCAGGTAGTGTTTTCTTTGTAGAACTAGGGAACCTTTTTTTTAGGTAGGCTTGCATTTTTACTGGATCTAAGTATAAATAAGAGTACATGCGCCTTGTTCCTTCATACTGTTCAGTTTATAATTGCAGTTTATAACCCGTCATTTACTTAAAAATAAAAAATGAATAAAAGGGCTCGAGAATTTGAGTGTACAAATGATCCAGATATGTTCTGTTTCATCTGCGGTCAATTTATTGTTAAAAGTATGAGACGTGTGTTTTCAAATCCTTTGAAAGTTACATACTATAAGTGTTTTGGAATTGAGCCTAAAAACAATGAAAAACCATGGACACCGAACACTGTGTGCACCACATGCCGAGTCGAATTGATTTCTTCGGAAACCGGAACAAAAAGGTACGTTGTAAAAATTAGGAATTTGTTCCCTTTTAATGCATAGCTGACTAATTTCTGAAACTATCTATTTACGCGACGTGTGAAATTTATTACACCAATGAAGTGGAGGGAACCAACTTGTCATTCAACGGACTGCTATATTTGTACTACAAAAGTACTTGAGGTTGGAAAGTCGAGAAAAGTAACCTAAGCGAGCGTATCTACAGTGTCATTACCAGAACTAATTTCAACAGAAGCGACATTGCCAGAATAAAATTTAACTTTAGTTCCGGCTCCAGTTTCATTGTCAACAGTAGTATCTGATTACGCGGCATCATGTTGTACTGAATTTCAAACGGAAAACAAAAGAAATTCTTTGTCACAAGCACAACTCAATGATTGGATAAGGGATTTGGAATTGTCAAAGGAAAAGTCCGAACTACAAGCCTCTCGAATGCAACAATTTAAATTTGTTTCATCCGATGTTAAGGTAACATATTATAGAACTCGTCACGAAGAATTTTCCAAGTACTATACGAAGGAGGACAGTGTTTGTTACTGCAAAGACATTGCTGGTCTATTCAAACAATTTGGTGAACCATATGATTCTGAACAAAGTCGGATGCGGTGGTTCTTAAGAGCGGCCGTGGCTCGGACGCACCGCAGTCGATTTGTGATTTAGTGAGAAAAGAAAATAAAAGAACGAGAATTCTCGTTATAAATATTGGCCGTTTATTGAGTTAAATTGTGTTAATTGTACAATTGAAACATTACCTTTTAATATTGGCTGACGGTGAAATTCCTGGGGTGGCCGTGATGTGGTGTCTTCAACGTTCGCTGGAAAAGTAGACGGTTGGCCAGTCGCGGACAACCGTTGAACCCCAAATTTCAGCCTCCGGTTTTAAGGGGAGGTGACCCGACACATGCACACCCACATGCATGTATATGTTTGCTGACAAACATGAATATGCGTACATGTATATACATGTGGGCGGCTTGGTGTTGGGGTTTTGTATAAAATGAAAAGTGACATTAGGGTGGCGCATTTTTTTAGACTTTAGGCATCGGGCCTAAACATGCCGGCCCCCTTGCGATACGCAACATCTTAATCCGCCCCCAGGATTTCCGACCACGTCCTCTTAAAGCTACTGGCTTATATCTAGGATGGTGAGTGCCGGATGGCGCAGTCACCAATGTCTGCCCTTGAGCGACCTCCCGAAGATTGAGGTTTATCGTCTGGCCGTACCTCTGCTTCTTACCTAGAGCTAGGTGGAAGAAACTTTGAAAAATAAAAAGTTGTATATTTCTTGCCAGTAGATTGATTTGCGTATGTACATACATATGTGGACCCATAAACGAGAAGAAAAAAAAATTTTTATTTTTAGGCTTAATCTAACTTACATACTAATGGCTGAGGTTGCGTAGCTGGCGCGGCAGTGTGGCCAGTCTACGCCGATGTGAGTCCCGTGGCTTGTATTTAGCTGGCACGGCTGAGTGGCCAGTCTAAATTTTCGATAGAAAAAAGATTTAGCTGGCACGGCTGAATGGCCAGTCTAAATTGTCGATAAAAAAAATATTTAGCTGGCACGGCTGAATGGCCAGTCTAAATTGTCGAGTTTATATGAAACTCGTTCGCAAGGGTCGGAACGGCAGTGAGTCCGATACCCCGTGTACTGGTCGGAATGGCCGTGGTTCCGAACCAGGTTCGATGCTGGCGCCGTTATATGAACGACGCTGGTAAGCGTGGGTGGCGAGAGCGCTATAATTTGGCGAAATTATATATATATGAATATATTTTTATGTTTCTTAAGTCTTTTCTAGTTTGCAGCCTAATGCAACTGATTGGCAGACATAATTTTTGCAAAAAGTTGCCGTACGGCACCGTCCCACTGGAACGCATCCAAAGAACATTTTATTGTAACTAGGGGATCACCCTGTATTGCGTTTTGCTATTTTTGGTACATACATATGTACATATATATATCTATTCTGCTACGGTTCACTGGTGCTCACTAGGGCTGCGCACACAGCGACATTTTCGCATTGGTCGGTACTTGGAATTCGGTACCGATCCGGGTAGAGAGTGTGGAGCGCGGTTTTCGGGCTTGTTATGGTTGTTTTGTGGGCAAAACAGGCCTGCCCCTCCGAAAAAACAAACCCAAAATCAAAAAAAATTCAACAACCAAAAAAAAAATTTCCTCCGAAGTGAAAAAAAACTTTTTATTTATTGGACTTTTAAAATTTTGTTTGGCCTCGGCACGGTCGCCTAGGAGTGGGACGAACGTAGATTTCGTCCCCCCTTCGCCCGCAGTAAGCGGTCCCGATTTTTCGGCATGTCGGGTTTTTTGGTACCCGTCGCCAAAACCGTAGCATCACTAGCGCGCTGGCGTGATCATCAGCAAACATATTTACATATATGTATGGCGCTCGCATTGAGCGACGGTTCAATTGAACCACACATACATACATATGTTTACTCACGCTTTGCTAGTGAGTGGTCAGCAGAGCTCGCGACCGAAAAAATATGTCGTACATACATATTTACGTTTACTTACAATGGTAAGTAAAGAAGACGTGCAAAAAAAGGGCAAATTCATTGTTCTGCTACGCTAGCAGAGAAAAAATGACCCAATTCATTATTCTTATTTTTTCCGGCGCGCGTGGTCACCAGCAGTAGCAGAGGTAAGTAAAATTTGTAATTATGCATGAAAATTTTGTGTTTAACCTTATTTTTTCTTTCTTTTTAGATCGGCATGGGCACATGGAGCACCTGGATGCAGATGGGGTGGATCGCCTGGACGGCGCATGGGCATATTGGCAGGATTAGGTAAGTTTTATTCGCGCTGCCCGAAATACTGTGTCGGTTCGGTAGCAGCGCAAATTACTTAGAAAAGGTTGTCTCAAATGCTGTGGCGGCCGGCACATGCTTTGAGACACATTTGCATGTACATTGTATGTATACGCAGTAATAGTTTTGTGAAAATATTAACGATTGGTTTTCTTTTCAGGATTTCATGAGGTTCTTTTGTTTGGACAAATGTTTGCGTGACTATTTCGATAGCGTTGCGTTTTTTTTTTTTTTTTTTTTTTTTTATCCTTGGATATACCCCCCTTTCGCGCATATGTATATTAAGGGCGGTTATGCTATGAAATCAACAGGATTCTCTGGCACTAAAAGATTCGACATTTGAAAGATGCGACACACCCCTGGGATGGCCTACAAGCTCTGCCACTCTATTAACTATGATTCGCTATGGTTTGCCGAATCATATCTTACTGGCATATGTCATCATTGGATTTGTATGTGGTGCGTCAAAGCAATGTACGTTGCACCGAAAATAATTTATGCGGCGATTGGCCTTGCGTCCCATTGCGGTGGACATATCGTGGTGGTAACGTGCCCTCGTCAGTGTCGCGGCTGCAATAATCAAAACAGTTTATTGCCTTGTGTGATTTGTTTAGTGCTGGATACCATGCGTAATCTATATCCAGTTGTCATTATTGCGCCAATAGTATTAGTATTCACACACAATTCAAAGACAATGGCGTCGAGTGGTTTTAGTATTATTTCACTATTTGCAGCTGTGTGCTTTGCGGTCACCAGCATAAATTATTATCTAATGCAAAGTTGGAGCTTCTTGGATGCCCCACTTAAACAGCAACAGAAATGTTATTATACACATGCAAAGCATGGGGACAAACAAAACTTTCAATGAGAAAGATGTGGTTTGACGTTCTCTGGACAACCTGCTTATTATAACCTTAAGCACCTACATGAAACCGAAGATGATCCTCTTATATGTGCTATACGCTATCAACATTTAAAACTCGTCGCACATATAGAGGTCATTTGTGGGCACATCGTGAAGATAGACCCTGAAACTTTGGAAGGTATTATGTGTATGTGGCGATAAATTTTATTACACGACTTACTGGATCAACATATGACGATCCCGCATGACGTAGTCTTATAAGTTAAATATTCATATGCAGGGTACAATCCGCTGCAGGTATTTATTATTGTCCCGCAAAATATACTACTTTTCTACATCACATTCTTTCTTGCTACAGGCAATGCCGCGAGACGCTCGGGTTTCGATTATTACTTCTCCGACCTTGCAGATTTGCTAGCATGGATTTTGTGAAACAACCGTAATTTGTAAACAATGGAAAATAATCCTCTTCAAACCATTTTTGTTCCTGGTTGTCCGGACATTAAGACAGAGCCCCCGAACAGCAAAGGAATAAAACAGGAAATGTATGTTGAAGCTATACCAATGTTACCTCAGGAGCAAATACAAATAAAATCCTAATATATGTTTAGCAAAATTTCAACGTATCAACAACTATGCAATACATATGAAGCAAATATATAAAATCAGTAGAGATCTTCATGCATGTCCTAATTGTCCTCGGAAATACGAATTCGAATATGAGTTAAAGCGACACATGAAATAGTGTACTCCATTAGATGAAAGGCTTATTTTTCGGCCGACGGTCTGGTAGTGGTGAGTCATAATAAAGGTTTCAATAGGTATTTTAGTTTTGGATTGTATGCATATGTATGGATTTGCCCTTGAAGTTTCTCTTTCACCCAAATTATTTAATTGGATATAAACCCATTAATCTACATATGTTTGCGAGTATTATATTGATATTTATGTAGACTCTTATAAATTCACAAATGATGTGAGCGTCCTTATCTGGATCACATTTTGCTTCATAAGAACGAATTATTATTTGTTTAGCAACAGTGATTTATATAATCACAAAAAAAGACAAGTCTGTCCGCATGCATTGTCATATCCCTGATAGTGCACAAAATTAGGTCTTGGATGGTAATTTTATACATCCACTGCCAACTGCTAAACCACTCCCGACGATATCGGGAGGGGTGTACAACGACGTTTTTGGGCCTTGGTTGGCATATACCAGGGGCGGATATTTTCGTGGTTTATTTAGAGGCGTTGTAGCTATGCCAGCCCATCAATTTCAGACGGTAATGGGATAACAAGTGGGCTTAACTCCGTTGTTTCGGTACTGCGTGAGTTTTAATGGGTGCCATTCGCATGGCAAGAGTTCCTTCTCTTGATTATTGAACTTTTTCGGTAATTGTATACCACAACTGTCAACTGCTAAAACGCTTCCGAAAATGTCTGGAAAGGTGTCAAACGACGCGTTTTGGCCTTAGTGACAATATTTCGAGGGCGGAAGTTCGGTAATCTCGTTAGGTCGAGAGATATTTGCAATTGAAAGTTTGCCATCGTTCGATTGTTTTCCGACCTCAGTTAGACTAGACATATTTTAAATCCTTGTAGAACGATACTAATTTTTCGTATTTTCAGGTATATATGATTAAATTGCGGTATGATGGAGTAAGTGTCCTCCAGGGCGAGTGACACGGGCAAGTTTATATAAACATGTTTATTTCTTAGTATCTTGGGGGTATGTAGACGAGGGTGGGTCCATTTGCTGCCAACTTGTCGTGGCAGATGGATTAATTTTCAGTGGCAGAAAGGTTCGCCTTTCTGCGTTAGGTTTTCTCTGGCCTCGTTTTCGAGTGCGATTAGGCTTTCTTTGGCAGAATGGTTCGACCTTCTGCGTTAGGCTTTCTATTGTCCTCGTTAAGGGTAGCGAGTGAAGGGTGGAAGTTTGGGATATGGGAGATGGTAGGGTCTTGGTTGGAGGTGGAGTGGATGGTGATGATGAGACAGCGGGTCTCTCGCCATCCGAACCCTCCATAGGGAGCAGAATCAATTTGACCAACGGTCTTCTGATCTGCCCTTTTTCGGTTACGAGGTCCACTACACGCACTCGGTTATCTTCGCCGAGGTGTACGTGCGTAACTCTACCGAGCCTCCATTCATTCGGAGTCAAGTTGTCTTCTTTGATGACAACAAGATCTCCCACCTTAATGTTTTGTTTCGGATGCTTCCACTTCACTCGTTTTTGAAGTTCGGATAAGTATTCCACTTTCCCTCGCCTGCAGAAGTTGTTGCTTTGATATTGCGCAGGCCTGCGCTCTCTTTTCCTCCACGGAAGTATAGTATTATGGTATTCGTGTTCTTGCACTGGCCATTGTGAGTTGTCTTCTTGTAACCAAGAAGGTCCCTGCCACCCCAAAGAATTGTAGAACGACACTATATTTCTGGTTGGATTGGGTACGTCTACACGCCCGGTTAGTATCCAACCGAACACCGTTTCTTGAGCGAGAAGCGTACTTAGTACCTTCTTTTTTAGTCCGCTCCGTATTAATTGCGGATATATATCTCCGCCAAGTATGAGATCTACCTCTTCATTAACGTAGAATCTCTTATCTGCCAAGACTAAGTCTGGGAATGCCTGCATAGTCGTTGCGTCGATATGGCAGGATGGCAGATTCCCAGTTAGTTTGGCTAGAATTAGCACAGAAGTTTTTAGGCTAAAGCAAGGGTCCACTGGTGAACGGAGTTCAATGTGGGAGGCCGCCTTGACTTGAGCCGACACAGCATTAGTGATACCCGAAACTTGGGCATGCATCCTTTTTGCTGGTAAATTGATTCGGCGTTTTAGTCGTTCTGTCATGAACGAGCATTCTGAGCCAGAATCTATCAGTGCTCTTGCTGGGAAGTCTGTACCATTATGATGAATGGTGACTCGAGCTGTCCCTAGCAGCACACCTGCACTTGAATGTACATGGCAGGATTTTACATTTCGGTAAGAATCCGAGCTTGAGTTTGAAACTTCCCGTCTCTGTTGTGCCTGTTGAGAAGTAGAGGCAGCATTATCAGCATTATACTGATTCGGGCTGCTGGTTGCCTGCGTCTGTAGAGACTCCGCATGCAGGAGCGTATGATGTCGAGAGTGGCATTTGTTGCAGTCGTACGAACTGCTGCACTTCGACACTGTATGTCCTGGGGATAGGCAGTTTAGGCAGCCCTTGGTGGATTTAACGAAATCAATTCGCTCCACCGGCGTTAATTTTAGAAGACGGGGACAATTTCGCAATCTGTGGGAGTTTGATTTGCATTTTGTGCACAGTAACTTTGTGACATTTGCTTGGTATGCACCAAGTCTTTTTGTAGGAGTTTCGTTGGCAGGTCGCATACTCTGCGGTTTCTGCGCTTTCGAAGAAGCCCCTATGAACCCAGACACTGTTTCAAGTGTCTGGAAGCGGTTGGACAAAAATTTGTCCATATCCTCCCACTTGGATATTTCCACTTTATGGTCTATGCTTTGCTCCCATAGACCAAGCGTACTTTCCGGCAATTTCGTTGAGCATAAGTATGTAATAATTGCGTCCCAGTTGGAAGTGTCAATTTTATGACTTCGCAAGGACGAAAGGCAATTATTTATTTCGCGTTGCAATGTTTTAATTGCGCTACCACACTCACTCTCTACCTTTTTTAAGTTGAACAAAATTTGGAGTTGCGAGTTCACAAGTATACGTTTATTTTCGTATCTCTCGTATAAGTTTCTCCACGCGATATCGAATCCCTCATTTGTAAGCGGACATTTTTTGACAATATCTTTTGCCTCACCTTGTGTTTTATTGTTGAGATGGAAAAGTTTCTCAACAGGTGTTAGGCGCTTATTCAAGATATAAATGGCAGTGAACATGTCACGAAATGTTGGCCATGACAAGTAATCGCCCTTGAAAACTTCAGTATCACATGGAGGCAGGCGGATACTGTGCTCACATTCTGTCTTTTCTTCCGTTTTGGAATCGGGTTTTGTGAACGTCGCTTGGCGTGTAGCCATGTCTGACATGCATCGTAAATATATGGCGTATGCCTTTTTGAATTTTAGTTTAACTGATACAATGTCAGACGCTTCCAACTTATTTGAGTTTAACAACTCATCTTGGGCCGTTCTCGTTTTCCTCCACATTGACTTCAAGTCCTCTTGTTGAAGGCCAAGAGTAAACTTGGTGTGGGCGGAATCCTCTAAATCATTGTAGTCTGATTCGAATTCAGCAATCGAATCAGCCAGTCTAATAAAGCTTTCCATATTTTGGATTTTGAGGAATTAGAATCAAAACAAAACTCGAAAAATAGCTTGAGGTACGAGAAATGCTCAATCGTACAATATAATTCTTAAAAAAGGTAAAGGCCGTATGTACCCCCGGAAAATCCGACAAACCAATTCAATAATTTTTTCAATAAATGAAAGCAGAGTCTTTAAAATCTTATTAAATTTTATTTATTTATTACAGACTTGGCCGTATCGTCTGAATAATTTGTTTAAACTCGACAATAAATTCAAATTTATAATATTTGATTAACTCGCCACCCACACGCTATCGGGGATATGTTTATATATATATGTATACGTGTATATATGTGTTGCCGCAATAACGAATGTAAACAAAGAAAACACAAGTAAAGTGCGCGGTGTATCAAAACGAGCGAATAAGTGAATGTTTAAGTGGATATTTTGTGCGAATAAATGAAAATTTAACTAAAAAAACTAAGTGACTTTATTTAATAAAACTAACTAGCCTTCGGTTGAATTGCTGTGCGTGTTTATCGCTAAAAAAGTGGAAAACTGAGACGAAACGAACAACCGAAAGGCTACGTGAATTTACTGTGAAAGTGAGGTTATGTTACCTCAGCAATTACAATGTTATTTATTGAAAAACTTTTAAATAATGCACTCACTAAACAAATTCACTTTTCGCACTTATGTTTTGAGCACACTCGCGGGCGACACTTTTTTAAATATAAATATTCGAATTCGTTTAACAAAAAAAAATAGCAACACCAAAAAACAAGTGGCAAGAAATATACAACTTACGTGCTTTGATGTGGTGATCGGCAGAGTTTGTTGTATGTATGTGTTATTGTTGTGGTAGCTTCCTTGCGGCAGTGATTATTTGGCTGTGTGTGGCTGAGTGAATTTATCCAACGATGAATGTTAGTAAAATCAAATATTTGCTCCAATGTCTGTGATATTTTAATATACTGAATTGCTTTATTATGATGTGGACTGTATTGCGCTGTATTCAATTCTCGGTGAGATGGACCATGAACAAAGTCGGATGCGGTGGTTCTTAAGAGCGGCCGTGGCTCGGACGCACCGCAGTCGATTTGTGATTTAGTGAGAAAAGAAAATAAAAGAACGAGAATTCTCGTTATAAATATTGGCCGTTTATTGAGTTAAATTGTGTTAATTGTACAATTGAAACATTACCTTTTAATATTGGCTGACGGTGAAATTCCTGGGGTGGCCGTGATGTGGTGTCTTCAACGTTCGCTGGAAAAGTAGACGGTTGGCCAGTCGCGGACAACCGTTGAACCCCAAATTTCAGCCTCCGGTTTTAAGGGGAGGTGACCCGACACATGCACACCCACATGCATGTATATGTTTGCTGACAAACATGAATATGCGTACATGTATATACATGTGGGCGGCTTGGTGTTGGGGTTTTGTATAAAATGAAAAGTGACATTAGGGTGGCGCATTTTTTTAGACTTTAGGCATCGGTCCTAAACAGATTCAAAAGAGGGGCGATTGTTCATAGACGGCAATAAATTATGTTTAAAGGCCGTATTATTGCATATTGGCAACCAAAAGCCATCTATCCCGATCGCGCATGCAGTAAATACGAAGGAAACATATGGGATAATGCTCAAGTTAATCAAATACGAAGAACATGATTGGAAAATATGTGCCGATCTTAAAGTCGTTGGAATGCTATGTGGTCTACAAAGTGGATACACAAAATACTGTTGCTTTCTATGCAAATGGGATAGCCGAGCTCGTCAAGACCACTACATCATAAAGGATTGGCCAGAACGATCAAGTTGGGGTAGATAACATAAAATTCTCTCCACTTATAAAGAAGGAAAAAATAATTCTACCTCCGCTCCACATCAAGCTCGGCCTTATCAAAAACTTTGTGAAGGCTTTGGACAAAGAAGGCGAAGCTTTTCATCATTTGAAGACAATCTTCCCAGAGATTTCAGAAGCAAAAATAAAGGAAGGCATTTTTGTGGGACCGCAAATAAGGAAAATGATGCCCAATAACCATTTCAAAGAACTATTGTCACCAGTGGAGGCAGCAGCTTGGGATTCTTTTGAAAAGGTCGTTACTTCTTTTTTAGGCAAACACAAAAGTCCTAACTACGAGATGATAGTGAACGACTTAATCAAAAACTATGCGGAAATGGGTAAATAAAAAAACGTATTATAATAAATTATATATTACATAAATTTACATGAGAATATATAGCCATAAATCTGAATTCATCGTCCAGTTCCGAACAAACAAGAACGGGAAAAATATAAACAAAAAATTTGTTCTGAATTGAAAGATAAATCCAGCCTAAGAAAATTATATACTAATGTGTCACTTATGTATTTATCTAATTTACTTTTTTATTTTCTTTCAGGAGTAAATATGTCTTTAAAAATTCATTTCTTACACTCCCACTTAAATTTTTTCCCGCAAAATCTTGGCGACGAAAGTGACGAGCATGGCGAAAGGTTTCACCAGCAAATGAAAGTGATTGAAAGTCGGTATCAAGGATTCTGGGATGTCGCTATGATGGGCGACTACTGTTGGTTTCTCATAAGAGAAACCGATCCTAATCTAAATAAGCGTCAAAACAAGACACATAACTTTTTCAATTATAAAATCAGATCATAGAGTACATATGCTATTATTTGTAGGGTACTTAAGTATTCAATGGATATATTTACTTGAATGCTTATAACTTTTGT
Organism: Sphenella marginata; assembly: GCA_951509765.1. Lineage (NCBI taxonomy): Eukaryota > Metazoa > Arthropoda > Insecta > Diptera > Tephritidae > Sphenella > Sphenella marginata. Next base: position 44,897,228 of record OX608079.1, on the reverse strand, counting down.
ATTAGTTCATCGATTTTGTTCACTGATAGCTTGTTTTTTTTTGTAATAAAACAGAGCTTAGAGGGGGGAAAAATATCTGCAAAAAAACAAAAAGTTTTCGAGATGCTTCCTCGCAAAGTACAATTTTTTCTATATTTTTACAAAAAAAATTTTAAAAATCCGCAATGATTGTTCACTATGTTTGAATCTGCAGGACCTAGCAAAAAGTGTTGTATGTACTGATTATAGTAAATTTTATAAGCTTTTAAAATTTTCAAACCGTTTTCGAATAGCTCAATTTGTTCTTGAGATATACACGATTAAGTGGAGCCATCTTTTTTGTTTTTTGAAATAACGGTAAATCGGAAATGTCTCAAAACACGGTACCATTCAAGTAAAAATAACCTTGATTTTCGGAATTAGGAGGTGAGTTTACATAGGAATTTCACTATGGCGTCTCTGGTGCATTTTGGCTGTAAACCAGTGTTATTGGTCCCATATCGGCTTCTTTCCACACAACGCTTAACCAAGTCAAAGGTACTGTGTATGCTCCCTTCTTAAACAATGTCCCTGAGGATGAAATTGTTAAGGAGCTTAGCTCTCAAGGAGTGGTATCAGCTTACAAATTAAAAAAAAACATAGATGGAGTTCTTCAAGAATCTGGCGTCGTTTTGCTGACTTTTAACCTTTATAAAGTACCTAACAGAATTGATGTTGCCTGGGCTAAATTTATTTTAAGAGAATTTTTCCCATCTCCCATGCGTTGCAAATATTGCCAAGTGCTTGGACACACCGCCAAACATTGTAAATTCGCTCCTATTTGTGTTAATTGTTCTCTACCCCCCCATTATTCTTCAAAGTGTACCCGCACGCATTGTGCCAACTGCAAAGCCGAACACCCCTCTTCGTCTAGAGAGTGTAGCAAATTCATCGAAACCAAAGAAATTTTAAAAATCAAAACAATAAATAAATGCACAATGCGCGAAGCTAGGAAAGCTTATAAAGAAACAACATTCACATCATCAAACAGTGCCACATATGCTGACACTCTATCCAAATCACCATCAAACGTTCAATCAACACCTTTAACAACAACAAAAATTCAACCAAACAATAATAATATTATCAGCAACGAAAAACACTCAAGCCAAACCAAACACAAAAATAACGAAGAAAATGTTTCCCCTTCCACCCCAACTGATGCCTCTCAGTCAGTTGCCCCACAACCTCATACTTCCAATTCATTCCAAGACGTCTTCTCCCCTCCTACTTAATCTTTCCAATCCCCTTCGGCTGACGCGCAGTCAGCTGCCTCCCAACACCCCACTTCCGCTGCCCAGCAGCTATGTACCAACACCACCACATCTTTCTCCAACTCACCCACGAATCTCTTTTCTACAGTCTCTCCAAATTCTAACTCTTCTGTCTCTCAATCCCACTCTCTTTTCGTCCCCCTACCTTCTTTTCCTAAAGTTCTAGCAACGCTAGGCACGTCAATTAATGACGTTGACATGAGCGAATCATAAACATTATTTTCTCTTAGCTCTTTGGGCACATGGGCATACCTATATGTATTTTAGCCGGGTTTACATTTATGTGAGCATGGCTGATTTGTATATAGGTGAGTTTTGTGTGTCCAACCTTTCTTATTTTTTATGCACATAAATATTTAAATATGTGAACAGTTTATCTGTTTTTCTCTTTTTTTCAATTTTAATGTTTTTAAAAATTATTCAATGGAATATCAACGGATATAATAATAACTATAATGAGCTATTCTTATTAATTAAAGAAGAAGATCCAGATATAATATGCATACAGGAAACCCACTTTCCTCATAATATAAATTCTAATTTGATTTACTATCCCAAACAGTACACAGGGTATTTTTCTAATCTACACAGCATTGAATCTAGTAAGCAGGGTGTTGGCATACTGATTAAATCAGTAATTCCCCATGATAAAATTAATGTCATATCCACATTATCTACCTTGGCGCTCAAAATCAACTTAAACTCCAGTTTTACTGTGGCTAACACATATATTCCACCAAAGCAAGCATTTTCGATGGCCGAATTAAACAACTTGTTCTCTCAATTCTCTTCCTCAATTTTGTGGACTGGCGACTTTAATGCAGGGAGCCCTTTTTGGGGATCTCCAAAATCAAATGCAAGAGGACAAATTATTGAAAATTTTATTCTCCAACAACAACTTATGATTTTAAATGATCGTTCACCAACACATTTCTCTACATACTCCTCTTTTACACACGTTGATCTTTCTTTTATTTCTCCTCAACTTTTCCCCAGAACCAACTGGAAAATTTCTTCCATTCTTAGGGGCAGCGATCACTTCCACATTTCTATTTCTATTCGTACCGATGTCCGTTTTGAAAAAATCAAACATATTCCAAAATTTAAGACCGACCATGCTAACTGGAACCTATACCAAACAGATATCACCAATATGATCTCGAATGATTTTTCAGCTCCATTCACAAATTTATTTATATTTAGCAGTTATCACTAAGGTTATCCGTTCAGCAGCAAATAAATCTATACCCCAAACCAAAGCTAGTTTCTGCAAGGCCTCTCCCGTTTGGTGGTCTAGAACTTTACAAAACCTTCGCGAGGAAAAAAACAAGTTCTGGAAAGCATACAAGCTCTGTATGTCCCAAAATAACCTTATTAATTACAGAAAGTCTAATGCCATGTTTAAGAGAGCGATAAAAGAAGCAAAAAAAAGTAGTTTTGAAAACTTTACTTCTAAGATTTCTTCTTATTTCCTCTTTCATCCCCCAAAAAAATCTGGGCTGATATAAAATCTCTTACAGGTACTCCTTACAAATCCATAACTTGTATACAGCAAAACCAGTCACTTTTAACGGACTCTTTCGACATGTCTGAGACTTTCGCTAAGCTCTGGTCTGAATACTCAGACGATACTAACTTTTCTGAGGAATTCAACACAGAAAAAAATCGTTGGCTTTCTGTAACTTACTCTCCTGAAACCCTTTCTCCATCAGCACGGTATGTTGAATATCCAATTGAATTTTGCGAATTAGAATCGGCATTAAAAAATGCCAAAGGAAAAACTCCGGGCGCTGATCGGATATCTTATCCAATGGTTTTAAATTTACCTGACGCTGCAAAGAAAAAATTACTTCAGCTTTACAATAAGATCTACGATCAGCGCTTGTTTCCTCACGCGTGGCGTACAGCTACCGTCATACCCATTCCTAAACCTAACAAGCCCTCCCACCTTCCCAGCTCCTACAGACCGATATCCCTTTTATCCTGTCTAAGCAAAATTCTAGAAAAAATAATTGCAAAGCGGTTAATGTGGTTTATTGAAAAAACCAAGTTAATCAGCCCTACGCAAACAGCTTTCAAAACAAAACACAGCACTATGGATTCGCTTATTCAAATCCAACACTTTGTGTCGGACTCTCTCACAACCAAAAACCACGTCACCATACTGGCGACTGATTTTGAGAAAGCATTTGACTGTGTGGGCGTGCATGCAGTATTAAGTCAACTTGCTGCATGGAAGATTGGTCTGAAAGCTTTCTCTTTTGTTAAGGCTTTCATGACACATGGACGTTTTCGTATTCGTATAAATAACAATTATTCTGAACTTCATAGTTTACCTAACGGCATCCCACAGGGTTGTATTATTTATAATAGCATTTGATAAAATAAATGATACATATATGTATGAATATAAAACATGTAAACCTAACTATGTACGCCGATGATGCTATAATTTATTCTAACATAAAAAACCCCCAACTTGTTAATGAAAAGTTTTTTGAAGTTCTTAACGAATTTAAAAAATGGGGTATTCAATCCGGCGCATCGATTTCTATAACGAAATGTAAATTACTTCATATTTGTAAGTAGAAAAATTGTACTTATCCCGAACTTTTGTTTGACAATAATATTTTATTTATTTATTTATTTATTTATTTATTTACTTAAAGTATTTTTATGAGCTCAAGGCCGTTGCGTGAAAATATAAAACACAATGTTTTAATATGTTGGTCGATATTTCGGTTTTATTCTAAAACCATCATCAGGACTAGGAAACACAAACAGAAAAATAACCAGTACAATTAATTATATATGTAAAATTTACATAAAATACAACTTACACATATGAATATGTTTGATCGACTGATCATATGTTCGGAAAACACAACAATTGGAAAGCTTAAACATGTTAAAGTAAACAATTTAAAAATACCGCAAGTATAAACAAAAATATGTAATAACAACAATGTAAGAAACAGTGACAGAGAGAACAGAGAAAAATATGTTTGCAAACATATGAACATGTATGTATGTATGTTTATTTATTGTTTGTTAGCTGTTAGCGGGAATATTATTGAGTGCTGCTGGTTTCAATAGGTGTTGTTGTTGTTTGAGTACCAATCTGCGGTAAGCCTGTGCACAGAAGTCAGTATCACTTTTGTAGTTCATCTTCTTATCATTAGGGGTGTTCGTTATATGCAGCATCTCCAAAAAATATCTTTTTTGGTAATTCTTTTCTTTGTCCAATATGACTACATTTTGAAAATCTGGATAATGTCCGGTATCTTTGCAATGGGCAGTTAAGGCTGTCTTATTTTCTGAGTTGTCGTTACGAAGTTTGATATTTGATTTATGAGCGGAAATCCTTGTCTTTAATTTTAATTTGGTTGTCCCTACATATACCTTGTCGCATACGTTGGACCCGTCGCCGTTGCATGGTATTCTGTAAATTACGTCAGATTTCTCATCTTTTGGGATTCTGTCCTTGGTGTTACTATGGATTTGTCTTAGCGTATTGTTATATGTAAAACCTATTTGAAACTTCTCTTTATCATATATGTTCGAGTGTTTTATCCTCTCTGAAATTCCCGGTACATATGTGATAGTTTTGAATATTTTGTCGTTTTTCGGTCTCGTTTTATCTTCATCGGGATCTCTAGTGAAGAAATCTCGGACCAGTTTATTAATTAAATTAAGTGGAAACTCATTTTGTTCCAAGGTTTTATGTATGATATCAATGTTTTTTGCGTGGTATATTTTATCGCTTATTGTAAGCACTCTATCTATGAAGTTTTTAGCCGTGTTTATTATTGTTTTTCTTTCATGTTTCGAGTTGTAATTTACGAGTCTGCCAGAAGATGTGGGCTTTCTGTACCAGTCTATATATATTTTATTGTTTTTCCGGGTTATTAACGTATCCAAGTACGGTAGTTGTCCTTCTTTTTCTACCTCTATTGTGAAGTTAATTGATTTATTGTAGCTATTGAGCTCTGTGAGCATGTTGTCAATGTCCTTGGTTTTTACAATCGCGAATAAGTCATCTACGTATTTGGTTAGTAGGCGCGGTTTGTTAGTAGCATCCGTCTCGAACTTGGTAAGCAGATCTTCCATGACAATGTCTGCTATGACTGGGGAGGCTGGTGATCCCATTGGCATTCCTGTACGCTGTTCGTATATCTTTTCGTTGTATTTGAAATATCTGTTTTCCTTGATGCAAAATTTAACAATAGTAAGAAATAGTTCTTTGTTCAACGTCGTGTGTTCTTTTATATGGTCCCATTTAGAGGATATGATTCCGATGGCCACGTCAACCGGAATGCTCGGGAACAGTGATACTACATCGAAGGACACCAATCTTTCATCATCGTGGATGTATGTGCCTTCGAGTTTGTTCTTGAATTCAATGGAATGTTTAACATTATATTTTGACGAATATGTTAAGTTTTTGAGTATATTGATTAAATATTTACACAGATTATAAGATGGGGAGCTAATAGACGAGCATATAGGGCGAAGAGGTATGCCGTCTTTATGTATTTTTGGTAATCCGTATATTCTCGGTGGATTGGCAGTTTTACTCATTAGAAAATTCTTTTCTTTTGCTTCTATGGAACCGTTGTTAAACATTCTTTGTACTAGTTCGTTGTTTCTTTCTTGTAGTTTGTGTGTCGGATCGCGATTTAAGACTCTGTACATAGATATGTCATTGACCAATGTTTGAATTTTCTTATTGTATTCATTCCTATCCATTACAACCGTAACATTGCCTTTATCGGCACTAAGTACAAGTAATTGCTTGTTGTTGTTTAAGAACCTTTTTGTGGAATCCAGGGTTTTCCGTATGAACATATCTCGAGGGGAAGATACCTTTTTATTTAAGTGGTCGTTTATCAGTGTCGTGAAATTGCTTCTTGCTATTTCTTTTGTTTCTTTGTCTTGTAGAGTCTGTATAATGTTCTCTCCGTCTGCTACGAATTTAAATAGTGGGAATTTTTCCTTATCTGCAGAAAAGGCGTATTTTGGGCCCAAAGATAGAAGCCATTGGGTATCTAGTGGAATATCTATTTGTGTCGTATTTCGGAACCATTGTGGGACTACCCTAATGTTTAATTTGTCATATTCAATTTGTCTTAGATTTTCATACTTTCTTGTTTGTGTATTTCTGGTATTGCTAGCTAATGTCTCCAATACCATATTTTCACTCTCGAAAAAAGCACTTGCATGTTGTTGGTCCAAAGTCTGTTCGATTTGTGATCTCAATATATTCGTTTTCCTTTTCTTTTGTCTTAGGAGTTCGTGTTTGATACGTATGATAATATTTAAAAGTTTCAGTTGTACCCTATTTATGTATGATGACACTATGCTGTTAAACTTACGAGGTATTCCGATATTGCTGGTGTTGTTGTTGATGATGTACATGATGGTTTTTGTCGCATCGCTAATAAAGTTTGGTGTTAATCTATTTCGCTTACATCTCTCTAAAAATTTTGTTGACTCTGCTAGCTTAGTCACTTTCCGTGTTGTTTGTTGGTATCGTTTGATGCACCTATTGGTTCGGATATCATATTTGTGTTTGATGGTCTGGTACACTTTAAGTGTGGTGTTGTTCTCTTGGCGTGCTCTCCGTTTGAACATTTTAGATGATTTTTGTAGCCTTATATGTAAATATTTAAAGTATTTTTATGAGCTCAAGGCCGTTGCGTGAAAATATAAAACACAATGTTTTAATATGTTGGTCGATATTTCGGTTTTATTCTAAAACCATCATCAGGACTAGGAAACACAAACAGAAAAATAACCAGTACAATTAATTATATATGTAAAATTTACATAAAATACAACTTACACATATGAATATGTTTGATCGACTGATCATATGTTCGGAAAACAAAACAATTGGAAAGCTTAAACATGTTAAAGTAAACAATTTAAAAATACCGCAAGTATAAACAAAAATATGTAATAACAACAATGTAAGAAACAGTGACAGAGAGAACAGAGAAAAATATGTTTGCAAACATATGAACATGTATGTATGTATGTTTATTTATTGTTTGTTAGCTGTTAGCGGGAATATTATTGAGTGCTGCTGGTTTCAATAGGTGTTGTTGTTGTTTGAGTACCAATCTGCGGTAAGCCTGTGCACAGAAGTCAGTATCACTTTTGTAGTTCATCTTCTTATCATTAGGGGTGTTCGTTATATGCAGCATCTCCAAAAAATATCTTTTTTGGTAATTCTTTTCTTTGTCCAATATGACTACATTTTGAAAATCTGGATAATGTCCGGTATCTTTGCAATGGGCAGTTAAGGCTGTCTTATTTTCTGAGTTGTCGTTACGAAGTTTGATATTTGATTTATGAGCGGAAATCCTTGTCTTTAATTTTAATTTGGTTGTCCCTACATATACCTTGTCGCATACGTTGGACCCGTCGCCGTTGCATGGTATTCTGTAAATTACGTCAGATTTCTCATCTTTTGGGATTCTGTCCTTGGTGTTACTATGGATTTGTCTTAGCGTATTGTTATATGTAAAACCTATTTGAAACTTCTCTTTATCATATATGTTCGAGTGTTTTATCCTCTCTGAAATTCCCGGTACATATGTGATAGTTTTGAATATTTTGTCGTTTTTCGGTCTCGTTTTATCTTCATCGGGATCTCTAGTGAAGAAATCTCGGACCAGTTTATTAATTAAATTAAGTGGAAACTCATTTTGTTCCAAGGTTTTATGTATGATATCAATGTTTTTTGCGTGGTATATTTTATCGCTTATTGTAAGCACTCTATCTATGAAGTTTTTAGCCGTGTTTATTATTGTTTTTCTTTCATGTTTCGAGTTGTAATTTACGAGTCTGCCAGAAGATGTGGGCTTTCTGTACCAGTCTATATATATTTTATTGTTTTTCCGGGTTATTAACGTATCCAAGTACGGTAGTTGTCCTTCTTTTTCTACCTCTATTGTGAAGTTAATTGATTTATTGTAGCTATTGAGCTCTGTGAGCATGTTGTCAATGTCCTTGGTTTTTACAATCGCGAATAAGTCATCTACGTATTTGGTTAGTAGGCGCGGTTTGTTAGTAGCATCCGTCTCGAACTTGGTAAGCAGATCTTCCATGACAATGTCTGCTATGACTGGGGAGGCTGGTGATCCCATTGGCATTCCTGTACGCTGTTCGTATATCTTTTCGTTGTATTTGAAATATCTGTTTTCCTTGATGCAAAATTTAACAATAGTAAGAAATAGTTCTTTGTTCAACGTCGTGTGTTCTTTTATATGGTCCCATTTAGAGGATATGATTCCGATGGCCACGTCAACCGGAATGCTCGGGAACAGTGATACTACATCGAAGGACACCAATCTTTCATCATCGTGGATGTATGTGCCTTCGAGTTTGTTCTTGAATTCAATGGAATGTTTAACATTATATTTTGACGAATATGTTAAGTTTTTGAGTATATTGATTAAATATTTACACAGATTATAAGATGGGGAGCTAATAGACGAGCATATAGGGCGAAGAGGTATGCCGTCTTTATGTATTTTTGGTAATCCGTATATTCTCGGTGGATTGGCAGTTTTACTCATTAGAAAATTCTTTTCTTTTGCTTCTATGGAACCGTTGTTAAACATTCTTTGTACTAGTTCGTTGTTTCTTTCTTGTAGTTTGTGTGTCGGATCGCGATTTAAGACTCTGTACATAGATATGTCATTGACCAATGTTTGAATTTTCTTATTGTATTCATTCCTATCCATTACAACCGTAACATTGCCTTTATCGGCACTAAGTACAAGTAATTGCTTGTTGTTGTTTAAGAACCTTTTTGTGGAATCCAGGGTTTTCCGTATGAACATATCTCGAGGGGAAGATACCTTTTTATTTAAGTGGTCGTTTATCAGTGTCGTGAAATTGCTTCTTGCTATTTCTTTTGTTTCTTTGTCTTGTAGAGTCTGTATAATGTTCTCTCCGTCTGCTACGAATTTAAATAGTGGGAATTTTTCCTTATCTGCAGAAAAGGCGTATTTTGGGCCCAAAGATAGAAGCCATTGGGTATCTAGTGGAATATCTATTTGTGTCGTATTTCGGAACCATTGTGGGACTACCCTAATGTTTAATTTGTCATATTCAATTTGTCTTAGATTTTCATACTTTCTTGTTTGTGTATTTCTGGTATTGCTAGCTAATGTCTCCAATACCATATTTTCACTCTCGAAAAAAGCACTTGCATGTTGTTGGTCCAAAGTCTGTTCGATTTGTGATCTCAATATATTCGTTTTCCTTTTCTTTTGTCTTAGGAGTTCGTGTTTGATACGTATGATAATATTTAAAAGTTTCAGTTGTACCCTATTTATGTATGATGACACTATGCTGTTAAACTTACGAGGTATTCCGATATTGCTGGTGTTGTTGTTGATGATGTACATGATGGTTTTTGTCGCATCGCTAATAAAGTTTGGTGTTAATCTATTTCGCTTACATCTCTCTAAAAATTTTGTTGACTCTGCTAGCTTAGTCACTTTCCGTGTTGTTTGTTGGTATCGTTTGATGCACCTATTGGTTCGGATATCATATTTGTGTTTGATGGTCTGGTACACTTTAAGTGTGGTGTTGTTCTCTTGGCGTGCTCTCCGTTTGAACATTTTAGATGATTTTTGTAGCCTTATATGTAAATATTTAAAGTATTTTTATGAGCTCAAGGCCGTTGCGTGAAAATATAAAACACAATGTTTTAATATGTTGGTCGATATTTCGGTTTTATTCTAAAACCATCATCAGGACTAGGAAACACAAACAGAAAAATAACCAGTACAATTAATTATATATGTAAAATTTACATAAAATACAACTTACACATATGAATATGTTTGATCGACTGATCATATGTTCGGAAAACAAAACAATTGGAAAGCTTAAACATGTTAAAGTAAACAATTTAAAAATACCGCAAGTATAAACAAAAATATGTAATAACAACAATGTAAGAAACAGTGACAGAGAGAACAGAGAAAAATATGTTTGCAAACATATGAACATGTATGTATGTATGTTTATTTATTGTTTGTTAGCTGTTAGCGGGAATATTATTGAGTGCTGCTGGTTTCAATAGGTGTTGTTGTTGTTTGAGTACCAATCTGCGGTAAGCCTGTGCACAGAAGTCAGTATCACTTTTGTAGTTCATCTTCTTATCATTAGGGGTGTTCGTTATATGCAGCATCTCCAAAAAATATCTTTTTTGGTAATTCTTTTCTTTGTCCAATATGACTACATTTTGAAAATCTGGATAATGTCCGGTATCTTTGCAATGGGCAGTTAAGGCTGTCTTATTTTCTGAGTTGTCGTTACGAAGTTTGATATTTGATTTATGAGCGGAAATCCTTGTCTTTAATTTTAATTTGGTTGTCCCTACATATACCTTGTCGCATACGTTGGACCCGTCGCCGTTGCATGGTATTCTGTAAATTATGTCAGATTTCTCATCTTTTGGGATTCTGTCCTTGGTGTTACTATGAATTTGTCTTAACGTATTGTTATATGTAAAACCTATTTGAAACTTCTCTTTATCATATAAGTTCGAGTGTTTTATCCTCTCTGAAATTCCCGGTACATATGTGATAGTTTTGAATATTTTGTCGTTTTTCGGTCTCGTTTTATCTTCAACGGGATCTCTAGTGTAGAAATCTGGACCAGTTTATTAATTAAATTAAGTGGAAACTCATTTTGTTCCAAGGTTTTCTGTATGATATCAATGTTTTTTGCGTGGTATATTTTATCGCTTATTGTAAGCACTCTATCTATGAAGTTTTTAGCCGTGTTTATTATTGTTTTTCTTTCATGTTTCGAGTTGTAATTTACGAGTCTGCCAGAAGATGTGGGCTTTCTGTACCAGTCTATATATATTTTATTGTTTTTCCGGGTTATTAACGTATCCAAGTACGGTAGATGTCCTTCTTTTTCTACCTCTATTGTGAAGTTAATTGATTTATTGTAGCTATTGAGCTCTGTGAGCATGTTGTCAATGTCCTTGGTTTTTACAATCGCGAATAAGTCATCTACGTATTTGGTTAGTAGGCGCGGTTTGTTAGTAGCATCCGTCTCGAACTTGGTAAGCAGATCTTCCATGACAAT